>OZ010587.1:15923495-16018495 GCA_963932145.1 Acanthosepion lycidas
AATGTAGAAAATAGTTGTTTATTAAAATTTAAAACTACGGTAGAATTTATGGCCTCCTCAAAAGTTGCATCACGGGATAGAATATCATGCAATGCCTCAGGTGGATAAAAAGAGGTGAAGTTAATGTATGAATCGCTAAGTTCTCACTAGGAAGCTCTGCAACAATTTTATAGCGCCACGGGTCTTCCGTAACATGTCATGAATAGGTTTAAAAAAACGTAATGAAGGCGAAAAAGAGAAAAGAAAAGAAACTTATAAGCGAGGGAGAAAACCTTCATCAGGTTGGAAAGAGGAGGGGCAGGTTGATGAGGAGGAGGGCGAAGAAGAAGAATGAAGAACATCAGAAGAAAAGGAGGAAAAGAAGAAGAAGAAGAAGAAGAAGAAGAAGAAGAAGAATTACAAAAAGAAGGAAGAAAATTTCAATGAAGTGAATGAAAAATAAGAAAAGGAAAGTAAAAGGAGAGGAGAAAGAAGAGAGAGAAGATGAGCATGAAGAAAAAGAAACGTGAAAATAAAGACTATGAGAAAAAGAATAAACGTTAAGAAGAAGGAGGAGGAGGGGGAGAAAAGAAGAAGGAGGAGGAGAAAAAGAAGAAGAAGGGGGAGGATGAGACGAAGAAGAAGAAGATATAAACCTGAAGAAGAAAGAAAGAAAGAAACAAACAAACAAACATAATAATAAGAAGAATATGGAGGAAAAATCTGGAAGAAGAAGAAAGAAAGCTGAAAAAGAAGTCAAAGGAAATATGAAGGGTGGTGGGGAAGAAAGAAAGAAACCTTAAGAAGAATATGAAGAAAGAAATCTGAAGAAGGTGAAGAAAATGTATGAAGAAAGAGATCCTCATGAAGAAGCAATAGATCTAAAGAGGAAAAAGAAGAAGAAAAAACAAGAAGAAGAAAAAGAAGAAAAAAGAAACTGAAGAAGAAGAAGAAGAAGAAGAAGAAGAAGAAGAAGAAGAAACTGAAGAAGAACTAAAATATGAAGAAAGAAACCTGAAGAAAAACATCGGAGAAAAAATAACCCGAGGAGGAAGAAACAAAGAAGAAGAAGAAGAAGAAGAAGAAAAAAAAAACACTTAATTATAAGATAAAACAAATCTGAAGAAGAGGCAAAAGAAGAAAAACACTGAATAATACGAAACAAATTTGAAGAAGAAGAAGAAAAGGAAAGAAACATTCTGAAGAAGAAGATGAAGGAAAAACCTGAATAAGAAGAAGAAGAAGAAGAAGAAGAAGAAGAAGAAGATGATGATGATGATGATGATGATGATAAATGAAAATAAAGCGAATATAAGCATCCAAAAATGTCGAAGAAATGCAGAAGACATTAATAAATTCCCGTCAAAAATGAAAACCCGTAACATCAGCAAATATGAAAAGACATTTTCTTTCAAATATGAAATTCGAGATTGAGTCCCGTCCGCATCTTCGTACTATTAGTAAATTGCTACACTTTCATTTAAAGACCAAAAAATGGATCACCTCCAAGACAAAATAAAAGTAGAGCTCCTAATTAAATCTACAAATAATATAAAAGAGAACGGTATGTCGTTAACCAAAATGATGATCTTCTTTTATGACGAGGCCACGTTCTGCAGTCACGGGACTTTACTATTTGTCAATCAAAATGGACTTCTTTTTTTTTTTTTTTTTTTTTTTGCTCTCTCCTTATTTGTTGGTCTTTTGCAAATATTTCGACATCCCTCACATTTATGCAATAAAGAAGCCGATATTTTCTCATCAAATTTTAACGATTATGTTGCGTGCGCCATCAACACAACAATGTCTTCTTAGCATTCTATTCAAATTACGCTAAGGTAATAGTCAAACTCTTCTTTTCGTGTCGTTTCCTTTCAGGAATTTGTCAAACATGGCTCTCCACAATTTCCTTTCCTTTATAGCTCTTAATAAAGCTTGTCTTTAATTATTTCTCCTAAATCCTGTTTCTCCATCCATGTCCACAAGCTCATTCTTCTTTTATGTGCCGTGTCCCATCAGGCCTTTGACGATCATGGCTCTCCACAATTTCCTGTTCATTGTATCTCTTAATCTTTTTCTTATTTCTCCTAAACTTTGTTCCACCATCCATTTCCACGAGCTCATACTTCTTCTATGTGCCGTGTCCCTTTAGAACTTCATCGAACATGGCTCTCCCCAATTTCCTGTCCTTTGAAGTTCTTAATAAATGTTGTTTTTTCATTAATTCTCCTAAACTCTGTTCCGCATTCCATTTCCCCAAGTTCATTCTTTTTCTATGTGATGTGTCCTTTCAGGAATTTGTCGATCATGGCTCTCCACAATCTCCAGTCCTTTGTAGACATAATAAAATTTGTCATTTTGTTATTTCTCTTAAACACTGTGTTCCAACATCATTTTAGCAAGCTCATTCTTCTTCTTCTTCTTCTTCTTCTTCTTCTTCTTCTTCTTCTTCTTCTTCTTCTTCTTTTTCTATGTGTCATGTCCTTCCAGGAATTTGGCGAAAATGGCTCACCACTGTCCTTTGTAGCTCTTAGAAAATGTTGTCTTTTTCTTATCTCAGTATCTGGATATATTTCTGAGATGAGGTATTATGTACATTATTTACATAATTCGGACTATTGTGCTCATCTAAGTACACATGGCACAGTGGATAAATGCGTTAGTTAGATCCAGTGACAGAACCCAAAGAGTGTGAGTTCAATACCTGGTTAAGGCAGTGGAGATCTTGGAGAGGGGAATTAACAGGAGATAATTGATAACTGGCATCCATTAGACATGGCACATGGAACTAGAACAGTCTACCCCAGCGAGCGAAATAAAGGGTTCAGTTCGACATTCAAACCACCTGAAGAAAGCCAGGGCGTACATCGGCCGAAACGTTGTTATAAATATGGCGACAAAGATGAGGACAGTGGTGTAATTATTAGGTTGGTGCAAAAATAATATCGTATTTTTTAGCGTCAAAAAACGACATTATTACATCATTATTTTTGCACCAACCTAATAATTAGTGTCCTCAAGGACACATGGCACAATGGATAAAGGCGTTGGTTAGATCCAGTGACAGGACCCAAATAGTGTGAGTTCAATACCCGGTTAAGGCAGTGAAGAACTTGGAGAGGGGAATTAACAGGATGTAACTGACAACTGACATCCATTAAACATTGCACGTGGAACTATCCCAGCGATCGAAATAAAGGGTTCACTTCGACATTCCAACCACCTGAAGAAAGCCGAGGCGTACAACGGCCGAAACGTTGAAATAATTATGGCGAAAAAGATGAGGACAATAGTCCGAATAATGTAAATAGTTTACATAATACCTCATCTCAGAAACAGGGACAGATATTATAAGTAACATCTAATTGTAAGTAAATTTCGTTTAATCCAAGTCCAATCTTGTATTTCAAAATAGTTCGTTTTTAACGTTAATAGCGTTTAGTGTTCAGTTTACAAACACCTAAGGAAAGAAATCCATATATTATCCTCATAAATGCTACATATTTACTATCAAAATTATATATACTGCAAAAGTCCGCAAAGCACAATATAGTTTGTGTAAACTTTGGAATGTCTTGACAGTTCGTAGATTCAGCCTATAATTTCAAAGTCTATATATTTCTCGTCCTACTAAAAGCAACGTATCATCATATACCTATATTTTTTAATCAATATTTTTGTTTCCACTATTTTGTTTTGAATTATAATTTTTTAAAGTTTAAAATAAATTTCTAAAAATGAACAAAGCATTCTTGAAGTTATATGTGACGTATTATATATACGAACCCTCCGCTAAGGACAT
The DNA here is from genome assembly GCA_963932145.1 of Acanthosepion lycidas. Classification (NCBI taxonomy): domain Eukaryota; kingdom Metazoa; phylum Mollusca; class Cephalopoda; order Sepiida; family Sepiidae; genus Acanthosepion; species Acanthosepion lycidas. The sequence continues at coordinate 15,927,277 of OZ010587.1, forward strand.
CAGTACGTTCCAACGAGACCGGGTTAGCACGGCACCAGATGGTCATCGTTATTTTCCACACTGCCCCTAAAAAAAAAGTGTATATATATATATATATATATATATATATATATATATATATATATATATATATATATATAAAGGGAAGAGGTTATAGTAGTTCCAAGGAGAGAAAAGTGTGTATATTAAAAAGAAGAGAGAAACCGCAAACGTTTTTGGTTATAATGTGGATTTTTTTTGTACAAAATATATCATGCTTTGTTTTCCATAATTTTGCTACCCGTGTTTCCGGTCTCGCGACCTTCATCAGGCAAAGCGTGGAGATTTCCACATATTATTAAAAATAATTAATTTTTTTTCTTATGTTTTTCGATGTTAAATATTCTCGATATGAGACATTCTGATTTTTGTCTGTTAGTAACACAAATGATATATATATATATATATATATATATATATATATATATATATATATATAACGTCATAGTTAGGTTTGCACTACTTAGTGTATTGAGCACTTTTCATAGTTACTTTTGCTTTATTCGTTTCGGACGTTTTTTTCTTTGGACTCTGGGCTTGGATTCTGGACGATTGTTTTTGCCTTACTTCATGTTCTTAGTTCTTTCTATTTTTTATTCCTTATTTTTCCTTGGGTATTGGTTTGTTCATTTACCAGCCAAAACTCTTATGGTTTTTCCAGACGAGTACAATTACTTATAATATTATACATATATACATATATATATATATATATATATATATATATATATATATATATATATATATATATATAATTACTACGTACATTTCTATCTATACTGTAATGCCATTTGGACTCCTTTGTGCCTTTACCTACCGTTTTTATTATGCTTATTCTTTCTTGTGTAATTCAACCAACAAGAATTCTCTTCCCGCGTTTTTCTTTCATTTCAATCCGTCTTTCGCCTCTCTGTATTTCAAAACGTTTCTCACTTCTTATTTCTCCGCCTGTTTAAAATCCCTTTTACGCTCCTCGTCTGCCTTGCTCTTTTTAATTCATCAATTATCAAATCATTACAATCATATTATGATGCAATTATCTCGACCAGAAAGTGTAACTGATTCCAGCTGAGAAGGTCCAAGTTATCTGATCTTAGATGGAAAAATGTTAACACACAAATATGCAATGTCGGCTTTTCGGAATACATCCGGAATATTGTAAAATATGAGGATTACAATATGAATATATATTTCTATCTCTCGGAAAGAACGGTGTGATTTCCTGGTGTTTTCTTTTACGATCTATCAAAATTTCGAGGATATCAGAGTTTTGTTTCGCCCAAGCTATTGTCTGGATACGGTGAACGAAAAACAAGAATTCGCAGCTCTGTTTCAAACATAATAGCGCGACACGTCAATCGGAAATCGATATTAATCGGTTTTAGAAGTGCTTCTATCTGCAATAGAATTTAAAAAAAGTGTCTTACACTGTAAAATAGTTCAGCGTTGCTCACATCAGAGCCGGAAACAAATTATTTTCTATATCGTCTACTTCCACCAACTGTAAGCTTCCACACACCGACTGAGTTTGAAAATTTCTTTTCTTCGAAAAAAATAAGTTACTACAGGGTGCGGCTGGTATTTGAGGACATACAGATTTAAGATTCATAATGCTTCTCACTAACTTCTAATTCATTTATTTTTAAAAATCAAGAATGGCAAACCCTATGATAAAAAAATAAATAAAAAGGCATGTTGTGATTGTGGCATTAAAGGCTGATCATAGTGATTTGGATATTGCACGTTTCCTCAAATTTGCAAGATACGAAAAGAGTTAGAAGACGCTGAGAGTTACCCCAATGTCTGTATCAAAACGTAAAAGACTTTCTGCACGTTCTGATAAAGTGAGAAGATCCGAATTTATTCAGGAAGTCAAGCAGACAATTGATGAAAACCGAGGTCAATCAATGAGGTCAATTACCAAAAAGCTGCATGTGTCTGAAAAATTAATCAAAAGGAGTGTTCATGAAGACATTCGATACAAGTTCTACGTGATAAAGAGAGGCCAATTTATGTCTGAAAAAAACAAAAGAAAACCGTTTAAACAGATCCAAAAGACTTTTAAACAAATTTTAAAATCCTTCAGAAGTTGGTGTGATTTGGTTTTTCTCAGATGAGAAAAATTACAGATGGCTTTGTTTAGATCCTTCGGAGGTGCCAAGAGTGATGCGCACAAAATTTCCTTCAAGTGTTATGGCATTGGGTGTTGTTAGCAATGAAGAACATGTTATGTCACCACACATTTTTCTAAAAGATCTTAGAGTAAATGCTGATGCTTATATTGAGGTTCAACAAACAGTTGCCAAGCCCTGGATTGACAACATATGCAACGGCAGGCCTTAGATATTCCAGCAAAACTCGGCTCCATCCCACAAGGCTCTACGAACCCAAGAATGAATGGCTGACCATTTATATGACCCCATCACACCCAACATTTAGCCTCCTAACTCTCCAGATCTCAATCCACTAGACTATTATGTGTGGAGCGTTGTTGAGGGGGAGGAGGTTAATAAACAGCCTCATAACACCAAAGACTCCCTTAAAGCTGCAATAATTCGAGTAATGTCTGATATAAATAAGGACCAATTAATCAGAGCTTGCAGCCAATTTTGACCTCGTGTAGAGGCAGTTATTGATGCTAGTGGTGGTTTTATTGAATAAAATTAAATAATAGTTAAATTTCATCTTTACTTGTTTGTAATCAAATATAATTATATTCATTTGTTCAACAAGTCTTTTTTTTCCCTAATCCATAAAATCTGTCCTCAAATACCAACCGCACCCTGTATATCGGTATTACACAGCATTGTGTGGAGAAATTATCCTTTTCTCCTGAAAAGTCCAGGTCAAATAACGCATGCAAAATCACGGCGTGCGCTTCAAATTATGCATTATGCAGATGTCATAGCATAATGAAAAATTCAACAGGTCTGGGTTATAATCCTATGTCTTAAAATCTCGAATTTCGAAATCCTGAAATTTAAAATTCCGAAATTGGAAATCCAGAATGTATCACAATCCCAAAAGATCAAAATCTCGAAATTTAAAATCATGAAAGATCAGAATCCCGAAAATTGCAAAATTGAAGAAGAAAAAAAAAATTAAAATACCTTAATTTCTAAACATTTGCAAAATACGGTTTAAATATTTTTTATACATTTGAAACATTCAAAATTCACTAAAAAAATATAAAACCAGAATATATGAATAATTTATCATGAAAATTTATGAACAAGAGTTCTAATATGGTTCAAAAGATTCGCTCGGTTTTCACGATCGTTAACTATATTTTTAAGCCTTTCATAACGATAAAAAACATTTTCTTTTCCTTTTTGGACAAGACTCTTCCCGGAGAATGCGTTCACATTTGTTTTCTACGTTCTGCTGCTCTTTTTTAAAACTCTCCAATAATGTGATAAACACTGAAATGAGCATTCCCTACTAAATGTTCTCATTGCCTAATCGCCATATTTAGTTAGAAGAAGACACCATTGCCATTATATGGGAGGTCTTTTTGTCACACTCTATAGAATAATGCTTGCAAACCCGTCAATTGGCGCCAAGATCAGTCGAAGCATTGTGCTAAAAAAACAAATACAAAAAAAGAAACAGGCTTGACAGAAAGAACCATGAAATAAACAGCCAAAATATTTCCTCCCAGAAATTCAGAGAGAAAGAAAGAATCCGAATCTATCTGTCCGCCTCACTGATTTAATTAACCCTGTGGGACACATTTTCTTCATTTTTTTTTTCTTCTTTGGTATAAGTTTATTCAGTGGTTCTGTTTTTACTACATAGTGTTTATACATTTGAAACACGCAAAATTCATTAAAACAAATATAAAACCAGATTATATGAATAATTTATCATGAAAATTTATGAACAAGAGTTCTAATATGGTTCAAAAGATTCGCTCGGTTTTCACGATCGTTAACTATATTTTAAGCCTTTCATAACGATAAAAACATTTTCTTTTCCTTTTTTGACAAGACTCTTCCCGGAGAATGCGTTCACATTTGTTTTCTACCCGCTTCTGCTGTTTGTTGAAACTCTCCAATAATGCGATAAACACCGACATGAGCATTGCCTACGAAATGTTCCCATCTCCTAGTCGCCATTTTCTAGGTTTATATTTTCAAATGAATTTTATCGTCAAAATGTTTGGGAAAACCAAGGTATTTTTTTGATTATATTATTAAATTTTTTCTAGCACGTTCGCAATTTTGAATAAAAATGTTGTCAGCGGGGAGCAGCAAAGATGAGTATTAGGAAATTAGCACCTTTTTTCAGGTAAAAACAAATCGATTTGGAAATTCTTCCTAAAATCAAATAATTGTTTTATTTTAATGAACGAGAACTTATCTTATTCCTAAATGAATTTTAGTTTTTTATTTGAAAAAAAAAAAACTTGGTAGAAATATATTTTTTTATATCCGTTACCCCGACCATACTCAATGAAATTTCGATAAATTAAATTTTGTTCCGCTTCATATCTATATTAGTTAAAGCGGGTGTTCTTCGAGAATGTAAATACACAATTTCTTTTTTTTCAAAAATTACTCATTTACAAAATATCTGCTCTGAATAGTGAAATAAAAAATGAAAATCAAACTAAGACATTATTTAATTAGAAATGTTTTTAATTGTTTTTTATGAATAGCATATGGACATTATTGTCTTGAGAAAAAATAATAAATAATGATTTTTACAAGATTTTATTGTATTTTAATTAGAATAATATAAAGTTTTAAATCTTTTAAGTTTCTGTAGGGGTTTGTAAATTTATTATATACCTGGGTCGTTTAGGTGATATTGTTATTATGTAAAAACTATATTTACTAAACATAAACTGAAAAGCTTAGTACAAATCATTCCGCAGCAATATTTCTTAACTATTTTGAATTTTTTATATCTATGACCATGACTTCTTTCTATTATATGGTGGACCATACGCGACATTTTGGTAAAATAGGAGTGATAACTATTTGGAATCTTTATATGTATGACCATGACTTCTTTCTATTATATGGTGGACCATACGCGACATTTTGGTAAAATAAGAGTGATAACTATTTGGTATTTTTTATATGTATGACCATGACTTCTTTCCATTATATGGTAGACCATACGCGACATTTTGGTAAAATAAGAGTGATAACTATTTTGATTTTTTTATATCTATGACCATGACTTCTTTCTATTATATGGTGGTCCATACGCGACATTTTGGTAAAACAAGAGTGTTAATTATAGTATATTCAAACCCCAAAATATTTAAAATTCAATGAAACATTAGATTGCGAAAAATATTTTCTTAAATTTTTAAGATTACTGAGTACTTAAAATTTATATATAATTGACGTTCACTTTAATCCAGTGACTTTTTAACGTCTAACGCCTTCCATAGAACAACATTAAATAAGTATCTATCTGTCATCCAAATGTCAAACATGCGGACATGTTAAATAAACGGCTACTGTCGAGTTCAAAATCCATTTTTTCGGTATTCTATACTTAAAGTAAATTATATTGGTTTCAGATCATATTAATTAAACTTAAAAATCTGTTAATATTCCTCAAATATAGTTTCAGAAAAGTATATTTTCTTTTTGGAAGATTTTCTTTAATAAAGTGATGAAAGACAACTGAAGAGGGAGTTAATCAACTATTTGGGCAAAAAGAAAAAAAAAATCTTCCGGTCAATTTCAATTGGTTTTTGTAATACAGCAAAGTATTTTGTTTATTGGAATTATTAAATTTAATCTATTAGCTTGAACATAAAGCTAAAATAAAATCATCAAGAAAGACTTTCCATTTTTTTTTTAAATTCTTTTTAAACCTTAGGTATCGTAGTTTGGGGGACATACCTATTCTAAACCACATACGTGAGGTCACGATAGAATTCAAATTGTACACGTGATATCCCGTCATAATTTTAAATTGTATACGTTTAGTCATGGCATAATTACACCTGTACACGCCACTTAATGCTTAATATTTTAAATTGTAGCAGTGGAGATTTTAGTTTAGAATCCAAATGATAAGCACAAGTTCATGGAAGAATGCAACATGTACATAGGCCACAACTTCAGGATCGAATTGCAAGATCTATCTAATAAAAACTGAAGTGAATTCCTTCCTTAAAGAGGTAATTAATCTATATGTACAAGCCGAACAATAATCTCAGTTTAATTATTAAGCAGAATTGTTAGAATCAATTTAATGAAGAGCAAGAAGTCAATAATTAAAGTTGCTTTTGTTTTTGCAAACATTTCTCTAAAATATACTCTGTCTAATTAGCGATTGAAAAACCCTTGTGAATCCATTTTCCAAAACATTGCATTGTATTTTTATCAAGAGCGAAGTGCTTATATACATCAAGAAATCGACTCGACGCCGTAAATTTAAAAGATCACAATCTGCAAACTATATTTCGTTTTATTTTCGAATGCGTTTTAAAGATATTGCAATCTCTGTTTATCTGTGTTTATATCCCGGACGTATATGAGAAGAGGATAATGGTAGTTATATAATTGAGCGTAGATATTTAAATGAGTATTTGTATGAATGTGTATATAAACAATTTTTCTCTCTAGAATCTATCTTCCATATCTATATGTCTACCATTCGTCCATACTTCGGATATTGCTGCATCATCTGGTCTAGTACTATTGCTTTATATTTAGATATTTTTTATAAAATCCAAAGACGAATCTGGAATTCTGACCTGGTATCCCGGCACCAGTCTTTTTTCTACGATGTAATATAGCTTCCCCGTGCCATTTCTATAAATAGTTGCATCGTAATTGTTCTGATGAACATTAACCTATGGTAACTAGTATTTCTGAATGTAAACGCAGTACTAGAGTGGCGGTAAGGTCTCATCAATTCACAGTTTAATTGGCGACATGTAACCTTAAGTTCTATGCTAAGCATTTTTTTTTTAAACTTTTTGTTTTTCAGTTAACTTTGATCTTCAAAAATTTAAATACAGTGCCAATCGCTATGTACTGTCTTCCTGATTCCTCTTTTTTTATTGTTCTCTCGACTTAGTATCAACCTTTTTCTTATTCCTTCACACTCAGTAATCCCCTTGTCTCTTAGTGGCTTTATTGCCTTGCGTGGGGTGAAATGACTAAAAATATATAAAACGTGATCTATCTATCTCATTCTGTTCATATCTATCTATCTATCTATCTATCTATCTATCTATGTATTTCACTCTGTTCATATCTATCTATCTATCTATCTATTTCAGTCTGTACATTATCTATCTATCTATCTATCTATTTCAGTCTGTTCATATCTATCTATCTATCTATCTATCTATCTATCTATCTATCTATCTATCTATCTCAGTCAGTTTCTATCTATCTATCAATATATCTATCCCTACATATACACAGACAAGTAACTTTCTGTAAATAATATATTCTATTTATTTCCATACTGCGGCATATAAAGGCAACACATTTTCAGCTACAATGCACTATCGTCACCGCCATTGGTTATAGGCTTTTGCTAGAGACAATCAAGAGCCTGGACGGCAGCAATGACGGAATCTTCAACGTTATCGGTGCTAATCTGGCATCTCGGCTTCACTAATTTCCTCAACACCGTGACGTAGCTCCAGTGTGTCTTTCAATTAACTTTTTACATGAAAAATGTTCCTGATAACCTCTCCTTTTGGCACCTTGACGTTATAAATTTCAACGCAGTACTAGATTGGCATCTAGGTCTCATCATTTTACCGTTGAATTGTTTAGATGTAATCGTAAGTTCTACGCAAATAACTTCTCTCGCGCTTCTCGCCTTTCGATTTAGCTTCCGGTCTCTTATTTTCCAGGTCAGCTACGATCTTTAAAAAAGTCAATTGTTTACTTCTGTCTCTTGAATTCTGTTCTTTTTCGATTAACGCTTGTTTTTGTTTTTTTGTTTTTTTGTTTTGTTTTTCGAGTAACACCCTTGAAACATAAGAACTTTATCGCCTTGCTTTGAGGTGAAAACTTTTTAAAAAAGGTAGGTTATTGGTATATTATTTCATGAGGTGAGTTTCCGAAAGTAATCGTTTCTATTTATTTCTAAGTTTTTAGCTACAAAATACTATTTTCCATATAGTGACCACCATTAGGCATGTATATTTGCCAGCGATGACTGCGTCTTATACACTAAGATAAATTGTTGGATAATACGAAGGGTAAGTACAACAGACAAAGCGAAGGAGAATAAAACCATTGGACGTATTTTTTCAGATAATCATCATCAATGGCTATGCAATTTCGCCAGTGATGAGAATTTCATGGATCGTTGGTTTAACCGTGGCTTGTGACACATATCTACCTCGTCACAGCTGATATGCATTACCCATCGACTAATTGATCCCGCGTTCACAGTTTGATCTCCGGAAACGTTTCAACAGCATCGCTGCATGTCCGCATTCATAATCTTTCCGCACCCCAAACCCGCAGGATTTTCTTATCTATCTATCTATCTATCTATCTATCTATCTATCTATCTATCTCATTATGTTCATATCTATCTATCTATCTATTTATCTATCTATCTGATGTCTTTCATATCTATCTATCTTCCTATCTATCTCATTCTGTTCATATCTATCTATCTATCTATCTATCTATCTATCTATCTATCTATCTATCTATCTGTGTTTTTCACACGGACACGTATATATATATATATATATATATATATATATATATTGAAAATTATACTTTTAAGATAAGCTCTATTGATGGTTAAATGTGTTCATTACCAGTGATATTTATGTATGAATATATAAAAGCCAGCGAGCAGTGTTTGGTTTGTTTAACGGCATATCAACCTCAATGAGTTATTTAATGCCGACATTTTCCTTCCTGGTAATATTTTGTTTTGTCAAAAATTTATTTCTGGTAATATTTTTCCCTCAAAAATGTCTAGGTTGTAATGTTAATTTTAAAAATATATTGCTGGTAATTTATTTTCTTCAAACGTTTATTTCTGGTAATAATTTTTTTACAAAGTATTTCTAGTATTAAAACATAACTTTATACTTTTATAATGTTTTTATCTCAGGGTTAACTATTTGTCCATAGCTGGGTCCCTAGCCGGTGCTACCACCCCGACTCATGGTTGACCTGGGAACACCAGGAATTATGAGGTGGTTCGACGTCTCTCAAAACCCCGTGCCTTGCCGTTGGATGTAGTTTATCGTCTTACGATGGACGAGGATGAAGTTTATCGTCATACCCAGAACGGGTTCCAGAAGGAATATATCCAATGTCGCACTTCGGCGTCGTACGCCTTTTCATGACAGATGACACTTTACTAGACTACCATTAAGCTTCTCTCTGTAGTTTGAAGCTCGATTTCGTTCTCTTATCTTTGTATCAGAATCTTCAAAAATGTAAATAAATCGTTAATCCTGTTTCTTTTTATCTTCATTCATGTTTTCTCCATTTCAATCTCCGTTACGTGTTTGAGTCTTAGTGACCCTATCACCTTGATCGTGCTGAACTCCTTAAAAAAAGGTTATGTTGTTGAAATATGATAGTAGGAAGTGAGACTCCGAAAATAATGCATCTTATTTATTTCCATGGAAATTGCAAAAGCTGGAAAGAGCAAAATAGCACAGTTGCATAGAGCAATTTTTTTTTTATTTAGGAAAGAGACAATCAATGCCTTACGTTCTGTGGAAAAGACTAATGGGCATTTGTTTCATTTTTTTTTTTTCATTTTTGCATCATTATTTTACTTACTTTTTATTGGAATACTATCATTGACTAGAGTAATGAGTGACATGATTGAAATGTAGCTTTATATCATGGGGGATACTTTGATTTCGCTAGTTGTAGGCACCCTGTTTGTATCTCTAACTTTGTCTGCCTCGGTTGTCCAGATGAATATGGAGACCCCCATGGCATCAATGGTTAGACGAATTAACAGCGTAAAAACTACATGAGAAGTAAGTTATCTTTTCCCTGGTTTTCAGACTCTCACTCTATAGGCCGTTAGACATTAATTTCACATTTCACGTTTTTCCTCTTTCTTTTTTTTAAATATCTATGAAAACATGTATACTCAATAAAATATGACCTAAATAAGAGAATATACAGCGTGTTCTAAAAGTTACGTGAAATCGACAGAAAACATACACTTGTGAAATAGGAACCTAGAAAAATGTGCAAGACATCGTCTTCCATAGTTTGGCCAATTGAAATTCTTAATAATATATTAGGTTGGTGCAAAAATAATGACGTAATAATGTCGTTTTTTTACGTTAAAAAATACGTCAAAAAACGACATTATTACGTCATTATTTTTGCACCAACCAATATTATCTCAGACAGAAACATGATTCCATTTTGTAAATAAATATAAAATTTACAAGGTTATCAATGGCAGTGTTGCTTTTGGAACCACTGGCCATTTATATTGGGATATTCATAATCGTTTTTTTTTGTTTTGTTTTGCAGGACGATATCTAATGATTCACTCGTTCTTCATATGCTCTTTCATGACAGACGCCATTTTGGTAGACTACCACTAAGCTTTTCTCTGTAACAAGTCAATAAATATATAAATTTCTCTTTCATTTTACTTTTATTGACAATCTCACTATGTTCTCACACAGTCCCTAACTCAAAAAATCCTTCAACGCTAATACCGTCCCAACTGCTGGTTCAATAAACCTTTTTCCTCTTCTTTTCAAATATCTCACTCCCCTTACCCACCACCAAGCACAATTTTTAAATATAAAATTATTTTCACATAAAGATTCGCACCGCGAGAAATCGAACAGGGAACGGATTTTTCAAACAATTCCACCTACAAGCCGATTCTGCCCACATCAAAAACTAAAGATGGATAGTCTCCATGGTCCCGCTGTTTATTTCTCGCATCCGCTGTTGAAGAACACAAGCGTGTTCGAAAATTCCGAAATTGGAACCTCAATCTTCGTGTTTCATTTTTGTCACCTGGTTAATATTAATCAATATTTTTAGGTAGACTTTCGTTTGACTTATTGACCAAGTTATCTACTCTATTATATATATATATATATATATATATATATATATATATATATATATATATATATATATATATGGGAATTACAAAAATGAAATCCAAAATTACCCCATACAGATGGCCATTTCGTCTCCGGGAAAAAAAGTACTTAGGACTTGCCAATGCAAATACATTTGTTAAAGAAATGAATTCAAACATCGTTTTTTTTTTTTTTTAAATGAAAAATAAAACTTAAGGAAGGAAGGAAGGAAGGAAAAATATAGAAGGAAAAAGAAGAAAGAAGAGGAACAAACAACATATAAGGGAATAGGATTTATAGACAGACAGAGAGACAAAGAAACTAAGCTGGTTAGTGTGAAGATACCGGAACAAGCCCAGACGGTTAAAGGTAAACACGGACTTAATATTCAACATATTAACTCTTGTACAGATGGAAAAAAAATACATAAAAAAGTAAAGCCAGTTAAGAAAGAGAAGGGTTTAAAAGATAATAGATGAAGAAAAAATAAGAATTTGCAAGTAATACTATCATATAATATTAGTGTAAAATTTTTGATTAATAAAAAAATTTAATACTACTAACACATTTAAAATTATTATATATTTATAACTCTATAGGATCTACTTGGATTACTTAACCACGGATTTTTACTTATATATATATATATATATATATATATATATATATATATATATATATATATATATATATATACCACTCTCTAGAACTTTCTTTTAATTCTCACATTCGTCTCCCACCCTCATAAATAAACTCTCGCTATTTTTTTTTTATTTATTTATTTATTCCCGGATTCTATTTGAATTTGTAGGTCTGATGAATTGGATCGTAATATAATAAATTATAACCATGGGATAATAGTTATAAAGCCTTTTTATTATATATATATATATATATATATATATATATATATATATATATATATATATATATATATATATATATATATATATATCTGTGTGTGTTTGTGTGTGTGTTTGTGTGTGGGTGTGTGGAGTATCTAGTGGAAAGTGTACAGCCTCAGTGATAGAAGTAACATATTCAGTGGTATGGAGATTAGTGTGTGGCCCTGGGTTTCACGCTTTTGCGATCAAAGCGTGAAACACCGGATCATAATCTCATATCCATACAATTGAATATATATATATATATATATATATATATATATATATATATATATATATATATATATATATATATATATATATATATATATTAACGGAAAAACGCATCAGGAAAAATCGGTTATAAATTTTTAATTCATTTCACGAGGTAAGTTTTTAATACCTGTCTCATCAGATTGAAATAACAATATAGTTTAAATTTATCCAGACAATATGTTAAAAAGATTTAATAAAAAAAATCACACAAGAGAACAGAAATTGAATTGAAGATACTTGACCGAGAAAATATATTTTCTGGGGATTTATATTATTGAAGAGATAAGTGGCGGGGGGGGGGGGGAAGAAAAAAGAAGCAACTGTCAACTTAATGGACAAAAGACAGCGAGTGAAATACATTCGGATACAGTCAATATCGCCGTCATCTAATTTACGCCAATATATTTGGTTGGTGCAAAAATAATGATGTATTAATGTCGTTTTTTGACGTATTTTTTAACGTCAAAAAACGACATTATTACGTCATTATTTTTGCACCAACCTAATAGTAACAATCATATATATATATATATATATATATATATATATATATATATATATATATATATATATCCAAGAGTAACAACTGAAATTAATATATTATATAAAAACAAACCCTAAATTCAATATATGATTCACCTTACAGACATATATACATACATATACACATATATTTGGGCATACATATATATATATACACATACATATATATACACGCATGCCCTTGTGGCACAGACATATAAAAAATATATGCAAATATACATATGCATGCACACACACACACATACAAATACATATATATAAATCCACGTACATATACATATATACACACATATATACATATATATATATATATATATATATATATATATATATATATATATATATATATCCATACACATATACAACATACACATATTTACATATACACGCCTAATCATAAGCATATATATCTTATACACGTTAATAAACTACGTATATATACATTTACACAAACACATAAGTGCACATACACATAAACATGTATTTGATTGATCATATACTTCCCTACCCCACATTAGAATGTCTGACGATCAACTTCTCGAGAGCAACTCTCTGCTGTTGCTCGGTCTCACGTTGACGGCTAACCTGAGATGGAACAAATACATTGAGTCAATTGCTTCGTTCACCGTACGGAAACTTGGCTCACTGTGCCGCGCCAAGACATTTTTCTCCCATGAATCGATCCTCCAGATCTACAAATCAACAATTCGCCCTTGCATGGAGTATTGCTGCCATATGTGGTCTGGTGCCCCTTCTGTTTGCCTCGGGGTTCTTGATAACCTCCAGAGGCGGATATGCAATATAATTGGCCCTGCTCTGGCTTCTCGTCTACAGTCACTTTCTCACAGACGCGCTGTCGCCTCTCTCTGTCTGTTCTACAAATAATTTCATGGTAATTGCTCCGAGGAGCTGCATTCGCTGGTTTCCAGACTTCATGAGTTCAAGCGCCCTACGAGGCTGGCATCCCGCTATCACACTTTCACTGTCGAAACTCCTAAATATAGCCGTCTCTTCTACTCCAATAGCTTCACGTCTCGCACCTCTCGCCTGTGGAACTCCTTTCACTTTTCTTGTTTCCGTGACAGCTATAATCTCCAGCTATTCAAATGTAATCTCAATCAACATCTCCAGTTGCCTTGATCTATCCACTACCCTTCTCTTCAACCTTTCTTCTATCACTCCTATCTGATCTTGCTCCAAATTTTCTGTAACCCCTTGCATCCCAGTGGCTTCTCGCTTTGCTTGGGGTGAAAAACGCTTAAAAAATCTGCTCATAAAACGCATCTTAGCATAAACAATGACAATATACATTAAGTTCGACAATTATTTAATATATTTTGTGTTTATAACTCATTTTAGAAGATATAATTTTATTTAAGTCAATGCTCCGGTTTTTTGGGGCTTTTTTTTTTTTTTTGGTGGGCGGGTGTTCGCTTTTTCTTAATTTAAACGTTATTACTTACATTTTCTTGCCTTACCTTTCGAGAAATTTTGTGGAAAATATGCGTTCTCCAACAAGAATCTAACCTGTGCCCTATACGGAACAGTGATTTGATCTGACGTGCTATATCACTTCGCCACAGAGAACGACGTATTTTAAAAAGATAATAGGAGTTAAATACTCGTTAAAAATATAAAATATTAAGGAAACAGAAAGCTTTAAAATAACGCAGGTTTTTTCCTTGAATCTATAAAATTAACACAAGCCTCAAAGAATGTGAAGAGCCTTACTTGTATCCAAATTACCTCCTGCTTGTTACTGCAGTCGGTCACACCCTAGGCCTCTTTTGCTCCATCTTGCTGATGGATTCTGGAGAGTAAGTCGGAAGCCCATATCTGAATTTTAGGAACCGCTTATTATCTAAAAAAAATACAATCCACTTAGGCGACACCATTTCTTTGAATCTAAATGGGTCCTTAACTGTGCTAGCGATATTAACGTATGATCACGGTAAGGATATTGTCTGGCACAAGTATAGCAAACAGCATGGAATTCCCATTTTTATTGTATGTATATGCATCTCGAATGACTTTATATGATTGTTCGGAAAAGGATCTCCGATTTTAGAATAAGCCTTATAATCGTGTTCATTAATATATTATTATTATCATTATTCTTCTTCTTCTTCTTCTTCTTCTTCTTATTATTATTATTATTATCATTATTATTATTATTATTATTATTATTATAGCTGTACTGAAATGTATTACACACGCTCTCAAATACGTGACGCGCCCTGTGTATGCACTGGAAAATACGATTCAGTTGATCGGAAAACAATATCCTATGTGAGACTGCACATTTTAATGTGTTCTAATACATTATTATCGTAGTTGCACAAAAATATATTACTCATTCCTAAGAATAAAAGTGTCATCTTTGTGTCATATTATGTGAATATCTTTCAGGATTTTGTTCCCAAATACTTGACGCACCCTGCTAATATACTGGAAAATACGATTCATTTGTTCGGAGAATTATGCCCGATTTTAGACTAAATCTTCTAATTTTATTTCAATATATTATAATAATAGTTATACAAAAATATATTGGGCATTCCTAATAATTAAATTGTCCTATTTCCTAATTTTATATCAATCACTTTCAGAATTTAACTGAAAACATTACATAGCCCTCAGCTTGAACATGAAAAAGGAAGAGATGCGTTTACATTTCTTTCTACGAATTCAAGCTTTTACCCAAAATGCTTCTCAAACTGCTGCCAACATTAACAGAGAATGTAGGTGAAGGATTCGCATCTGATTGAACTGTACGGTGCTGGTTTCTAAAGTTCCACCGTAGGGATACGCGTGATGAAGATCAAGCTGGTACAAATCGCCCTGGTGCCAACGCCAATCAACATCTGAAAACACTAGTTGAACAAAGCCCACTTCAAAGTGTCAGAAAAATATCTCAGATAATGGGTATCAGTATTTCAACAACTCTGGAACCATCTCAGGAATATTGGCAATGGGAGGAAAATCGGTAGGTGTGTTCCAAATGAACTCAGTGGAAGTCAAAGCGTTTCAAGTTTTGAAGTGTGTTCAATATTGCACCTACGAAATTCAAATGATCCATTTATTGATCGAATAAGCGCTTCTGATGAGAAATGGATCATTTATGGCAAACGTAAATGACCTGATCATTGACGAAGGACAGACATTTTCAAACCTGAAACTGAAACAAGATAACGGTGTATGTCTAGAGGTTCGCCATTGACGTATTCCATTAGACTTTCTTGAATCCAACCCAAGTATCACTGTATAGCTGCTGGAAGGAATGCACATTTCAAATGCGACAGGTACATATTAATAGACACAGTCCAATTCTGCGTCCATGGCAATTCTCGTAGACATACTTCCAGGATGACACTACAGATACTTACTGACTTGGTATACGAGATTTTGCCATATACACCATATTTCTTTGATCATTTCTTCACTGCCTACAACTTTTTCAAGCATCTTGAGAATTTTCTAAGCCAAATGTCATTCCGCTGCAAAGACAATTCAGAAACTGCACCAAACATTTAGAGTTTTGTATCTGTCTATATTTCTGAGATGAGGCATTATGTACACTATTTACATTGTTCGGACTATAATGCTCATATTTGTTTATCACAACGTTTCGGCCGTTGTACTCGGTGGCCTTATTCAGGTGGTTGGAATTTCGAACTGAACCCTTTATTTCGCTCGCAGGGGTAGTTTGTTCTAGTTCCGCTTGCCATGTCTAAAAGATGTCAGTTATCAGTTATCTCCAGTTAATTCCCCTCTTCAAGTTCTCCACTGCCTTAACCAGGTATTGAACTCACACTCTTTGGGTCCTGTCACTGGATCTAACTAGCGCCTTTATCCACTGTGCCATGTGTCTTTGGGGACATTTAGAGTTTTAAATGCAGAAATAACATGGTAACTTGATGACAGAAATATATAGATGTTCAAGGGTCCTATTTTTGACGGATTTCAACACTGTTTAAGTTCATTACTTCAGGAATAAATGATCAATCTGAAATTGGATATTATATTCCGAACACTGTCATATTTTGGAACTGCATGGAAAATCAGGAAGAAAAGGAATTCTGTGATCTTGTATTAATACAAGTATCATTGTAAAATACGTTTAATATATATATATATATATATATATATATATATATATATATATATAGATAGATAGATAGATAGATAGATAGATAGATAGATAGATATGAATAGAATGATATATATATATATATATATATATATATATATATATATATATATATATATATATATATCATACTTATTATAAAACCCAGGTCGTCTGTGTGTGTGTCTGTACGTTTATATATTGGATCGGATTTCCTACATTTTTCAACAGATTTCAACAAAACTTCATAGGACTACGTAAAATTACCTTGCGATGGTCCAGGCAGCGCCGAAAATTGGAAAAACACAATTATTTTTGCACGAAATCAATTTAAAAACACCATTAAGAGGCATCGCGAGAATGAAAGGGGGGCAACTCATATCAAGTTATACTTATTATAAAACCCAGGTTGTGTGTGTGTGTGTGTGTGTGTGTATGTGTGTGTGTGTGTGTGTGTGTTCATTTACATATTGGATCGGATTTCCTACATTTTTCAAACGATTTCAACAATACATCACTTTTTTTTGGCAGGTAGTGTTTCTTATTGTCTTGCACACTTTTTTCTTTATTTTTACATTCAGAATTCTTCAAAAATTCCATTTACAAAACAATTGTTTATAATAAAATTATATTCAGTCGGTAGACTCATAACGAATGAAAACAATGTTTTTGTCTGAGTTTGGGTTTGACCAATTGGTAAAAAAAAAAAAAAATAAAACTAATTAAGACATGCGTGTCCGTCAACCTTAAACAATAATCATTGTCAATTTTATTTATTTTTTAGTCTTTATGATGGTCGATATTTGATCTATCTCTTACTGTTGCATCCCTGGGCAACGCCGGGCTCTACTACTAGTATATATATATATATATATATATATATATATATATATATATATAGATAGATAGATAGATAGATAGATAGATAGATAGATAGATATGAGCAGAATGATACAGAGAAAGATATAATGGAAAATAATTAACCAGTGGGATACATACATATATATATAAACAGAATCAAATTGAAAATGCATTGCTATATGTATGCATTGTAGTATGACGATAAACTACATCTTGCAGCAAATACCTCTGGTCAGAAATTAGAAGTTTTGACGAGCATAAGAACCCCCACTCTGAATTGCTGTTGTCCCCAGGCTCCAGCGTGACCCAGGAGATAATACTGATTACGATTATTTGATGTTCCGTTAAACAAACAAACAATATGCATTCACTATTAGAAAGAAAAGTTTTTTCATGAGAACCAGTCATTGCTATAAATATTTTTAGATAATGTAAACCCGTGTGCAAATTAATTGAAACAAAACGAATAATTTCGTTATTATTTACTTTTTTCCGTATTTTTCCAATGAAACATGACCCAGTGAACATGTTAGTACTTTGTATGTCCATTCCAAGAAGTCATTACTTGCAGATTGACCACAGATTCTCAATTGGATTTAAATCAGGAGAGTTTCCGGGTCAGTCCAAAGTACTTTGATTTGCTCACTTGTAAGGCTCACCAGTGTGTTCGTGTAGCGTTACAATTTTCATACGCTTCCTCGAAGTAACGTCCATCGCAGACAATGGGCGTAGGACAACAAATCGACAGTCAAAACAAAAGTGTCTGGTCAGGATAAAAAATCTGATGGAATCAAGGATCACACAATCTTTTTCAAGGCAAAAAATTCAGCATACAACTCAAAAATAGATTTATCTTTGTTATGGTCCGGTCCCTTGTACCACGGTGATAGTCCAAGGTAGAACCAATAAAGAAGAACTCGAACACGAATATAGAATAACACAGATATATTACAAAAAGGAATATATACAGAGAGGTAGAAAAGTGTTAGTACGAACAATCAGGTTTAGTGGTAATTGTCTGAACGCGACTCTGTTTCGGACTGCTTCTGACTCGACTGACTGACTCGCGGGCTCTGATTGACAGACGGAACTCCAGACTTCAGACGGAACTCCAGACTTCAGACGGAACGGTATTTACTCAACGCACCCACGAGAGCATCATGCGGCACAAGGCCGGTTTAACGTAGGATCTCCGAGCCCGTAAGCTCGGCCAAAAATATGCCCTTTGAACCCGTATAAACGGATTCAGAGTCGGCTTACCTCCCCGAGACTCCGCCCTTCGAAGGCAAAGGGTTCAACCGATCAGCCGGTCAGCCGGTCGCCCGACTTCAGACTGAACGGTATTTAGTCCCACCCACCCACAAGGGCATCATGTGGCACAAGGCCGGTTTAACGTGGATCAACGAGCCCGTAGGCTCGGCCAAAAATATGCCCTTTGAACCCGTATAAACGGGTTCAGGGTCGGTTTACCTCCCCGAAAGAGACTACGCCCTTCGGTGTAGCCTCGTTCGGGTTCCTCCCCGCCCGAAGGTAGAGAGTTCAACCGATTAGCCGGTCAGCCGGTCGCCCCATTTCGGCCTGAACTCCCTGCTTCCTCTTGAGGCGCAGTATTTATTACGTATGGCATAGTCCGTTATGTTATTATGGGTAAGGTCCCTAACAATATTACTACACACCAATTATATATACCTATAATTCGTTCTCTGAAACACCAAAGTCCTGCTAAGAAACAACAGCCAAAGCACCGAATCGCTGATCATTAAACAATGTCTTTTATTATCTGTGTTATCAATAAAAGGAATGAATTCTTAGATAAAAAAGGATGGAAATCAATAACAAACTTTTGAAAAAAAATGATTGACTTTCTTGCTGAGCACACAGTGCAAACTTCTCGTGGGGAAAGATTTTATTTCTTGGCATTCATATCAGTTTGCTGTCTTATAAATTTGGTGGTTTTAATGCTTAAGATATAAAGACGGGTAGATACATAGAAATGTTGAGTACTCGCATTATATATATATATATATATATATATATATATATATATATATATATATATATATATATATATATATGTATGAAGAAATATAGTCTTAAGATGTGCTATGTTTATGGGATAAAGTGCTCAATATAAGAAATAGAGCGTATGTAAATATAAAAGTGAACATAGGAGTCAACACTTAGAGGCGACAGTCTGTTTCATGCTAGACACAATCGTTAGGCCTGACGATTGCGTCTAGCACGAAACAGACTGTCGCCTGTAAGTGTTGACTTCTATGCTCACTTTTATATATATATATATATATATATATATATATATATATATATAATTTTTAAATAAATAATTATGTAGAAGTCAAGTGACTTACCTGCCAACATGGCTGCCTCCTTCTATTTCCTTGTAAAGGCAAGCCAGTTGATTTTACCTTATTTTATAGGAGAACGCCTAATACACCAGTTGGGTTGGTCCATTTTGCTAGAATGGACCTTCCCAATACATTTGCATGAGGGGTCTTTATTCAGCTATATATTTCTTCATAAATGACTCAAGTCAGTTTGGCTTTGGCTACATTTGCCTACTTGTGTGCTAAACCACTGGCAAACTAGCTAATATTCAACATAATTATAGTTGTTCTTTCTGTATTGATCACACTTTTAAGAATTGTAATTATTGGTTTTTGGAATTTATTCCGTATACACCAATCCTATACTATATATATATATATATATATATATATATATATATATATATATATATATATAATGACCAAGGTAATTCAGAGTAGAATGAATCTACTAGCTTCTTAAAAATAACTTAAAAAAGGTTGTTTGACCAACACAATAAGTGTCATAAGTAACGATAAAAACCAAATGAAAACAGCAGATAAAGTTCATTATCTTCCGAAATTCCTGTAGTTCAATGCTACAAAAGAAAATTGAGTTCAGATTATTTAGTTGAGAGAAAAGTCCTATAGTGGGTTATCAGTTATAGTGAAGTGTTTGAGTTTTGAAACAGATTTGATTTGGCCTTGATAGGTAAGAGGGGTATAAAACAGGAAAATCAAATTGTAAAGGGAAAAACAAATTTATATACATATAAATCAATTAAGGTTTCTACAAATAAAATGAATGTATTTTGGTTGATAAAAATCGTCAAAATATTCATAGTAGTCCATGCAAGAATGAGTTTATGTGTACGTAGGCAGGAACGTATGTGTGGATGTATGTTATATGAGCGTTATCGTTGGGTAGGAATGTCTTTGAAGTAATCGCCCAGTCTTAAAATGTTCCGTTCTTTTATCAAGTATAAAAGAGTTGAGGGAGGAAGGTAGAGATGATAATAACGATCGCATGACGTTTGTCAAGGTTCGTGTCAATACGCTGGTCTTCTTTCTCTCTGTTGACAGGCGAACTTGTCCGTTTTTTATTTTGTTTGTGGGGCTTTAAAAGGTTATTTGGGAAATCACTCCCGGATATGATTCGGACCTTTCCATTGGACGACGAACAAAACTACGCGTCGGCTCGCGAAATGTCCGTAAAATAATTTGTTTCTGAGAATTGAAGATTATTTGAATTTTGTTTTTAAGTGTTTCCTAGTTTTGTATTGGCCGAAAAACATTTCGTATCAAGGTTTGAAATTTCACGAGTTTTGTTTTGGATTCGCATTTGCGCATGTGTTAAGCAACGTTTGCAAATTCGAGTGTTTGTAATTCCTAACAAAATCAATGAGACGGTGCTTAGCATTTGGATTTTAAAACTAGATCATGTTTTGTTCGCTATAGACCACGAGATTGCCATCTTCGAAGATAGAAGGACCAACTCAAAACGAATCGGAAATCCACTTGACTTGAATCTAAATCGTTTGAAGCGCGTGCATATGGCCGTACCAACTGGCAATGTTCTATCACCAACTGAACCAAAAACTTTGAAGCCATCAGAAGAGAAAAAAAAGCCAAACGACAAAAGAGAAAGGCTTGATCAAATCGACATCGTCCTCCAACAACATTATTAATATGCAGTCAATCAACGACATCATAATAAAGAAAGCGACCAGAAAAGTATATTATTGGAGACGAGATCAAGCCGCCGACGCGGACGACGATGCCTCGGACAATGACGACGATGCCGCGGACAATGACGACGATGCCACGGACAATGGCGTTGACGATATATCCCTACAATCCGTTCTCTGTTTTCTTTAACACCAAAGTAATGGAAAGAGCAAACAGCCAAAGGGTCGAATCGCTGATCTTTTATTATACTTATTATAAATAAAAGGAATGAAATTTGAGGGAAAAAATCGATGGAAATCAACAACAGACTTTTGAAAAAAAAATGGGTGACTTTATCAAAAAGGTGTGAATTCACAGGAGGCGATTTACAAAGAAATAATTATAGCATAAAGCTATTGGATGTGCAGGAAAAGACATAATATAAACACCCTACATCATGTCAATGAACATCTGGAAAAAAATGTGCAGTTTTAAACATCAAGATAGAGTTCAGAGGACAATGTTACAAAAGACACTACGACTGTATATTTATTCGGAACGACAGGGTTAACAACAATGATTTCAGAAATTTTGCTTGAGAGAAAAGACGATGAGATTGCCATCTTCGAAGATAGAAGGACCAACTCAAAACGAATCGGAAATCCACTTGACTTGAATCTAAATCGTTTGAAGTGCGTGCACATGGCCGTACCAACTGGCAATGTTCTATCACCAACTGAACCAAAAACTTTGAAGCCATCAGAAGAGAAAAGGAATAAGTCAAACGACAAAAGAGAAAGGCTTGATCAAATCGACATCGTCCTCCAACAACATTATTATTATGCAGTCAAGGTCATCATTTCTTCAATACAAGAATTCGACCATCATCATAAAAAAAAATTGCTCAGAAAAGAAGAAATTAAATTATTAGATACAAGATGAAGGCGCGGACAACGACGATATATCTGTACAATTCGTTCTCTGTTTTTTTTTATATCACATTATTACATTTAATAAAGCATTCTATTATCTAATTAACTGAAATGTTTACTTACCAAAACACTGATCAACATGCGTCCACCGGTTGGAACTATCATTTGATTAAATATCAAAGACTTCGACACATTGTATCCAAAACCTAGAAAGAAAAACAATACAAGATGTTGAAAGACCAGTAATTAAATTAATTTTAATTTCACGAAGAACAAAGCCATTTTTAATTTTTGCAACTTTATTAGAAATTTTGAAATTACCGAAAAAAACGAACATACACTTTCTTAAACCTTTCTTGTATCACTGAAAAAACATGTAAAGTTCTTTAAGAATAATTACTTTAATCCTCAATACTTGATATCATATATATATATATATATATATATATATATATATATATATATATATATATATATATATATATATATATATATTGCCATACACAGACAGACTGTTTCGCCTCTAGCTAGCATCGAAATCGAAATCCGGCTGAATTGGAGCCAGTCGGAGAATCTACTCCCAAGACGTTGGCGTACGGCAGGGATGAAGGTGAATTTTAAGTGTATTTATTTTCAGATAAACACACTAGTGACTGAGAGAACTCAATTCGTTTTATCGAAGAGTATTGCATTAGTAGCAGAAATAGTTCTCTGTTTACAAACTCACACTACTTCCCTAGAGAGCTTAACTGAAAAATAATTTTACAGGAACACACACACACACACACACACACATATATATATATATATATATATATATATATATATATATATATATGTGTGTGTGTGTGTGTGTGTGTGTGTGTGTGTGTGTGTAGCTCCCTGTTATTGTCGAATCAGTTAAATATAACCCCCTCTTCTATACCAACAGCTTCTTTTCTCGCACTTCCCAACAGTGGAAACCACTTCCTCTTGCTCGCTTCCGCCATAGCTATAACCTTCAAATATCCAAATTTAATGTCAGTCGACATCTTCTGATGTCTTGATCCCAATCCCCATCCTCCTCTATATCCTTTCCTCAAACACCCCTCTTTACTCACTCTTTGTAACCCCTTTCGCGCTAGTGGCACTCCTGTTTTGCTTGTGGTGAAATCCTTAATATATATATATATATATATATATATATATATATATATATATATATATATATATATATATATATATATATATAGTGTAATTAGGTAACAATTCCTCTTTTATACAAGGTTCAATACAAGTTCCAAAACGATAACATAAAGCGGTTATGTTTTTTATTTAATTTTTCTTGTGTTCTTAAATTTTTTTTTTCTTTTTGGCCATAAATGATGTAAAAATTGTCCGAATGCTCGGTATGTCCGCGCGTTTTCGGCTAGAATATTAGCCATTATGAAGTATGATTTATTTTTTAAAATTTTAACTGAATGTATGGCTTGTTTTACATGCTGACCGTATTTGGAAAATATAAACGCCACTGTAAGTAGAGATACGTACATATTTTCGATATATATATATATATATATATATATATATATATATGTATGTATGTATGTATGTGTGTATGTAGAAACGGGATTTATCTTTAAAATAAACAAATAAACGGTAATGAATATTTTATTTTATATTTAAAATAAGCGGGGATTAATGGTGTTCAAAAAAATGTAGTAAAACAGACTAAAACTAAAAAACAGAATTTATTTAAAATAGACAGGATTTATATCTTATATTAAACATAAACGTGGACTAGCGTTTTTTTTTTAAATTGTATAAAAATAAACGGACTTAAAACTTAAAATATTTGTGTATATTAAAATCTATATTAAATGCAAAAATATATTTTGGATTTAAGACTTGAATTATGTTTTATATTTAATATAATCGGGGATTAATTTATTTTTTAAATTTTGCATTACAATAAATGGACTTGAAATTCTAAAAAATGATACATGCTCGATATGAGATAAAAACAGAAGGAATTTAAAAAAAAAAAAAAAAGGAAAGGTTATAATCTCCATTAAAAATGAATCTGGATTAACGTATTTCAAAAGGTATTTATTTTTATGCCTACATGTGACGATCAATTCGTTTCTCTTGTTTAATTATTTAATTTTATTTAATATCCTTATAATGGCTGTATTACCACCATTTTTAACCGCCAGAAATATTTGGAGAAAGCAGTGCTATTCATGTATCTTATATTGTCTAAATTCATTCGATGAAAGTAGAAACGAAATTTCCAATATACAATTTGACATCTATAATAAAAGAACAAGCAAAACTTATCGATTCATTTTTTAATCACACTTTTTTGCATATATATATATATATATATATATATATATATATATATATATATATATATATATATAATTTAAAGAAAAACAGACCACTTTAAGGCTCCATTGTAATAATTTATTTCACCAGAGACATTTATTTTCCTATGGATCTTCAGACCCCACAAGGTGAAACGAAAAATTAAATTAAAATTTACACTTTTGACGGGCCGTATTAAGCTTATATAAGTTGACATAGAAGGTTGCGATGGATGGTGTGAGAGACATGGTCGAGTTTAAGGAGGGAATGGATAATTTTAAAATTTATTTTTAAATTTCTTTATAATACTTAATGTTGAGGAATGGGGGGTAAGGATCAGACATTGACCTATTTAATCGGTCAACTCAACGGAAATGATATGGGAAAATGGAGGAGAAAAAGGGAAAAAGAAAAAAGAGAGAAGTAAAAAGAAAAGATTTTTTTTTCAGATATAATCCCAATTTAATGTCATAAGGTTAATATAAAGCCTCTTCCATTTAAGACGAATAACTTCCACCCAACGGCCACTTGTCAGGGGCACCGTGTACCCACCAATTACACTCACAAGGCTTGCCGCAAGTTGAGATCACCCCGCTCAGACCGATAACATCAGACTCTTTCCGGATAAATCGACCATGGGAAGATTCGAACCCTGGTCTCATGGGCAGGAAGCAAACGGTGTGACCACTCGGGCACGTGGCCATATATGATATGCATACACACAAACGCTGCTTGAAAAGATGGGGTGTACTTAACTAATGAAAAACAAACAACAGAAAATTTGAAAAAAGAATTTTCTTTAATAGACGCAAACACAGGCCCACACATAAGCATTTCTTATTTGTTTCCTATCATTCTGTCGGGTTCAAATCCATATTTGATCTCAATTTACCCAGCGTCATAAACTCACATCTATCCAACCAAATATGTTAGCCCATCTCTGATATTGAGCGCTTTCTAATAAGTACCGCCCATATAATATATAAATAATTATATACATACATTTATTTATATTTATATACACACACTTTTCACGCACACACACACACACATATATATATATATATATATATATATATATATATATATATATATATATATATATATTATGACCTTGAATAAGTTGTCGCTGTTTTCCCACAGATGGCATTCCCGGAACTGTGTACATGCAGTTTCAGATGGCAATGCATTATAAGGAAGTATTATATGCAAGCTTGAAATTTAGTGTATGTCCTTTCGCCAAAGTGAAAACAACTTCGATTTTCATAGCGGATTTCGTGCCAAAGACAGTGTTTTTGTGGGTAATTTTACTGCGCTAATTTATTCAAAAGAAATCTGCAGATGAAGCGTACAGAATTCTTGCTGAGACTTACGGCGACCGTCCTCTGTCAGAAACAACACGCAAAGGTTGGTTTAGACGATTCAAAAATAATGATTTTGTGTTGAAGTTAAAGAACGCTCTGGCGCATCGAAAAAGTTCGAAGACGAAGAATTGAAGGCATTACTTCATGAAGACTCATGTCTGGCGCAAGCCGAATTTGAAGAATCATTAGGAGTTGACCACACAACAGTTTTGAAACGTTTGAAAGCATTAAGGATGATTCAAAAGCAAGACCACTGGGTACCGTAAGAGTTGAAGCCGAGAGACGTCGATCGGCGTCTAGTCACACGTGAACATCTGCTTCAACGGCAGAAGAAAAAAAGTTGTTTTTTTTTTTGCATTGTATCGTGACCAGCGATGAAAAGTGAATACACTACAATAACTCTAAATGTTAGGTAAGGACGGCTATGCATCAACATCGGCGACAAAGCCGAATATTCATGGTTCGAAGCATCTGCTTTGTATTTGGTGGGATCAGTTGGGTGTAATTTATTGTGAGCTGCTCCAACCGACCGAAACTATCACGGGCGATCGCTATCGACTACAATTAATGCGTTTTAGCCAATTATTGAAGAAAAAAATGTCCGCTAAACGAACAGAGACACGACAAAGTGATTTGGCAACATGACAACGATAGACTACAAGTTGAAAAATGGATGAAAATCTACTTTGAAACGCTTAACTAGGAAGTCCTACCTGACACGCTTTAATCACCAGACATTGCCCCGTCCGATTATCACTTGTTCCAATCAATGGCACATGGCCTGGCTGAGCAGCACTTTAATTCTTATGAAGATACCAAAAAAAAGGCTCGACTCGTGGTTAGCCTCAAAAGATGCGTCGTTTTTCCGACGTGGAATTCAAATGCAACCAGAAAGATAGGAAAAAGTAGTGGCTAGCGATGGACAATACTTTCAGTGACATGTTTGTTACTAAATTTTGTAAATAAAACATAAATTTTCATGAAAAATCTGCATGAACTTATTCAAGGTGTTATTTATATCACTGCAAACCACGCAAATTTTGGTATTTTCTTTTGTTCTTAGAAGTTTCACTATCATTCAAATATTTCTTAAGACAAAATAATTTTTGGAGATTTAAATCAGATAAGGAAAGACCAAGAACAAAAAACTATTCACAGAATTTTTATTAGTTGCTAATTGTGAATATTCTTTTAAATTATTTTTATATATTTCTGAGATGATGTATTATGTACACTATTTACATTATTCGGACTATTGTCCTCATCTTTGTCGCCATATTTATTACAACGTTTCGGCCTTTCAGTATCTGTCTATATTTCTGAGATGAGGTATTATGTACACTATTTACATTATTCGGACAATTGTCCTCATCTTTGTCACCATATTTATTACAACGTTTCGGTCGTTGTACGCTCCGGCCTTCTTGAGGCGGTTGGAATGTCGAACTGAACCCTTTATTTCGCTCACTGGGGTAGACTGTTGTAGTTCCACGTGTCATGTTTAATGGATGTCAGTTATCAGTTATCTCCTGTTAAGTTCCCCACTGCCTTAACCGGGTATTGAACTCACACTCTTTCGATCCTGTCACTGGACGTCAACGCCTTCATCTACTGCGCTATGTGTTCTTTTTAATTTTATAATTGTGAAGAACAATTCGTTTAATCTTTTTTTTTTCGACGCTTGCAACGCTAATACTAAACATAAAGCTATGTCATATATATCGTTTTTAATGGCAAAGTTTGCCTTCGTTTCTTCTTTAATCCGTCCGCCATATAAGTTACCGTTATTTTTTACATCATAAAGTCTGTTTATGAACCAGTAACAAACTTTTACCCAACTATTTTGGTGTGCTTTATAATATTTATCAGACATGTTGGAGACGGAAAATTTAAATATAAGAAAAACCAGCGAGAACTTATTCAAAGTCCTAATATATATCACAATGGACAATCTGTTACATGTTTGAACGCAATCTTCTTGCGGTTTCGCCATTGAAAAAAATCGTCTTGACGGACTGAGTGTCTGTTTCATGCTTGAAAGCAGTCTTCCTTAATATTGCGTTCAAGCATGTAACAGACCGTCGCCACTCGATATTAGCCTCACCATCCATTCGGATATTTACAATGATGAGAATTGTCATTCATAAATATGACTTTCCCTAAAACTATCATTTGCATCATATAGATCAAGTTTTCCGAACTGATGTCATCCACCGGTGGGTGATTGCAATTATTGAGAGTGCGATAAACAACTGAAAAGGAAATGAATGGCGAGTGGAAGTTTTGGTGGCTGACATAGGATTTATAATATTCAAAGGAGATATGAAAAGAATATGTGTATTCTTCTGTTAAATAAGATCCTAACTAGGAATAACTGGGTCACATTCATAGATATGATATAAATATGATATATTATATAAATATATGATATAAATATGATATGATATGATATAAATCGCACTGAAAACCACGTATATTTACGTATTTTCTTTTCTTTTAAGAAAGTTCACTATCATTTAAATATTTCTTTGGACAAAATAACTTTTTGGGAGATTTAAATCAGATAAGGGAAGATCAAGAAGAACAAAAAACTATTCGCAGAATTTTTATCAGTTGCTAGTTGTAAATATTCTTTTTAATTTTTTAAATTTGAACAACAATTCAATTAATCTCTTTTGCCAGCACTTGCAACGCTAAACATAAAGGTAAAACTAAATCATAATTAATAATTTTCAATCACAAAGTTTGCCTTCGTTTGTTCTTTAATACTGTCGTTACATAAGTCACCGTTATTTGTTCCTTCCTTTTGGTGTTTTTTTAGTACATCATAAAGTCTGTTTATGAACCAGTAACAAACATTTACCCAACCATTTTGTTATGCTTTATAATATTTATCGTTCATGTTGGCGGTGTAAAAGTTTTCCATTTTCTTGATGAGCAGCAGAGCGAGTGTAAATTTTGGTGGGTGATATAGGATTATATAGGATATATAATATTCAAAGAAGATATGCAAATAACATGTATATCCCACCACTAAATAAGATCTTGACTGGGAATAACTGAGTCATATTTATAGATACGATATAAATTTGATATGATATAGATATGATATGATATAGATTTGATATGAATATGATATATGATATAGATATGATATGAATATGATATATGATACAAATATGATATGATGTAGATGTGATATAATATAGGTATGATATGATATAAATATGATATATGATACAGATATAATATGATATAGATATGATATAAATATGGTATACCATATAGATATATAATATAGATATATGTCATAAATATGATATGTGATACAGATATGATATGATATAGATATAATATGATATGAATATGATATATGATCTGAATGTGATATACATATGATATATGAATTTGGTATATGATATAAATATGATATGATATAGATATGACATGTTATAAATATGATAGAGATACAGATATGATATGATATAAATATGATATGATATGAATATGATATATGATTTAAATATATGATATAGATGTGATATGATATAGGTGTGATATGATATAAATATGATATATGATATGATATAGTTATGATATGATATAAATATATGATATGAATATATGTGATATAAATAGGATATGATATAAATGTGATATGATATAGATATGATATGATATAGATATGATATAGATATGATATAGATATGATATGATATAAATATGATATATCTTATAGATATGATATGATTTAGATACGATATGTTATAAATATGATATATGATACAGTTATGATATAGATACGATATGAATATGATATGTTATAAATATGATATATGACACAGATATGATATGATATAGATAAGATATGATATGAATATGATATGATATAGATATTATATAAATATCACAGCAAACCACGCATACTTTGACATTTTCTTTTATTTTGAGAATGTTAGTGAACATTCAAATTGTTCTTCAGACAAAATAATTTTTTGGCGATAAAAAACAGATAAAAGAAATCTTAGAAGACCAAAAAGATATTCCCTATTTTTTTATTAGTTTCTAGGAGTTTATATTCTTATTAATTTTGTAATTAGGAACAGAATTCGTTTAATGTTTTTTCACCACTTGCAACGCTAACCCCAAACATAAAACTTCCTTTGATCATAAAAGTAAATTATATATATTTCAATGGTCAATTTTTTTTCCCCATGTTTTGACTGTTTCAGATGTAGTTATTTTTTGTTGTTTTTTTCAATATATCTATAAAGATGGACGCTCTAAAACAGATATCAAGACAAAACTGGCTATGGCAACGTTAGCAATGGCAAAACTCAGTAAGATTTGGAAAACATCAGCTTGCTAACTAAGATGAAGCTCTACAATCGTTGGTATCTATTCGGTATTTACTTTGTCTCTTCACTGAGACACCAGGTCTTTTTAAGGTGGGGACCCGAGCCTATGCACCCGGGCAAGGAACAAAAATTGCCAACAGACTCGCAATCGTCGGTTGCGCTGACCTCGGTGCGAGCACTGATCCCTCTCCCTGGTGCCATGAGACATAGCGGCCTCGGGCAGCTGCTACCTAGAGCTGGGCATTTCTAAGTATAATTTTCCTCAGTTGAAACCCTGTCCTTTAAGAGAGTAACCCCTGTGCGCACTCTGCCCAAAGACAAATACGCAACTGAGAGATGATATGGAATCTGTTAGACACTACTTAAAAGAGTAATTTGTATTTGCTCCCCCCCAACCAGGTCAGGTTGTGACACAAAGTCGGTTTAATGTGGGGATCCCGAGCGCATACACCTGGGCAAGGAACAAAAATTCCCCGAGCCCCTGAAACTGTCGGTTCCGTTGGCCTCGATGCGTGTAACCATCCTTCTCTCTAGAGCAATGAGAAGGCACGGCCTCGGGCAGTTGTTACCCAGTGCCGCCACCTTTCAGTATAATTTTCCTCAGTCGCCACTTTGTCAAAGGACAGAGTATCCACTGAGGGCACTCTGCCTAAAGACAGAGACGCAGCTGAGAGATGATACGGAATGTGTTAGAAATTACTCAAAAAGAATAATTTACACACTGGTGTTATCCATACAGCTCTGTGGGTGTGAGAGCTGAACTCAGACAGCAGAAACCACCAAGAGAGATTAGGGAAGACCAAGAATAACAACAACAACAACAAAAAAACTCTTCACCGAATTTTTATTACTTGCTAGTTTTTTGTAGTTTTTTTTTTTTTGGGGGGGGGTAAGCGTTTCACCCGAGCGAGGCAGCAAGCCACTAGCACGCAAGAGGTTACAGAGAGTTGGAGCGAGAACAAAGTGGAGTGATAGAGGAAAGGATGAAGCATAGGGGATAGATCAAGGCATCTGGAGACGTCGATTGACATTACATTTGAATCGTTGAAGATTATAGTTATCAGGGAAACAGGAAAAGGGGAGGGAGTTCCACAGGCGAGGGAATCATTTTTTTAAAGCGTTTCACCCCAAGCAAGGAAGCCACTAGCACGCAAGGGGTTACAAAGAGTTGGAGTCAGAGCAAATAGGAATGATAGAGGAAAGGATTAAGAGAAGGATAGGGGATAGATCAAGGAATCTGGAGGTGTCGATTGACAATACATTTGAATAGTTGGAGATTATAGATATCAGGGAAACAGGAAAATAGGACGGAGTTCCACAGGCGAGAAGTGCGAAACATTAAGCTATTGGAGTAGAAGAGACGGCTACATTTAACAGTTTCGACAGTGAAATGGTGAGAGTGAGATGCCAGCCTAGTTGAGCGCTTAAATTTATGAAGTCTGGGAACCAGCGAAAGCAGCTCATCGGAGTAGTTACCGTTAAAGTATCTGTAAAAAAATACAGAGGGAGGCAACGGCGCATCTGTGAGAGAGCGACTGCAGAGGAGATACAAGATCAGGACCAATAACATTGCATATCCGTCTTTGGATTTTAGTAAAGTATATTCTTTTTACTTTTATGATTATGAACAATTCGTTTAATTTTTTTGTCAAAACTTGTAACGCTCACCCTAACCAGAAATCTAACCTTGAACGTAAAACCAAATCATATATATATATATATATATATATATATATATATATATATATATATATATATATATATATATATATTATTTTTATCGCAAATAGAAATAAAGTTATAAATTATTTAAAGTGCACACGAATTTTATGGACACCCTGTATATAGTTTTCAATGGTAAAGATTACCTTCGTTTGTTCTTTAATCCTGCCACCACACAAGCCAATATTATTTGTTGCTTTTTTTTGATATTTTTTAGTCTTTTCTTAAGACCTGTTTATGAACCAGTAACAAACTTAAACCTAACCATTTTCGTATGCTTTATAATATTTACTGTACATGTTGGCGGTGGATTTTTTTTCCATTTGAAAGTGGGCGAAAGCGGAAAAAAAAGATACTAACCCTTTATATCAATAAATAGATAGACATTCAAATCTCATTTTATATCTATATTATGAAAAACATTTGGGATACTTTTGTATTTTAATATTACGGATAAGGAAATCGTTGATCCGAGTTCAATTTTCAGATATTGATATCTCCTCTACGACGCGCAATTCTACACTTGACTGGCATATAATCATTTCTATAAATAAATGGCCATTTTTTTTCTCGGTGTATTTTTTTTTTTCAGTTGTATTGTTGCGGTCGGGTTTGGATTGTTATCTTGATGCATACATCTATATCTTGTTTTAAAGCCCTACATCGATTTTTTGCGATTTTATTTATACTTTTTTCATTACTTTTTATATTTTGATTTTTACAGTGCATAGAAGCAGAGACGAATAAATGTAATTTCGTGTCATCATGCTCCAGGAATTTAAATGCTGCCATTCCGCTAGTAAAGCCACTCGCCAAATCGACATTACTTGGGGGGGGGTGAAGTCAGCTTTAGAATAGATAATGCGTCACTGGTTCCCAAAATTTCCCTTCTGGTGATCTGGATGTGCCTAGACCTGCCAGGAATTCTAACCCTCGACATTGAAGTTTTGGTTTTAAACATTTATTTTGTTCCACTTGATAGAGATCCACATATCTCGTAAAATTTTTTATTCAACTTATAATTACCAGTGATATTTATTGCCTTATTTAATCTCCATATATGAACTTCCATATCTGATATCATTGCTTCCTGTACGTTTGTATGTATTCGATGCTCTTTAAATGGATTTTCAATCCGGCACGAATTCGTGCTACAACAAATATTATTTACATTGGATAGACGCGTTTCAGATGATATCCATGTTTTTCTTCTTTATTTGTGAAATTTCTTAAACAATGAAATAAATGGCATCTGGCCTAGATTCTGAAGTTCTACTAAAAGGAATGGGCCGCCATCTTCTTTTTGCATTAGGGAAACAATTCATATAGCAATTATGCCATGGAAGATAATCACGATTAAGCAAAGCTCGACTCCAGATTTATGAAAACGTACATCTATCTTAGGGACTTCTACGGATCTATATCTACTAGCTTCAGTTTCGTGCCCAAGACCGTATTTCCTGAGGGCACACGTGTTTGATTTGTCAAAACTCTTTTGTATTCATCTGGAATATGACTTCTCGAACTACGCCGGTTGATATTAATTTAACATTTAAATAAATAAAAAAAATAAGGGCGTCAATCCCAAGACGTTCACCCACTGAAAATAATATATATATATACATATATATATATATATATATATATATATATATATATATATATATATATATATGTATAAATGCACAAATAAGTTTGATTTAAAAAAAGAATCGATAAGTTTTGCGTGTTTAACTTTTATTATAGATGTCAAATTGTTTACATTGAAGTCAGCACCTAGAGGCGACGGGCTGTTTCATGTTGGCTTGACGATTGTGTCTAGCATGAAACAGCCTGTCGCCTTTAAGTGTTGACTTCAATGTTCACTTTTATATTTACACACGCTCTATGCCTGATATTGAACACTTTATCCCATAAATATAGCACACTTTAAGAGAATATTTCTTCATATATATATATATATATATATATATATATATATATATATATTACAGGTAATACATCCGTTATATAATCCAAATGGATCCTAGTAATTTCTAATGTTAAAACTGATCCACAAAAAGCTGTCAATGTGTTGAGATGTTGAGCGTTTCCGCGTGCGTGTATTGAAATAATGACAAACACATACGTAGGGAAAAATACTGGTATATTCGAAGAGGTATTTACAACAGAGAGATTAGTAGTCAAACGAACGCAGGTTAGTGAGTAATAATCAGAAAGAGTATAAAGTCCAACAGTATCTTCCGGTAGAGAGACGGAAGTGTGATGGTCACCTGATCTCTGCCCAGAACTCTATAGAACTGTCCTATTAGTAGTAGAGAGATCAGTCCTTTCTGATGAGAAGGTGGGTGCGCCCCAACACAATGTATTTGCTATAACAGAGTATATAAATTACACAACACAATTCAACATTACTTCATATAATAAAAAAATAAGACTAACGTATTGCTCGTTAGTTTTGAAATATATATATATATATATATATATATATATATATATATATATATATATATATACACACACACATATACACACACACATACATATATATATATATATATATATATATATATATATATATAGTTTTAAGGCATGCTATATCTATGGGATAAAGTGATCAACATCAGAGATAGAGCGTATGTAAATATAAATATAAAAGTGAACATTGAAGTCAACACTCAGATGCGACAGGCTCTTTCCCGCTAGACGCAATCGTCAAGCCTGACGATTGCGTCCAGCTTGAAACACCCTGTCGCCTCTAAGTGTCGACTTCAATGTTCACTTATATAGATATAGATATATTACTTTTTGCCTGCAATTTTATAAACTGATAAAGTACTGCTATTAAGCTTTTTATCTATTATTTCTAGTGTTCGTATTAGTGTTTACTATTCTTGATATAAAGCGCGTAAAAATATCTCAGTATTCTATACATCCAAGCCTGGGCACTTCGAGGCGGTGTAATGGTTAACAAGCTTGTCTCGCTAGAACAATTACGACTGAGTAATGAGTTTGATCCTCACCAGGTGCCCCCTACATTCGGCCTTGTGCCACATCTAATCTACGATTGGAAAATCACTAAGGTACCTCAAGGTTGTGTAATGGTTAGCAAGCTTGTCTCGCTAGAACAATTACGACTGAGTAGTGAGTTTGATCATCACCGGGTGCCCACTACTTTCGGCCTTGTGCCACATCTAATCTACGCTTAGAATATCACTAAGGTACCTCGAGGTGGTGTAATGGTTAGCAAGCTTGTCTCGCTAGAACAATTACGACTGTGTAATGAGTTTGATCGTCGATGGTTGCCCCCTACTTCTGTCCTTGTGCCACATCTAAGCTAAACTTGAAGAATCACTATACATCCAAGTACTTTCTGCTATTCAATTAGCTATTTTCAAGGATTTTTTTTTAAATTTTTCACCGATTGTGTAGATTTTAAGATATGGGACTTAAATTATTTTTTTATTTTTATTTTTGCCTTTCCAAACACAACCTGCACATTATGTCTGTGTTTATAATTGATGTTACTGAGTACTAAATTTTCCTTTTTTTTATTATTAGTGATTCAGTTATTTTTAGTCTTTTGTCAGAAGCAAATATTATTGTATTTTCTCAAGTATGCCACGGATGGAGTTTGGTAGATTTCCATGTCTGTTTAAATTGGGGTCCTAATTGAGCAATCATCAGAGAGCTGTAACATGAGACTTCACTTAGAGTTATATCCAATATAATTATTCAAGAATTGGGTTTGATCAAGAAAGCAATTCCTTAAGAGGCATATGAGTTATTCAATAATATTGGTTCTCTCTAATTTATCTTGCTGTTGTGTTGTTGCTTTTGTTGACAAAAAGTTTAGCTGCTCTAATTTTTTTATAAGAGATAATTTAATACATGGTTCCGGTCGACTGCAGTTGTGTATTATTTTGCAATATTTCTAAGAGAAAATCCATTTTGATTTTAGCTAACGTGTATTTGACTTTTATAAAGAATATTAATGCCATCGTTTTTATCTGTATTTTCAGTGTTGCTATTGGCTACGTTAGAAAGAAATAGTCTAATTTGGTGATCTATGTGGTAATTCAGAAGACCGTTATTAATTAACTTCTGTTTCACGTAGAACAATATTTACACTGTTATGTCCAGAAAAGAAAACTCTTATACACAAGAACACAAGAAAAATTTAAAAAAACTTTAATCACAGTATTTGTTGATTCATATATATATATATATATATATATATATATATATATATATATATATATATATATATATATATATGTAAGCAAATATAAATGGATATAAATCCGACAGAATGGAGAAAATTATTTGGAAAAAACAAACAAAAATCCTTAAATGCAATTATGTTGTTTTAATATGAATGAAATGTCAACGTCTGACGTTTCGGTTTAATAAACCTTCTTCAGGACAATATTCATTAAAATACAATTAACATAATCAGTTCAACATGACAAAGACGATGGACATAAAAACAAGACTTATCCAAAACAGATAACTGAAAATTTTAAATGATCAGCTTTCCGTTTAAGCATGGTCACGTTGTCGTCAAATGGGCGACGCTTTCAAAACGTATTCCTAAAATTTAAGTATTTTGAATGAAAACGAAAAAATGAAAAGAATTCTATTATGATGGAAAATTGTATGTACGCTTGTCGAGCATTAATCTCGCTAAAAAAGGGGAAATACTAAAGAAACCAGGTCTAGTATTCACCGTGCGTGAGATGGATATTATACCTGCTTCATAAATCCTCCTAAGATTTTTATTAGGAAAATATTTTAAAATCTTCACGGAATCAAAATCGAAATTATGATCTGCTTTAGTTATGTGTACAACTAAAGCATTGTTCAAATTTCCGAGGCGAATATCTCGTTTATGTTCGAAAACACGAGATTTTACGGACCTACATGTTTCACCCACATATTTTAGGTGACAGTTTTTGCATGAGATTTGGTAGATGCAAGCATCGGATGTAATATGTTGTTTGCTGGTGCTATTTAATAAATTACGGATAGTTCTAGTAGGTAATATTGTAGTTTTAATTTTTAACGCATTTAAATTATTGGAAATACGTTCGGTCAAATGGTTATTTGGAAGAAAGAAGCGATCAAAAGAATTTTTTTCGGGGGGTCATTTTGCGCTGATGAGTAAATTTTCAACGCTTTATTTTTAGCTTTCTGTAATAATTGTCACGGATACGAAAGATTTGAAAAGTTATCCTCAATATATGTGAATTCATCATCTAAATATTTTGCTGAACAGATGCGAAGAGCCCTTAAATAGAATCCAATAATAATACCCCTCTTAGTGTTAGTATCATGGTGAGAGTAAAAATGTAAATAGTCATTTTTACATGTGGGTTTACGATATACTTTAAATTCTAATTTATTTTTATTTTTAATGAGTAGTATGTCTAAAAAAGGTAAAGAATTATTAGACTCAAGTTCATAGGTAAATTCTATAGTAGGTTCTATTTTATTTAATCTATCAGTAATCTTGTTTAAATCATGTTTATGTGGGTAGATAAATAAAATGTCATCGATGTATCGGAAGTAATGTGTATCAGGTGGAATGACATCTTTAAAAGGTCCAGATTCAAGAAATTCTAGAAATATGCATGCTAGGAATCCAGAGAGAGGACTCCCCATCGGTAAACCAAATTTTTGTTTATAATAAATATTATTATACTGGAAGAAACAATGTGAAGTGCAAAGGATGCATAATTTGATGCATTTCGAGATAGAGATAGGTAGCTTAAAATCAATTTTCTTAAGGTGGTTCTCTAATTGTTTAATACAATTTATCAACAGGTATATTAGTAAATAACGATTTGATGTCTAAGCTAGCTAGGGATTTGTTACCTATATCAATATTTCTCAACCTATTTAAAAGAGAGCCTGAATTCTTTATATGTGCGTTACTTACGGTGCCCAGACTTGGAGTTAGAAATTTAGTTAAATACCTAGCGATATTATGAGGAGCTGAGCCTATACCCGAGATGATGGGGCTTAATGGAATGTTAGGCTTATGGGTTTTGGGGAGGCCATAAATTTTCGGGACGGTGGGGTGGTAGTTAATAAGGGAAAGCCAAATTTTATCTTCATTACATATGAGTTTCTTATAGGACCTATTGAATTCTTTTAGATTCTTAGAAACGTGTATAGGGGAGATCTGTTCATAAGTGTCTCTATCATTTAGCAAGTCCAACATTTTCTGGTCGTAAACAGTGGTATCCATGACAACAACACCGCCTCCTTTATCAGAAGGAGATATAATGATATTATTATTCATAGACAAGGATTTTAAGGCATTCATATACCTCTTAGGTAAAGTGAATTCCATATTTCGGCCATCAATAGAGGCAGCTAAAATGCCTTGGGTAAAACCTTTATGGAAGTCAGAATCACTGACTATATATATATTTTTTTTTCCTTTATTATATATATATATATATATATATATATATATATATATATATATATATATATATATATATATATATATATATATATAGGTGTGCTATATTCATTGAATAAAATGCTCAATATCAGAGATAGAGCGTGTGTAAATTGAAGTCAACACTTAGGGGCGACAGGCTGTTTCATGCTAGACGCAATCGTCTGGCCACGGGTGTTGTTTTTTTTTTTTCTCGGCTATTTATATATACGGGTTAGTTGTGCATTGTGGGTAGTCTATTTTGGCGGTTATTTCGCCAGAAGTCGTTTATTTGTTTACTTATTTATTTGGGTTAAATTATTTTGCTTGTTTTTATTTATTTTTATTTTTATTTTTATTTCTCATCTTATATATTTATTTATTTATTTATTTATTTTTATTTTAATCGGTGTTTTATTAACGTAGTAAAAAATTGTTTATATCGCTTATGTAATAGTTTTGTTTTGGTTTTTTAATTGTTATATATATATATATATATATATATATATATCGTGTGTTATCTGCCATCTCATTTTAACAGGTATATTTACCAAAATGACACAAAAATATCTTGAAATACTAAAACTATCAATAAAATCGTCATTTGCTTCAATCACGGACTCTAGACGACTTCGGAATCTCCTGCAACACGTCTGCCCGGTCTCCTTATTTAAGTTGATGAATGCTGCCATAATCTTTGCTTTCAGGTCATCTTTGGTGCTCCAAATTTTGTTGATCTCTCACTCAACTGCGCCCCCACATAATATTCAAGGGGTCTGGGTAGTTAGATGCCCAGATGTAAGGGGTGATGTGGTCGCCGAAATTATCGGATAACCATAACTGGTTTCTTCTGCATGTGTGATATGGTGCATAGTCCTGTTGCTAGACATAGGGTCTTCCAGCAGACACTCTCTTGACCTAGGCCAATACAACCTCCTCAAGGTACGTGATGTTGGCGTTGAGTCAAAGACCCTCACTAACAAATTCAGTTCTTATGAGCACGGTCAGAATTTTGCCAGCTTTCGTAACTTCTTAATCCCATTTCATTTTGGGTATTTGTTCGTTCATCAATTTACTCAAAAATGAACAAGATGGTTCTTTATTTATTTCAGTGTGTTGTGGTTGTGTCCCTTAAAGATATGGCCGATCATGGTTCTCTTCAGCTTCCTGTCTTTTGTTGGTCTCATTAATAATTACCCCGTTAAGACGCCAATTTCTTATAATGATTCTTATTTCTTTCGACAGTTCCTTAAATTTTTCACACATGTTACTTTTTGGCGCTACTATGTATCAAATGAATATTAAATATTCCCACTGTCTCTTCTTGACAGTCTACAACAGTTTATTGACAGCTAATGTTCTCCAAAAAGCTTCATAGTTTGTCACATATAATCTGATAATATCATTCTGAATATTTGCCGAGAGAATTACATCGCTGTTGAAGCTTCAATGACGAAAACTTCTAAGGTTTTCTGAGGCATTAACAAATAAGCATCAACACTATATAATAATTACTGTTGTGTATTAATTTATTTATTTATATCTTTTGTGTCACACGCTATTGTAGAAAAGAAGGTAAATTGCTTGTGGAACTCTCTTCCGACAACTTTGACCATCAAAAATACCAATCCACAGTCTTCTTGATTACTCTTCTATTGTTCTTACTCCGTAATAATTTTTCTCTTTTTTTTTCTTATTCTCTTACACTCAGTAACCCCATTGTGTCTTAGTGGCTTTACTGCCTTGCATGGGGTGAAATGATTAGAAAACAAATTTAAATGCAATCTCAATCATTATCTACTGTCTTCTTCATTAATCTTCTATTGTTCTCGCTTCTTATTAATTTTTCTCTTTTTTCTTATTCTTTTACACTCAT
The DNA here is from genome assembly GCA_963932145.1 of Acanthosepion lycidas. NCBI lineage: Eukaryota > Metazoa > Mollusca > Cephalopoda > Sepiida > Sepiidae > Acanthosepion > Acanthosepion lycidas. The sequence goes on from OZ010587.1 coordinate 15,968,100, forward strand.
TAACCCCGTGTGTCTTAGTGGCTTTACTGCCTTGCATGGGGTGAAATGATTAGAAAAATAATTGAAATGTAATTTTAATCATTATCTACTGTCTTTTTTTATTAATCTTCTATTGTTTTCGCTCTTTAATAATGTTTCTCTTTTTTATTATTCTTTCACACTCAGTAACCCCATTGTGTCTTAGTGGCTTTAATACCTTGCATCGGTTGACATGTTTAAAAAGATCGACTTAAGATACTAAATTTATGAGTAGTTACTAACATTACTCAATTTAATAATCGTCATCGGCTTTATCTCGTATCCAAGAATTTAATTTCTTTTTTGCTCATTGCTTTCATTATGATGATGGTTTTGATGACTACATTCACCTGAAAAGTGCAGGTTCATGACAAGCAGCTTCCAGTTTCTCAAAACCTGCTCCCGTCATCCATTCCCTATCGGCGTTTGGCTTTCCAAGAGTTGGTTGTAGGTGAAAGAAAATCAGAGTAGAATAATATGCCGATAGAGGTAATTTGTTTTAGGTGGACCTCAACTTGTCAAGAAGTGACTCACACACTTAATTCCCTGGCCTTCCTCTGCGGCAGATATGGAATGAGTTGGGAAACTGTAATGCACTGCCGCTGACTCTGTTTTAATTTCAAATGGCGCCTTCTGCAACTAGTCCCTCATGCGTAGACCTCTTCATCCGCTGGTTAAACTGTTGAGATCTGTTCTAATTATCATCCGCTTGTTCTAATTTTGGCTCCTTGTGCGCAATCTGGGCCTTCGTCTTCGCCCGTAATAATGCTATATTTTATCTTAATAGTATATACAAATAAAATATTTATTTTAGTTAAACAAAATTATTTTCTGATTAGAATGAACCGTTTCCTTAATAAGTTCCCCTACTACTACGTTTCAGAGCCTGCATTTGTATTTTGTGAAGCCTTTCATTCTAGGAGGTCACATAATTTTGTCTCTCAACTGATCGTCAGGTTTCTCCGTGGTTTGGGGAGAGGCTTTCTTGGAGCCATCTTTTTCCTGCTGTTAATGTTTTTACTTCCGAGATCTCTCCCACTTACGATTGTCTGCTATATTAGACAGTTTAATATATTTTTCTTTTAGTTTAATGGCTCCGAATCACAATGAAGTCATTACAGTGCGCGCTTCTGTTACAATAGAGCAGTTTTGAAACAATTTGAATATTTAAGAATTTATTTGTGACTAAACTTTGTATTTGATTAAGAATTGTGTGATTTCTATTCTTGTGTTTGTAAATCAGATTTTTTATGTGTTTTTCTTTTTCGGTTACTGCTTCTGATTTCAAAACTAACCTGATTATTTTCATTCAACAGGTAAAATAAAAACGGACATAACTCCTAAAAATCGTAATTATTCCGTTCCATGAACATTCAAACAAATCAGTGCGACAAATATCCCAAAGCCTTATGATAAGTCCAGTGTTGGAAGCATTGTGATAATACAGGCTCAATTGGGTGCCAATAAGGTTTGGAGAATGGGAAATTGTGGAAGAAAAAGGAAAACGACCAAAAGAGACAAAGCAATGCTGCTCGGAAAAAGCATTAAAAAACCTGAGGAAGAGTAGCAAATACCTGGGAGTAGACGTAGTGCAATCCGGTGTGTCCTTATCTGATTCAACTGTCGGGAGACGGTGACTTGAAATGGAACGACTAGCGAGAAAATCGCATATAAACAGCTTTTGACAGGAAGAATGAAGAGCAAAAGATTCCAATGGGCAAACTTTAGCAAATTTGGTAAAGATTGGACGGTGGAAGATTGTAAAAGTGTTATTCTCGGATGAAACACACTTTGAAGTAAGTGCTCATCGTTCCCGGTTTATACAGAGAAGCAAAGGTGAACCAATACGGGAATGCCATATTGAGCAAAAGCCAATACACGTTTCCAAGAAAATGTTCTGGGGCAATGATAGTGTATATAAGTTAGGTTGATTGTGAATAACTGTGGGGGTGATGAATAGCACAGAATATAAAGATCGTTTGAAAGTGCATATGCACCCAACAATGCAAGAGTTTTGTCCAGATGAAGATGGTGTGTTTCAACAAGATAATGCCACCTGCCAAAAATCGATTTTTTTTTCAAATGAGTGTTGAACAGGCCAGGCAATTCCACTGACCTGAACCCCAATGTAAACTTGTCGAGTATTGTCAAACAACGACTGATAAAACATGACTGTACCACCATGGAGAAGCTAATCTGTACAATCATACAGATATGGTATTACAATGAAGGATTGGGTCACCTGTGTCTGAAACTGGCCGAATCTATGTCAAGACGTGCCTGAATGCTTATTTAAAGTAGATGTGGTCAAATAAAATAATAATTTATGACATTGTAGAGCGATTATGTAAAGACTTTTTGAAAAAAATGCTCATAATTTGATATTATTTTATTTCTCTATTTTACTATTTAAGTCACTATTCCAATAAATTTTTCATAGTACCCTATAGTACCAAGAGTAACTAATGGATTATAGATGCCATTGAACATCTAAAAATGGATTAATTAAATGGTTCATTGGCCTCTATTTTAGAAGAGAATTCTAGCTACTTTATTGAATCTCAGTTCAGAGTTTCAGAGTATCTTCCTTTGTATCCCAATAATAAAACCTTTTCAAAATTGGCGGCATTAAACGAGTTTTTTTTTAATGATTTCAACTCAAGCAAGGCAATAAAGCCACTAGGACACAAGATGTTACTGAGTGTTAGAGAATATGAGAAAAGCTACTATTAAGGAGTGGAGGGAATAAAAGAATAATTAAGAATACAGAAGATAACGATTGACATTGCATTTAAATTTTTAAAAGATCAAAGTTGGCTACGAAGCAATAAGTAGAAAAAAAGTTCCTCAAGCGTGGTTGGTGGTAGAAGAAAAGGTTCTCACAGACCTTTCAACTGTAAATGGATGAGATCTAACCGCCTAACTAGTACTGCGCTTAAATCTATAAAGTCTAGGTACCATAGAGGAAAATTCATCTAACAATTACCATATGTAGCAGGAGCACCAGACAATATGTGGCAGCAATATTCAAAGCATGGACGAATGGCAGACTTATAGATATGTAAGATATATTCTGGAAAGAAAAATTGTCTTGCACGACACAGTGAACCAACTTTCTTAGTTGCAGACTTAACAATTGATTCAATATCCTCTTTCTACTTCTAAAATATTAAATAGCATCAGTTATTTGATATTTGCCACCCAAAAAAGTGTGTTGACATATTCAAATGTTATTTGTCGATTGCTTTAAATAATTTCTGAAAAAGCATCTTTTACGATCCATATGCGCAATTGTTGTTCTGCGTCACAATTTTGCGTGGTGCGATAGTAAACTACACTGAGAACTGAATTTCCTTACTAGCATTATTATGACGTTCCCCTTGTGTAACTAAAACCTTCTTCTGTCCCTTTTGCTAACAAACACGCAGTATATCTTCTTAAAATCTATATATTTCATGGATTCATTTTTTATTTTTTTGTTCCCCCGATGCTATTTTAATAAATCAACTCTTCCTTTTAACAGATTTTAATAAACGGATCGTAAATTTGTTTATCAAGAGATTCGTCGCGCGACTTGAATTCTTGTCTAATGCTAGCACGCTAAAATATTACTTTGATATATATTTTTTTTTAAATATCAGCAAGTTAACGATAAGTTTAACAAAAATACAAGGAATCTGCGGCAATCTAACCTTCGTGGCCAGAGAAAAAGAAATATCCTAAAGACTGTTTTTCCACTGACGCCGCTATTATTTTTAACTACCTTCACTCCTCGGCAATGTTTATTGTTTTAAAAAGCGATGATTAGAATCGCAATAAAATCTAAGCATATGATGAAAGTGAATTTATAAATTTTCTTTGTTTTTGAGAATTGACAACAAAAATAATAAACACTAATTATCAGTTTCTTTACTAGAATACTTGGCAAAACATCGACTAATTGCCAATCGATTCAAACTTTATAAAATGGTAAATGATCAGGATTTCTTTATAGTTGGTTCACATATTTTAATAATTTAGGAAGTGTTTATAAATTAATGAATAATTATGTTCTGTTAGATCTCTTTCTTCATAGATTGATAAATGACAAATCGGGGATATTGTTGTGGCCTGTTAGGGGCCAGAAAGAAAGACATGGAAAGAAGAAGGTAGATTGAACAAGTGTATTGAAATAACAGAACATATATATATATATATATATATATATATATATATATATATATATATATATATATATATATATAATGAAAAACAAACCACTTTAATGTACCATTACGATAATTTATTTCACCTAAATCCTTTTTTAAGGATTCAGGATCATCAGGTAAATCTTCCAACAACGAATTGAGAAAAAAAATGGGATTAGAAATTGGTGGGTAGTGTAATTTTTGTAATTTAATAGAGGGGGTTGAGAGTGGTAGTTAAACAGACAATATAAAGTATAGAGAGGGGTTAATTTTATATCTCTCTTAAGTATGTTTTATATTAGAGTAGGAGGAGTGACAGAAACTTGACCTCTTTAGATGGTTAATAAAACGGAAATGAATTGTAGAAAATGTATACAAGTGAGTCTTATGGTAATGAGAGAGATAGGGGGAGGGGAAAAAGAGATGGAGTTGTTATAATTTTGTTTTAACAAAATTATGTAAAAGATAGTTTACAATGTTTGATAGAAAATTCGATGTCTGAAAAAAATTTTGTTATTAACTTAAATGTTTAATTTTTTAAGTAAATAGTTTCAGGACTAAATATAACTATTATTGTAATAAACATATTTATCTAGGACATAAAGAAATATTTAAAATCTTAATAGTTTATTCACCAGACTAATTGTATTTCCACAATATAAAAAAAAAAAAAAAAAAATAACAATAACATCTATTTTAATATTTAAAATTAATTTATGAATGTAATTTATTTATTATATTGGTAAACTAAATTAAAGATTAGGTTTCATTATTTAATAGAATTTGAGGGTAATATTAATTTTCATTTATTCATATATGTCTCATACAAAATAAGAGTGTTATTAGTCAGCAGACAGAAGTATCCGTTCGAAACTGTTAGGTTACACTGTGTCCCGACTACCTCCTTAGGAAGTCTCGCATGTTAGTATTTATGAAGAAGGAGAAGTTCATTCTAATGTAGATATGTCACCACAACAGATACTAAAATCCAACAAGTACAAAAATTTAAATATCTGGGAAGTGTTCTAACAAAGGATGGAATGTGCGACACTGAAATCCGAACACACATTTGGATAGACAAAGATGACTTCCAAAAGCTAACCAGAGTATTAAGAGACAGAAAAACTTCGTTAGAAACAAGGAAAATGGTATCGATGTTACATGATATCTGTCCTTCTCTATGACAGTGAATGTTGGACAATCTACTCAGAGATGAAAAAGAGACTTGCAGCAACAGAAATGTGTTTCTACTGAAGGATGCTGAGGATACCATATACCGAGTATGTGAGCAACGATGAAGTTTTAGAGAAAATAAGAAAAAATGGATACTTATACTTGACATCAGGAAGAGACTATTGAAATTTCTGCGGCACATAATGAGGAAAGAGGGATTGGAAAATCTGATACTCACAAAATAAGGAAAAGAGGTGAAGAGGAAAGCAGCTCATAACATACTTGATGGGTTTGAGTAAATGGATGGTAGACCAGGGTTTGTGAGAAATAACAAAAAAACAGAATTGCAAGTTACAAGAGACAGGAAGTTGTGGAGGGTCAAGAACGCCTTCGTCCTGAGTGGATATAGCAAGAAAGAATATTGCATTGAATTATATTGTTAATAATTTTTATTAATTTTTAGAATGTTGTAAATATGAAATCATTTTTGTAAATAAACAATCTAATAAATTGTGTTTTATAATTTTGTTGTCAGTTCTAAAGTGTTATATTACGTGCTAATAAGAAAATATTCAAACTCAAGGTGGATAAAATAAGTAAAAGTTTATTGTACAAAACCAGTACAATAAGAATAAAGGTAACAGTTATGCACAAGGTTGTCGCAAGTCAATCCCGTAGTGAATGCTACTATTGGAAGGTTGGTAGTTCTCGCGTAAGTCTGAGTTGTACTCAGCAAATCCTACCTTATCCTGTATTCCGTTGACTTACAGATACTTATAGGTAGTTACTACCTATGGTGTAGTCACTCATGGGGGTGACAGGTTATTCCATTACATTATAAAGAAAAAAACAGAATGTATAAATTCATATATGTTCAGGAGTTTTTATTACAATTTCAAAAATCGCTTTTTAAAAGAATAAACATTGCCGAAGAGTAAAGGTAGTAAAAAATAGCGGTGTCAAAGGAAAAACTGACCTTTTGCCCCACCTTTTGTTTTCCGGTACTAAAATTAAAGATTATCAAATCTTGTATATTAGTCGACGAATGATTAATAAACAAGTGAGACAGATATACATATATATATATATGCCTGTTTTATCCTATATTTCTTTTTTGAAGTCGATTCCCTTAAATTTCCAAAAGGTCACTTGACTTGTTCCGAAACGAATATGCATATCTCCCCTTACATTTTTGCATGTGCTCACAATGAGATCATTCTTCTAAGAATTATCGATCTTTCTTTCTGTCTAATTTCATCGATTAGGCTGTCTAATATTTTTAATGGTCGTTTCAAAGACTAATATGAAACCTAAATAGCTTTTAGCTGTTACTAAAAATGCAATCGATAGAAATTAAACGATTTTAAATGTTCTTTTAAGTATTACACTTGCAGAATAGTATGGATAAACACGAAAGAATGGTAATATTAGGCAAGAGTGGTATTCTGTGATGCAACTGATAACGACGTAGAATAACACCGTTTCGGCTTTATGCATCCAGTCAACGTCAGCCTTCAAAAATTTAAATGCAATGTCAATCGATATCTACTGTCTTCTTGATTACTCTTCTATTGTTCTCGCTCCTTAATAATGTTTCCTTTTTTTCTTCTTCTTTCACACTCAGTAACCCCTTGTGTCTTAGTGGCTTTAATAACTTGCATGGGGTGAAATGATTAGAAAACAAATTTAAATGCAATCTCAATCGTTATCGACTGTCTTCTTGATTAATCTTCTATTATTCTCGCTCCTTAATAATGTTTTACTTTTTTCTTCTTCTTTCACACTCAGTAACCCATTGTGTCTTAGTGGCTTTAATACCTTGCAAGGGGGGAAATGATTAGAAAACAAATTTAAATGCAATCTCAATCGTTATCTACTGTCTTCTTGATTACTCTTCTATTGTTCTCGCTCCTTAATAATGTTTCCTTTTTTTCTTCTTCTTTCACACTCAGTAACCCCTTGTGTCTTAATGGCTTTAATACCTTGCATGGGGGGAAATGATTAGAAAACAAATTTAAATGCAATCTCAATCGTTACCTACTGTCTTCTTGATTACTCTTCTATTGTTCTCGCTCCTTAATAATGTTTCCTTTTTTTCTTCTTCTTTCACACTCAGTAACCCCTTGTGTCTTAGTGGCTTTAATACCTTGCATGGGGTGAAATGATTAGAAAACAAATTTAAATGCAATTTCAATCGTTATCTACTGTCTTCTTGATTACTCTTCTATTATTCTCGCTCCTTAATAATGTTTCACTTTTTTCTTCTTCTTTCACACTCAGTAACCCCTTGTGTCTTAGTGGCTTTAGTACCTTGCATGGGGTGAAATGATTAGAAAACAAATTTAAATGCAATCTCAATCGTTATCTACTGTCTTCTTGATTACACTTCTATTGTTATCGCTCCTTAATAATGTTTCACTTTTTTCTTTTTCTTTCATACTCAGTAAACCCTTGTGTCTTAGTGGCTTTAATACCTTGCATGGGGTGAAATGATTAGAAAACAAATTTAAATGCAATGTCAATCGTTATCTACTGTCTTCTTGATTACTCTTCTATTGTTCTCGCTCCTTAATGATATTTGTTTTTTAATTCTTTCACGCCCAGTAACACTTTGTGTCATAGTGGATTTACTGTCTTGCTTGGGGTAAATTCGATTTAAAAAACAAAAAGAGAAATCAGAGAGCCGAGTTCGAATTCCAGTCGGGTTCGTTACTTTCAATTATATGCAGATATTCGTGAGAATGGCATGAATCCGTCTCTTCTCCCCCAGCCATGGAGTGAATATCATGAGCGACCGCTTTATATAGCCTTGTTTCGCAACCAGCTTACTGAAGAAAGAAACGGTAACCTTTTGCGGGAGAATCTTCTCCCTAGTCAATCATGAAACGAAAGAGATATTATCCTCCAAGTGGGTATCAGGTAAGTGAATGATTGAATCTTAATATTAGCCATTTCCCTAAAGGGAAACAATTGGCAGACTTTGGATAACAGCCAGCACTGATTACAGTTGAAATTTATAAAATATTTACCTTAAAATAATTTTTTAGAAAAATAAGATTCTCAAGACCGTTAGCTGTTATCATTCTTTCCAGTAATGACGGGTGTTTCCTTCCTAACCTTTTGTTTGAAGTAGTGTGGAATGTCAACATCTTGATTATGTCATTATTTTCTCTTCCAGTTATATGTGCTATCTATTTTAGTTGTTGCTGCTGTTGGTAGTCCTCAAGAGTTGTAGTTTCTGTTATTTGGTACAGATCTATGTTTGTGATTATGTAGCGCCAGTCCGCACTCTTAAAAGTGGGATGGTTTTTGCTGAGACTCTCGGGTTTTACTTGCTCAACGCGTTTTTTCACCATTGATCTTGGAAAGTGGCTGCATACAACTGACAGATTAGATATTTTTGAACGGGTCTGCCGCCATACATGCCATTTATATGAAAGTTTCGATTTGGCGAAGCTATTTAAGAACATCACTAAATTAGTTACAGGGAACCTCCACGTGGTTTAATGGTTAGCAAGCTTACCCCTAGTTAGTTAACCATTACACCACGTCGAGGTGAGTTATGTGCCCTGCGTGATACACGCTCAGGTGATCATGTATCGAAAGATACATGAAGGACGAGGCAGATTTTTTCCCGCTGTAGATTGCCATTTCTTTCTGCGGTAAGCCAGTTCCCATCCAAAGCTATAGAACCCGATCTGTCCTGTCATTTACACATATCGATTTTTCCCCGCGGTATATTGCCATTTCTTTCTGCGGTAGACCAGTTCCCATCCAAGGCTATAGAACCCGATCTGTCCTGCTATTTACACATATCGATTTTTTTACCGCAGTAGATTGCCATTTCTTTCTGCGGTAGACCGTTGCCATCCAAGGCTATAGAACCTGATCTGTTCTGCTATTTACCCATAATCCTCTTAATTGGGGGTTGGGAGGAGAAGAGGATTCACGCCTTTCCCAACGGTGTTAGTTAGGTAAATGAATGTAATAGATTCGACTGGATTCCTCAATCCATGCCGCTATCCATTACTGCAGCGTGCCTCCTCTAATGGGGAGTTCGATCCTCACTGTTCCATTTTTTCGGCTTTTAAAATTTGACATCCGGTCTACTGCAGAAATAAACGGTAACCAACTGCGGGAATATATTCTGCTTAGTCATTTATGTGCCGAAAGAGATATGAACTCTCAAGCGTGTATCGCATGATGGTTTTTGCTGAGACCCTCGGGTTTTACTTGTTCAACGCGTTTTTTCACCGTTGAAAAGCGGTTGCATACAACTGACAGATTAGATATTTCTGAACAGGTCTGGCGCCATACATGACATTTAAATGAAAGTTTCGATTTGACGAGGCTATTTAATAACATCATTAAAATTGTTACATGAGACCTCGACCAGTTCCCATCCAAGGCCATAGAACCCGATCTGTCCTGCTATTTACACATACCAATTTTTTCTCGCAGTAGATTGCCATTTCTTTCTGCGGTAGACCACATGACTGACTGACTAACTGACCCTTGAGAAATGTATGAATCCATCTTATCTATTCCAAGCTATGGACTGAATAGCAGAAAGGACTAGGTTCTTCAACCTTGGTTGCTAATCAGTCTACCGCGAAAAGAAACTTGAAAAATATCAAAATATGTTCCATTTAACATCATTTCCAAATATGGCTTGCATGAAATCATCTTAGTATTATTCAAATTTTCTTTAAGTGTTTGATACTATAAAATACAAGCCGAATTACCCGCGCCTTGCTAGGCGTCACATATAAGAAAATCATGATTGATTTTAAATCATTGTTACATTGTGGAGAAAATTGATGCATTTTAATATTACTTAATGATCATGCCAATGTGACCTCCCTCTTCTGGCTTTCTCTTCCTATATTTCGGATAGGAGTCATTACCTTGTTCAAATTTATATTTAATTTAAATCAAATGGAAAAAAAATCAGTATCAGTTTTGTGCCGAAGGATCTGTATCCTTTGATATGTATTTGATGCAATATTTGATAGAATGAATTGAGTAGATTTCAACATTGATATGACGGTTGAATTGTTTCACTACCCACTGACTTGGTGAGTTCTTGCTCATATTGATATTTTCTATTTTGATCTTCCCGATGTGATCTCTATCTCTTTCTCCTTATGTATTTTCGATAGGAGTCAGTCCCCTATTCAAGTTAAATTTAATTATATCTAAGGAAAAAAATTCTGTGCGGGGTTGTGTGATCAAAATGAAATATACTTATCCAAGTACCCTGGGTAATGTAGTTTCACTATATATGTATATATGGTTATGAGGGGGGTCTATCTCCAAAACCCTAAGAAGAATTCGATAACAAACAAACAGACAGTGGCTACAACTTTGTTTACATATATATATATATATATATATATATATATATATATATATATATATATATATTAAGATATTTTTATGCTTGCACATTATTTTTTATACATACAAATATTTAAGTAAGTGCTCTGTTTATAATAATCTATAAAAAAGAATGTATAAACATAAAAATGTCTTAAAATTAATTGTCGGACTTTGTACATTTCATAATGTGTGACGTCATATATATATATATATATAGATAGATGTATTGAACAGAAAATAAAACAAATACAATATTTATCGTTTGTATTTCCTTATTTGATATTATAGTATTATATTTTTATTATAGTATTAATTCATATTGTAAATAATCATTGAGTTTTTTTTTATTTTTGTTTTTCCCTCCTCCCCCCAGTCTTTGAAATGTACATATGGGGACTAGTTAGAATTTTCTAAAGACATTGAGGTATTATGGTAGATGTAGTAAGAAAGGTAGGAGAGAATGTGTTGTTTTCGTGATTGGACTATTGTTGGTATGTTTGGGTCTGTGTGATTAGCTAAGTTTAGAATTAAGACAGAAGACCGTCCTTCTCCAACCCTCTTTTTAGCCTTGTGCCATATTTTGTACATAAGTACCAATAAATAACTATTTTCTTATTTTATATTTTAAAATTGGTTCACTATGTCGTGCTAGACAATTTTTTTCGAGAGAGAATCAATCTTACATATTTTATATACATCGAGAAAAATATGAACACTTTTATATATTAAGTTAGTCATTAAAAATTTAAACATTTCATTAATGACAAAACAATCAGAGAAATCAGGGAGACGAATTTTTTTTTAATTGTTTTGTATTTTCTTCTACGTGGGGAATAAGTTCCCCACCCCGCGCAATATATTTTAAATTAATTAGTATAAATAATGGATAGAATCGATTTAGACGTTAAAATTGATTTCGCATTTCTGCGAAAAGGAATTTTTATCGCTGAGAGAAAACAAAATAATGTTGTTTTTTTTTTTTTTGTATTTGGACATTTTTTTATAATGAAGGTCATCCTTCAAAAGGCTCGGGGTCGCTCGAAGTAGAGCGTTACGTTAGGTCATTTATAGGTGAAGGAGTTAACGATTAACCCTACCGTTGAACAGATTAAAATTTTAGTGATCGGACAAACATTCTGTTGGGTTTCGGTTCCACAGGTCAATCGTTCACGGGAAAAAAAAACCGCTTGAGTGGAACCGAAGGAATACGGAGGGAATGTCAGTGATTTGATACTATGGAAGTGGCATGACGTGTTCTTGCCGTGAAGGTTTGCCTTGGCTAAACCAGGGAATGTAGTTCATCCGAGTGCTTTCCATAGAAGCAGCGGCAGAGCAGCGAGAAACCTGCCCCATCCCGCCTGTGGTAGAATGGTTGAAAGGTGGGGAATAATTCTTTACCCACAAGTGATCAGAGACGTTTTTGAACTCCATCAAGGCTTAAGAGTGTGGTCTTGGCACCTCTTATGCAAATATGACAACAGTATCCCATAAATTAAGTAGAATGAATTTTTTAAATATAGTTTTTAACGTCTAATTCACAAATTAAATCTCATTGCCATTCGTCAATCATCTTGACCAAATGAACAGGATGCCCAGTAAAAAAGTGGCAAATTTAGTCTCCCAGAAATACGCCATCATCTCTAATTAGTCCTTCCCATTGGCTCTCTAAAAGTGAGTTAAATAGGAGACAAATCATCTGCTTTTTTAGTAAAAAGTAGATGTTATTACTACTACAGGGTACCTAAAAAAAAGAAAAAAAGAAAAAAAGAAAAAAAAAGCGCAGCAAATTTATTCTTTGAGAAAAGACACCAACTCTAATTGTTCCATCTCAGTTGTCCTCTAAAATCCTAGTTCTGAATGTTATGGATGACTGCATCTGTAGTATACTCCTAACTCATTTGCAAAACCGTTGTAATGACAAACTGTAAGTTGGAATGAAATTCTTCCTAACACTATCCACAAAGCTACTGCCTCCTCCTCCTTACCACGATTACAACCTTGTGTTGAACATTCAAGCAAACATTTCGAACATCTATGATCGTTGTTTAGTTTGTGCCCAAATCATAATAGCTAAATAAATCTCTTTCTGAATTTACCACATTTTTTACTGGGTACTCTGTATTTAAAAAATCTTTAAAACAAAGTGAGTTTTAATATGAGATAAACCATCTGCTTTTTTAGTGAAAAATAGATGCAGCCATGACTTTTCTTAGCATGTAATTATAGAATTAGTCATAAAGAACGGATTAGGCTTTTATTATGGCAGTTATATCCTAATTTCTATCTGATTGTGAAATCTGTATACAAGAAGGGTCGTGTGTTGAGCCGTGCATGTAAGGGTCAAAACTAGACTGAAATGAATGGAAGAATTTAAAAAAAAAAAGCTGGAGACTTTTGCATATACAGTGTAACCCGAATATAAGAGACCCGTATATAAGATAAACCCGGATATAAGAGAGATTTTTGATGGTCCCAAATTAGAGCCATACTTACCTAAACAAAATAAATCAAACCCGTATATAAGAGAAACCCGGATATAAGAGACTTCTCCGGTCACGACAACTCTCTTATATCCGGGTTACACTGTAACTTAAATGTGCCTTTTTTTTGCTGTCTAATAAATTTTTAAAATTGAAAGTACTTTTATTAATTGTCTATCATGGTGGACACATCTCAAAACACTTTCCTAAACTCTACTGACCACTAGAATTCCCGGTGAGGGAGGACTACTACTACTACTACTACTATTATTATTATTTTTACTACTACTATTATTACTACTACTACCACAACTATTATTATTACTACTACTATTATTCTTATTGCTACTACTGTTATTATTACGACTACTATTATTATTATTACTACTATTATTATTATTTGTAGTAGTAGTATTACTACAATTATTATTACTACTACTACTATTATTACTACTACTACTACTACTACTACTATTACTAATACTACTAGTATTATTATTACTAATAATACTACTATTATTATTACTACTACTTCTACTACTACTATTATTATTATTAGTAGTAGTAGTACTAATACTACTACTATTGCTACGACAGGTTGCCCAGTAAAAAAAAAGCAGCAAATTTATTCTTTGAAAAAATACACCAGTTCTAATTTGTCCATTTCAGTGCCCCTTTAAAATCCCAGATCTGAATGTTATGGATTTACGGTATCTGGAGTATACTCCTAACTCACTTAACTCAAGCTTGGAATGAAATTCCTTTTGATACAATCTGCAAAGCTCCTGCATCCTGTTTACCACGCTTACAACTTTGTGTTGAACATTCAGAAAAGCATTTCGAACATCTACGATGATTGTTCAATTTGCGCATGAATCATGATAGCTAAATAAATTTCTTTCTCAATTTACCGTTTTTTTTTACTTGGAACTCTTTAGATGCCAGAAAAGAGTGCAGTTGAATAATATTTGGAACAAACCATTCTCCTAGAATTACCAGCCAAGCATTAAAAACTATAAGATTTTATTAAATCTATTAAGCAATTTCAGAAAGGTCTATATTTAAATTAAACACTTACGACGATATCACATTGAAACACCGGTTCCCGTACGACCACAGAAGTTAAACAAAGTCGTAACTGGTCAGTACATAGATGGGTAAGCGCTTGGGAATACAGGTCCTCTAATCTTGGAGGTGCGGCTGGTGTAAAGGATAATGTCTCGTAATTGTTCATCGAACAGCCGAGTTCGAATTCCTGTTAATTACGTTATATTAAATTAAGCGGAAAGGTACGAATACACCCATTCTCCTCAAGCTATGAGTTAATCAGTAAGACTTGTATCACACTAAACCATTATTATCTAAAATAAAAATCTAATAATCTAAAAATATTTTCTGGCTTTAAATAACCTCCAAAAAGGTTGATAAGCCGTAGAAAACTAATCAGTCAATCAATGAAATACTGATTACCTACACAGACATGTTTTTTAGATTTATTTATTTTCTCTGGGATATAAATGGATAGAAACTCATGTGGACAAAAAATGAAGGATCAGTTTACTCAATAAATGTAATATAAAACTGATCCCCCGTTTGTATCCACATTATAATATCTTGTTTGTTCATCAAATTCTGATTAGTTATGAACCTAACTCTTCTCCCCAAGCTATGGGTTAATTAGTAAGACTTGTATCACCCTAAACTATTATTATCTAAAAAAAATATTATAATCTAAAAATATTTTCTGGCTTTAAATGACCTCCAAACGAGTTGATAAGCCTTAAAGAAATGAACCAATCGAGAATATATATATATATATATATATATATATATATATATATATATATATATATATATATATATATATATATATACACGTTTCATTAAATAATATAGACAAGTGTTGTCTATTTATTTTATGTAATTTTTTTTCGTAACATATGATAAGTTTAATAACATTATCGTTGAACGAAGAAAGAAATTTACAATAGTTATCCATATTTTTTTAATACAATCTAAGCTTTCGGCTTACATAAGCCATTATCAAAGATGTCAATTACAACATATTAAACAATATACGGACACGACAGTGATGATAGTCTGTGATTGTTTACATAGATGATTTCTAAGCAACGATAAACACGCGCATATAAGACACTAGAAGCGAAAATCGCACCGCATCTCATGACGTCAAACATGACCACACGACATACAGACAAAAACAACTTATTCACTACAAAGATGCATTCTTGTTTCGATGCAGCTGCATTTCGATTTGTGAGAACTAAATGTGTTTATGTTCAATTCTATTTGCAAGCAAGCCGCTAATGGAAAAAAAAAACATAGGGAGAAACACTTTAAAAGGAAACGGAGAAAAGCAAAGAAAATAAAGAAAATACGAGGAAAGGAAGGAGGGTGACAGAGTAAGAAAATAGCAGACACTTCCGCTTTGTTTTAAATTTTCGAGTCAGATCCTTGTCTTAAATCCTCTACATTCCTTCACCGCCCAAAACTTCTATCAACAAATACTATTGTCTTACTGTGTCACATGTTTACTTTCCTCAACTGTAGCGTAATTTTAAGCAATCAGGTAAGACAACATATTTTCATACTGCATAGGTAGTCCGGTCCTCACGGAATACAGAAATCCTTTTGGCTTCGTATCCGACTAAAAAATATTTACAAAAAATGTATGTTTTAATTTGAATATATTTATGAGTTTCACAAGATTGAAATAAATAAAATATACACTGAAATAGAAAATCTTTGACCCCTAAGTTAGGGGAACACATCAATTTTTTTCTTCAAACATACGAGCAATTAGCTGCTGGTATCATCTCCAAAGTAATCCTCACTAATCCTTCTTCTATGGCTTTCCACACCCAGCTTAGGGTCGTCGACAATTCCTCGGAAAGCGGTGTTTTCTGCCCGCTATCTGACAGATACAGCGAGGCGTTACCGGTGACAATTTGTAGCTCACTCCCCTGTATATGTCAGATGCAAGGTAAAACTCGACGTCTGCAGGTCTGAAGCGAATTTTGCAAAGAAAACAAGCTCCTTCGTTCGCATTATTTTTTTCTTTTTTCTTGGTGGCCGTTAGATTGATATGACAAATACTACATATAAAAACATAGTTCAACAACAAAATGGGAAAAACAGAAGCTGAAATTTTAAAATTCGTTCAAGAAATTGAGAAAATTGAACTGTTTGAAAATTAAGTAGATTTCTTTAACCAATAGGGTGAAAATTTGAGTTTATTCCGATATGCAATTACAGAATAGGGTCTGGTAATTAATATATATATATATAGAACTTTTTATGTTTATACATTCTTTTTATAGATAGAAATATTTAAGTAAAGGCTTTTTTTATATAATAAACAGTATTAATAACATTTACCGGAATTTTTTTTTTATATAATAAACAGTATCAAACAATATTTACCGGTCTTCATAGAAAATATGTTCGTTCTCCGACAGGAATTGAACCTGTATCTTATACGGAACCGTCATTTAGCCTGACGTGACTTAACCGAACGAGTCCCGGAGAATCGATCGATTAGCAGGTGGATTTTACTGCTTTTAAACTTTAATCTTCCATGAATCTCTCACGTACATTCATATCTGCTCAAAAGCGTATCCAAATGTAAACAAATGACTTCACACATTATGAAATGGACAAAGTCCGACAATTATTTTAAGACATTTTTATGTTTATACATTGTTTTTATAGATACAAATATTTAAGTAAATGTTCTGTTTATAATAAACAGTATTAAACAATATTTACCGGCCTGAATGCCCGAGAAATTTTCATAGAAAATATTCGTCCTCCGACAGGAATCAAACCTGTATCCTATACGGAACTCTCATATAGCCTGTCGTACTTTTAACCGATCGAGCCATGCAGAATCGTTCGATTGGCAAGGTCGATTTTACTGCTTTTAAACTTCAATCTTCCATGAATCTTTCATGTACATTCATATCTGCTCAAACCGTATACAAATGTAAACAAAGGACGTCATATATATATATATATATATATATATATATATATATATATATATATATATATATGTATTGAATGTTAATATGCATATTTGTATATGTACTTTGAAACATAGAAAACAACGCCACGAAACAAATTCCCTTAATAACAGCAAATTCTGTCTTAATGAAATTGGCTTCAAGCAAAATGTATTTATTTGTTTTATTTAAATGTCTATATTTTCTAGATCAATTAGAGGAAGAAAAATGAAAAATATTTTGAAGCTTCCAACAAAAGTTTTAACAAATTAGTTTCAAGACCTGAATGAATTGCTGAAAAAAACCTGAAAGTAAGCATGCCTCCGGAGAACCAATCATTCTCTCATCGATTTTTGTGTAGGGATCTGTCATTTCTTCCTGATTTGCGGGAGGCCCCATCCAAATGTTTCAGAAACTTCCTCTAAGTGTATTGACGCGTAAGGGAATGTAAAAAAACCCAACTGAAATTCGAACTCCGTTCTCCTATTAACAATGCATTACACCACTCACACTTATAGCCCCTAATATTTCCAAGCTGTCACATTCAAGGTAGTGACCAAATTCAACGTGGCTTAACTTCAGTGATGTAACAGCAAGCATGTAGAGAAATAAAGTTATTATTTGGCGATCTAAGAACAGGTGAGTACAACTCGTGTAGTTGGATGTAACAGCGAGACGACGCCAACGTTTGGCGCCATTCTTATGGAAGGCGCTACCACTGCGAATGGTTAATTACAAGGGTTGACGGATTCAACCATTTTCTTTTGATTTTACGATATTGTTGTCTACGTTTGTTTGGGAGAGCAGTATTTTTGTTAAGAAAGGTGAAATACAGGAAAAAGCCTGGCGTATATTAATATTTGGGTAATATTCTATGGCGGCACTCTCTAGAATTTTCCTTCTGAGTTAGTTATTTTCTTTTTTTATGAGTGTAGCATTTTAAAATCAAAATTATGGTTGAATCTATTTCAATGTACGAGGTCCATTTTGCTCATAAATGCGTTTTTTTCTAAATTCTACTTGTTTCTCCAATATATTGGGAGGAACAGTTTTGGGAATTTATTTTATAAATGCCTGCTTCAGAAATATTATTGTTATTAGTGTTTGAAGATCTTAGTATATCCATAATGGTTTTGGAAGTGTTTGTAACTATTCTAAGATTATTTAGATGGGATAGGTTGTTCTGGATAGTGGACGTGACAGAATTGGTCGGTAGTATTATGTATCTGTTTTCATGTGATTTACTATTTCGGATTATGTTATTAGTTTTGTTTCGGTTGTATATTTTGTATGCCTTTCTTCTTGCGTTGTGGATGAAATATGGGTATTGTAGGTTTTTGAATGTTTTTTCTTTGTATGTTTCTTATTTAAGTAAATATTGGGGACTATAGATTCTTAATGCTCTTAGATAGAAACCTATAATAATTCCAGATTTAATTTTAGAAGAGTGGTTTGAGTAGAAACTAACCAGATCATTTTGTTTGTAGTCATTCTGTAAACGTCAAAATTGAGTTCGTTATTATTTCTATGTAGCAACATGTCCAGGATCGGAAGAGTGTAGTTGCTTTCAGTTTCGAAAGTGAAGTTCAATAATCAACATTACAGACAGAAATTTGGTTTACCAATGGGATCTCCTCTCAGCGGCATTCTTGCTTGTCTATTTTAGAATTTTTAGAAAGTGACTCTTTCAAAAATATTCTCCCTACAAACTCTTCATATTTCAGATACATAGACGACTCATTATTAATAATTCCAAAAAACACCAATTTAACGGATCTTCTTTCCAAACTTAACAACATAAATCTACAATAAACTTCACTTTCGAAAATGAAACCAAATCAAAAGAAAATCGTTGAATCCGCCAACACAGTTACAATGACAATATTCCCCACACGTGACAATAACATTATGAAAATAGCGTTCTCTGCATTCCTCCAGTTGCTAAGAACATTCTGTTTTTTGTTATTATTAGTTACTTTCTTTAATTAAATTCATTTCGTTTTTTGCTTTGAGAAAGTCCACATTGGACGAAACGCGTCAGCAATAACTACAGTTTTCCTATTGTCATTTATATTTATAAATATTGTCTTTTCTACAGGTTAACTCTGAGAAATTTTCATATATATATATATTACTAGTTAAAGTAAGATTAGCAATACAAAAATACAGGCAAAAATATATTTGTGCAAAACCCAATGTCCTTTATCTACAGGAAGTATTAAATTAGAATGGCATAATACATATATACATCAAACTTGATGATAAAATAGACTTTTAAGATTTAGCATTTGTTATAAAAAATCTTAACTAGTTTCATAATAAGCTAAAATAATATCTCTTAGCCCATCAAACTTCATAAAATACACTAATAATAATGGATAAATACAATAAAAAATAAAGCTGACAAATCTTGTCGGTTCTTTAAACTTGTTTGGATAAATACTTGCTGCCTAAATATATTTTATTCATATATTCATATATATATATATATATATATATATATATATATATATATATATATATATATATGTATATATATATATATATATATATATATATATATATATATATATATATATATAGTACTGAAAATGTTATTTTTAGTAGATGGTCGCGTTTGGAATAGGTGACTAGTTTTTTTTTTTTTTTTTTCGTGTTTTAGACTGCTCAACTACAAAGAACATCATAGCTCACAGGGGTTCAATTTACCCCTGTAAAGCACCCCGGATGAGATGGTGCGTTGTTAAACAAAAGGACCCGCATGTTCTATTTACGATGAAGAGAAATAATAAAAACAAAAACATGTCAAAAATAGTCAATTTCAAACATGGGCATCCGCTATAATAATATTGTAAGTATAGAAAATGTCGGATTAAAAATAGATCTATTAATTATATATATATATATAGATAGATATAGATATATATATATAATTTATTCGAATATTATAATATAAATCTGCCATAATATCACTATAAAAATAGCCATTTCCTATTAGTATTTTTGTAATGATTTTATAAATTACTTATCTTATTATTTTTGATTAAATTATATTTGCTCCACTCTATTGAATACACTAAAGTACTTTTTGGGATAGTGGAATTTATCCCATATACACCAATCTTGTACTTGTATATATATATATATATATATATATATATATATATATATATATATATATATGTGTGTGTGTGTGTGTGTGTGTGTGTGTGTGTGTGTGTGTGTATAATGGACTCTACCGTCGGTTTCGACGTATGAGAATCTGACAGCTTATTAATTCAGTTATGAAAGTTTGTGCGATAATCTTAAGTGGCATTTAAGACCCGCTAGTGATTTACCATTGGGGGGGGCACATATGGAGCAAGTGTGAGATGAGATCACTGTTAGATTGGCTGACCTTTTAGATCTTGCTCTCGTCCCATGAAAATGATTCAGACAAGCAGATTGAAAATTGCTGAGTCCACTAAAACACGTTGATCTCCATTCTACCAGCTTTAAGGCTAAGCGCTCAGGGGTGTTATGTGGCATATATATATATATATATATATATATATATATATATATATATATATATATATATATATATCTCGTTTAATTAATTCCTCCACAAAAAAAGGTTTTCTAAGTTCATTTGAAAAAATATTAAGCAGACTCTCATTAATAATGGCTTCTCAAACCACATTGTAGATGAACAAATAAGATGATTTATCAAAAACCTCAACACACGTCAAATGGAACACAGTATTTCCTCAAAGGACCCTAAATATAAAAAAAATCTTTTATATTGTAACCAGATGCATGCTAATTACGAACAGGATTAAAAAATCATAAAAAAAAACATTCGTACAAAACAAATATATCTTCCAGTTATCTTATTAAAAAGTTAAATTAATCATATATTATACAAAATTTGACATAACTAACATAATTAAAAGAGAATTTGCTGCCTATATATATATATATATATATATATATATATATATATATATATATATATATATATTATATCAAACGTTATTTTTAGTTTATAGTCGTATTTGAGTAGATTGTAAGTTTATTTTACACGAAGTTTATTTCGTCTACAAACCGGTATATTTCAGAAAACTTCCTTAAGGAGCATGTGCCCCAAAGATTCATTATTTTTATTTTATTTTCGGAGTATGCAGGGCGGTATACGAAATAAACACTGTTTGTATTAATCCACCTCTTCTACCCCCAGCTATGGGTTAAGTAATATGAACTGTAACAGTAAATTACTATTATATTAAAAAAAAATTCTTACAATCTAAAAATATTTTATGGCCTCAAAAATATTTAAAAAAAAAAAAAATCGACAAGCCGTAGAGAACGAATTAATCAATAAAAAAAAACAATCGATTTCTACAACATTCTTTTAAAGGGACTAAGAATTCTCTGGTAATCTAAAGTAATCACTTAGGGTAAGGGTCTTTTGGTCGTAAACTGTCTCTTTCGTTAAATATGAAGTGATAGTTTTACGGCTCTAGTGAGGTGCTTTTAAGAGAATTGCATTATTAGAATGGGTTTTATCTTAAAGAAAAACATGTTTGCTTTCGAACTTGAGAACCGGTTAGATCCTGTAGAACCATTTTGTTATGGTGTTTTACTTTATTCATGATGATCCTCTATACATGTTTTTTTTTTGTTTTACAGTGAATCATCCTATGGATTTTTGGGATATTCTATTACGCTGCCGGGATATCATTGTTGATTGAAGCTGTTTGTTTACGAACGCCGGAAACATTTTGAGGTAAGATTCCCTGACCAAAACCACTCCTGAAATTTCCTTTCATGTAAAATTTCATTTCCACATATAATACGAATATAGCTTCACTGGTGTGAAACGGATAAAGCGTTCTGGTACTCGTATAACACTAGGTATCACAGATGGTCTTCATTTTTAAAGGTAGCATAAAATAAAAAATTAAAATAAAAATAATCATTCAATGTGACATCAAAATTATTAAAAGGAAGGCGGCATGACTAGAAATCTAAGCCATATAATTAACTGTCTCAAAATTAAATTAAATTTATATAATCAAACAAAATATTTAACCTTGTAGCAAATCAAGCGAAAAAGATTGTTTTTCTAACCCCAATAAATATTCAGATGAGTTTCACCATTAAGTTCAACAAATTGAAGCATTTACAGGTAGGATTTGCCACGCTGCATCCAGAAAGTTGAATCCCCCACATTTTCCCCGTATTCCATATGTAAGAAGGAAGTTCCTTTCCGAAAGCAACTGCTACTTTGTGGAAAACTCCCACCTTCCGCGTGGTTGCATAGATGTGATCACAAGAGACTTAAACTCTTAGAGTCAAGAGTCAATCACTTTCTATCCTCCTCATTTTCATAATCTTCACTTCCTTCTACATCCTCTTCAGTTCTACCATGAGTGGCTCTTGAACATTTTGTTGGATTAAATTTAGTATTAAAAAATTAGGAATTTTTCTTCGCTGATGCTATAAACTTTTAGACGGAAAAAAAGAAATATTTTTTTAGATAAAAATGGTTAAGGAATACATTGTTACTAATTAACCCATAATTGGGGAGGAGAACAGATGAATTTACACATGCCGCTGTTTTGCGCGTAAGTAAAGTTAACGAGCCCAACTGAAATTGGAACACGTTAATAGTTACAAGCGATTATCCATTACACCAACCGCACATCCAAGCTTACAGTACCTGGTATACACAAGTGGACACCCATCTAGATACTGACAAGACTTGACGTTGCTTAACTTCGTTTATCGTACGGAAACTAATGTTTCAACGCAAATTGGTGGTAAGCCATAGTTAGATGTGAAAATATTAAATAATAATTAGATAAATATATATGAACAAATTGAGTATGATAAAAATATAGGCAGATATGAACAGATTGCGATAGATAGAGAGATAGATAAAGATTAAAAATAGATAGATAGATAGATAGATAGATAGAGAGATAGATAGATAGAGATTAAAAATAGATAGATAGGTAGGTAGGTAGGTAGGTAGGTAGGTAGGTAGATAGATAGATAGATAGATAAAGATTAAAAATAGATAGATAGATAAAGATTAAAAATAGATAGATAGATAGATAGATAAAGATTAAAAATAGATAGATAGATAGATAGATAAACATTATATATATATATATATATATATATATATATATATATAGAGAGAGAGAGAGAGAGAGAGAGAGAGAGAGGAACTTATATTAAAATATATCTATGATGCAGTGCTACGCAGTGTCAATTTCCTAAGAATACATATCGGTTGAAAAATGTCAATGTTGTTTTGCCGTCCGATCAATTACGCCGTGTTTACGTCACATTTTCTGTCCGCAATTCTCTCTGTTGATGAATGGATCCAACAGTGATACTATTATTATTTTTTACATTTAATTCCAGCAAACATGCCGAAGACAATCATTCGTATTTCTTCAGAAGTTTCTAATAAATGTTTTTGTTTTTGGACATTTTCCTTTCTTATCTCCAGGTTGCTTCCATCTACCGGACTATTCTACTTTGGACACTAAAATGACGAATCGATTATTTAAATAAAACTTTAGAATCAAACTTAATGTAGCTAGGAACGGAACATTATATTAACCGCTTGGAAAACATTATCGATTATGAAAGGAAGTGATATATTGGAATTTTTTTACAAAGAAATACTGGTCATCTTTGAATTACGACCTATGCAACTTACGACTTTACGAGCACGACCGCGAATTGGTATGTCCGGCCGTCTGACCACGATTGCTCAGCCGTCTGGCACAGTGACTGCTTCCCAGGTTGGTGTACAGTTTACGCAATACGGGAACGCTACCATTCTCTCGCGCGCTTTCAGCTCAGGGCAGCCTCGGTACAACACACTTTCTCCCGATTCCGTTTGCGTTATTGGAGACTTTTTTTTTTTCTTTTTACAAAATCAAAATACGTCAACATGTCTACCAAGAAGAAATTGTCTTTTTCTACTTCTCAACCTGCCAAGAAAGAAAGAAAGCCTTTTGATATCGACACAAAAATGATGCTGATTAAACTAATTTTTCGCACCTGCGTTTTTGTATGTTTAGCAAATATGAAACAAACCTTTCTGTCGTATGCAGTTTGTGATTTAAAACTGACGAACGAAAAAAGTAAGTAACATAACAATGTGTAAAGAAATGGATACAAATTGTATTAAGCGGCAAGAAACCGTAAATATGATTAAAAAAAAATACAATAATCCTTAAAGAGAGATAAACAGATTGAAAAATTAATTACAGTCCTACTTAAGACCAGATCGATTTTCGACCTGTCGGTCGTAACTAATTGAGGTCGTAAGTCGACGACAACGATCTCTGTACACGATTTTAAGAAGCCCTTTTTTTTAAATCTATTATAAAATTTTATACCCACCACAACTGGGGAGGCGATACATGTGAGTGGCACCTTAGGAAAGTGCATAAAAACAAATCTATGACCTAAAACTTTGTGATGGAAATTGGGTAAACTGAATGATTTGAGAATCGTCGATGATTATACAAGCACGATATCACAAGTCATCGTGACCGAGGGTTTGAGTGTACTGGACTTGATCAGACTCTTGAACACACCAAATAATGTTCTCTCTATCTCTCTCTCTCTCACTCTCGCTCTATCTATCTATCTATCTATCTATCTATCTATCTATCTATCTATCTATCTATCAGAATCTACTCAGCATATTTACAGTATAAACCATAAGTGGATTCTATGGGTGTTGAACAAACACAAAAGAATGAGAAGCCGTAAATATGATACAAAAATACAATGATCCTTAAAGAAAGATAAATAGACTGCAAAATTAATTGCAGGCCGACTTACAATCGTGTTCGTAAGTCGAAGTTGACATGCATATCATAAGATTTTAATTTTACTGTCCAAGCCAATAGTTAGTTATATCGCACACACCTTAGGTGCTGCCTTACATCATATAAAAAATTGACAATTAGTTTTAATCGCGATGAAAGACTAAAGACTGGAAAACGATATTAGAGACGTTGTTTGGTTTAGTTAGAGTCTGCGTAATAATAATAATACTAGAGGACGGTGATAGAGACGATAGAAGAGGCGATAACACTCTCATGTATTTAGCGTCTGCTTCCGTGAAACGGAAAACCTTGACATTTTGTAATCTTTTCATTTGTACCCTCTTACTTCTATAAATAAAGACCTACATGCATATTTATGATTGCATATTTGCAATTATTTTGTACTGGAATTTCGACAAGTATTTAATAATCGCGAAACTCTCAAGAATTTTGCTCAATCGTTAACTTGACTGTTTTGAGTGACTGTTTTTTACGGTTTATCAATCTTTGAAGTTTGTACTATTTTTTACGGTTGCCATTGAAAAACTGAAGAGATTGAACAAATCATAACTTGATGGTTTTCTACCTTTCTATTTTATTTTGTTTTTCGCAGTTTACAAAGCATCTCTTGGAGATTAAAATGGCTACGTATGATATCCAGCAACGAGTAAAACTCATTGAGATTTTTTTCTGTTCCAATAAAATATCAATTATTCAAACTCAGAGAATATACCGACAACATTTTAATGTCAGAGTATCTCCTAGCGATAACATGATTAGGATCCTAATCGCTCGAGGTCTGTGTGGATGTTGAACAAAGAAAAATGTGCCTGAGCCGGCGTCTGCAACGGGGATTAGCTAGCCGCCCTATTAGACTCGGATTCGAGTGATTTACATTATTTATCCCTGATAGTGAGCAATTTTAGCCATAAATATAGCATACCGTAAAACTATATTTTTATCACACTCCCCCTCTCTCTCACTGTCTCTCTCTCTCTCTCTCTATATATATATATATATATATATATATATATTATTGCTATATTTATTTGAAGTTATATTGTTATTTATTATTGTTTATTATTATGCAATCTTTTTCGAAGGATTTAAATGACATTTCTTGACGGCAATGTCTGAGAGAGATGGTTGGGAGCAACAAGTCAGAAGTCAGGAGATTCCGAAAAGAATTCTAGACTTGATATAAATTATGTAATGTCTATTTCTTACAACTTTTTCCACAGTTGCCGGGGTTTTCTATATTAGTATTGACTTCTTTTTGTACAACTAACCTGAAGATCGTTTGACTTACATTTGTTTTTAGTTTTTGCTTACTTAGTTAGATACCCAGTGTTTTTGTTTATCTTAAGTTTTATATATTAAAAAAGTATTTTTAGATTCTAAAACACGTTGTTATGAATAATCACGAGTGGTCTCCCCTTCTTTCGTTCCTCTCCTCTTTGAGAGAGCTATTTCTGCTTACTAGAACTATAAAAGAAACCTTGTACTCTCAGTTGAATAATGCTTTCTTCAAGCCTACACTTTTTCTGTTACACTCGTAATATATATATATATATATATATATATATATATATATATATATATATATATATATATATATATATATATATATATATATATATATATATATATATATATATTTGTATATATATAGTTTATGAAAAACTAGGTAATCCACATGGGTAAACCTAAGGAGGATAAAATCCAGAGCAAATAATTTAAATAAAAACAGACCACTTTAAGGTTCCATGTAATAAATTATTTCACCACAGCCCTTTTAAAATGACTGCGGATCATCAGACTTTACTTCCAAAGTAAAGTCTGATGATCCGCAGTCATTTTAAAAGGGCTTTGGTGAAATAATTTATTACATGGAACCTTAAAGTGGCCTGTTTTTATTTAAATTATATATATATATATATATATATATATATATATATATATATATATATATATATATATTGAAGATTAAATAAAAGGTTAAGCTGCATCTATTTTGTTTATCATGGTAGATTAAAGTATTGCTTTCTGGTTTTGCTGGCACATGCTAATTGTGAGATCAACGACACCCCCAACCCACCTCGGTCCGCGCAGTGTGTAACTGTACTCAGGAGAAACGGGCTGAACAGCAACTCAGGAGTATTAGAAACAAGAATTAGACATGGGCATTGAATCAGTCTTCCCTCGTAGATTAACTAAAGGGAGGGCAGTAGAAGAAACTGTTTTGATGTGAAAACTAAACGAATACAAATATTTTTAAAAAATGTCTATTTTTGATCATGCAATGAATATTGTTGCCACATCTGGCCATTTATTTACAGTAAGTTTCACTATCTACAAGGTCCGAGAACAACTCGAGGCAAAGGGTTTAAATAAGAGGCAGTTTACAGGGACAGGACAGGAAGATATCTGTTAACTCTACACTTGAATATTGTAAGATTGTAGTGATCGGGAAGACATCCTCTTGAGAATCGGTTCCAGAGATCAGTGGTTTGCAGGAATAAGCTCTTCGAGTGGAATGTTCTGCTTACCGATGGAACATGGGGATGGATGTGGGTGGTTTGCTATAATGTATGTGGCATGGCGGAAGCAACGAATGTAGTTCTTCCGATTCACAATCCGTGGGAGTAGTGACAGAACCGTGATCGGCTTGTTACTTTCTGCCTGTGAGAGAGTGATTTTGGAGGGAGGATGTATGTTTGCTATGTATCTAGAGATTCTTGATAAAAACCAAAAGAAGAATCTGTATTGTTGATTTGGCATCTCGTCTTCAAGCACTTCCCTCTTACTCCCACAACGTAGTTCCCCTGTGAATTTTCTATAAATATTTTTATGCTAATTGTTCTGTGGCGCTTTTCTATACGGCCGCATAGACTTTAGGAATTTAAGCTCAATACTATATTGACAGCACGATCCCTTCTTTTTAAAAATGGGGTACATAGATGTAAGAATACATCGATGTGTAAATTAGTTGAAATAACCGCTTTAGTTTCCTTTCTTTCATCATACGGTCAGTTTTAAACCCACTCGAGTGACAGGGTGGAAGCGATTTCTATTTTTTCCTCAGATTAGGTCATTTGCAGTGGTGTGCAGTAATATGAATCTATTTTCGTGGTATATGATGAAATCCGTTTGGCTTTGAAAAATATTGCGTGTTTTATCACACCCAGACACTATTGTCTCGACTGTCGATTAGTTGTCCCATGGCCATTTTCTGTGATGAACGTTACTCCAAGTTAGCGTACGAAAATTGTAACGCTGCACGAACACACTGGCAAGCCTTAACAGTGAGCAAATCTAAGTACTACAGAGTAGCCTGGAAACTCTTCTGATTTAAATGCAGTTGAGAACCTGTGGTCAATCTGCAAGGAACGAATTCGTGAAATGGGCATACGAAGTACTAACATGTGATTTAGGTCATGTTTTCATTGGAAAAATAGGGAAAAAAAGTAAATAATAACGGAATTATTCGCTTTTCTTTCAATTAATTTGCACAAGTGAGTAAATTGTATGCTGAAATTTGCACCCGTTGAATCGACTTTTTGGTTGCTTGCTTCCCTTGATCTTCAAAAATTGAAATGCAGTCAACGTCATCATCTTATGTCTTCTTAATTCCAGTTCTTTTCTTTTCATCTTTCTTTGATGATTTTTCTCAAACCCTTTCACTCTCGGTACTCCCTTGTATTTTAGTGACTTCATCACCATTTTTGAGGTGAAATGATTAAAAAAAAACATGTAAATATATAAAAAATAATATAATTTTTGACTTTCGTTCACACGGTATTTTTATATATATATATATATATATATATATATATATATATATATATATATATATATATATATTCCGACGTCACATAAAGCCGTTGTTCTCTGTCAGAACCTGAAAATCTTGCCTGCGGCTTTGAGTTCTCCGTATTATTCACGTTTTAAAGAAATGGCAATGACAGCAAACACGTAAGAGGTATATCTCCAACGGGTTTATGTTGAACATATTAAAGTAGATATCAATTCATCGTTATTGGTTGCGAGTTGAAAGAAAGCGGCAGGTGAGATCTTTGTTGAGATACCTCAACATGAAAATCGTCAAAGGATTTCACTGTTGATAAAGTTCTGGCTTCTCATAAAAGAGAATAGCTCTCAAACGCTCTGCAGATAAAATAATGCGAATTAATTCAATCCATCTCACTTTACACTTCATAAAACGTTTAAGAAATCCATAGAAAAAAATCGATTTAACCATCTTTGGGGGTACCGGTCACACACCTGCTGCTAGTTTTTGCGAAAATCTTGTATACAAAAACGTCCTTTTTTTTTATTTTTCATCTGGCAGTCAGGTTACGATATTGATTGAGTAGCATTATGTTAGTAACGTCTGATAAAAATTCGAGTTTATTGTTTATTCAATTCTGCTCCAAGTTAGAATAACATCGTGAGAGTGTAATTCTACATTCTAACTTAGAAATCGGTGTTTATCTAACATCCGGTTACCGGTGAGCTTAAGTGTAGTTATCGGACGGTCAATTGGGTAAATATTCTGTTTTATCTCTACACACTTCTCCCCGGTCGTTCAAACAGGTGTAGAGGTTTTTCCATTGTTTCCTTTTGGTGATTGAGTTTCCATTCCCTTTTAAAGTCTACTCCAATTTTTAACGTACTCGCCAAAATCTCTGAAATATTTGTTTTTGTTTTTTTCTTATCCACCTGTTCAAATTCCTTTTCTCTCTTTCGAACAGGAGTAAAGGTTTGTCCCTTGTTTCCTGTTTAGCAGTGAGTCTCCTTCTACATCAACTCCATACATGTCACTTCGCCGAAACTCTGAAATTTTACCTACAATTTATTTTCCTTGGTTAGGAGTTGATAGGTTCGATGTACAGACGACACATCAAACTGTTACAGGACTTTCGCTTGCGAACCTTGTGCTCTCTCCTGGGCAATAAATGGCGGGATAGGATCAGAAAACATCAGGTCTTGGAGTTCTGAATAAACAGCAACGTCAAAGCGATGATTCTGAAAGCCCAACTAAAGTCGATACGTATTACCTGAGCAACAGTGACATAATAACAAAATAACTTCTCTATGAGCAGCTCTCTAAGGGAAATAGAATGCATGCTAGGCCATTGAAATGATTTAAAGACAGCATCAAAGGACGAAGCATATTATCCGGATCAACAGTGACATAATAACAAAATAACTTCTCTATGAGCAGCTCTCTAAGTGAAATAGAATGCATGCTAGGCCATTGAAATGTTTTAAAGACTGCATCAAAGGACGAGGCAAATTATCCGGATCAACAATGACATAATAACAAAATAACTTCACTGTCGCCAACCCTCTAAGGGCAACAGAAAACAATTGGAACTCTTTAAATACTGCAACAAGTCAACATCATTCAAACTGAAATAACCTCCAAACAACTACCGCGCGAAGCAACAGAGACATTAGGGGGCAAAGAGACTTGAGAGCATCGATGAGGCCGGTGCAGCATGAAGGCAACCTGCGGCTGGCAGACGATGAAAATGTCGCCGCGGCGACGACGACAGTTCCACCGAAAACCGACGGAGTGAATAACGAACGGAAACGAAATCGTACACCAGCACCGTTTGGCCGATCGAGTTCGGGGAAATAGCCGCCAGTAGACGCTTGATAGTTGAAACACCCAAATCTCCTGTCTAGTTTGCCTGTCTCCATTGCAGACTCCTGTATCGTTCAGCCATTGAACACTGCAGTCACCTAAGTGTTCATCTTCTGTGTATAGATGACATTGTAGAACCCGACAGATCAGCACAGGAGAAACTTTAACATGGCCAAATTAATTTCAGTAGAGCATCCATCAAACTGTCGTCTGTAACAAAAATATCTTAAATGAGTAAGTCTGTGATTGTCTCAATAAATAAGTCATGGAGAATATATTAAATTGATCTTGAAATTGGAAAAGAAAATGATTTAAATACACACAATGGGTCTCCTTGTCTGGAACGCTTCTTGGTGATCCAAAGAAGCATCAGCAATATTATCGATCCTCATCTGGCGGCTCGGTTTCACTCACTTACCCAATGCCGTAAGGTTGACTATCTGTGACTTTCCTATAAATAGCAACATGATAATTGTTCGAATGAGATCTTCGTTATGGTAAAAAGTCTTTAGGAATTTAAACGCAATTCTAGACTAACGTCTAAAGTTCAACAATTTATGGTTGACTTAGCTGGATGCAGTTGTAAGTTCTATGCTAACAGTTTTTTTCTCGCACTTCTCACTTGAGAATCTTCTTCCCCGCTTGATGCTTTCCTGGCAAATTTAATCTGTCAAGATTTAAATGCAATGCCAATCGCTATCTACTGCCCTCCTGATTCCTCTTTTCTCTTTCCGATCATTGTTAATGTTTCTTTTCCTAATTCTTCCACATCCTGTAACTCGTTGTGTTTTACTGGCATTAATGACTTTTCATGGGGTGATACCGATTTAAAAAAAAAAAAAAAAAAAAAAAGACCTCGTTTATTTGGTCCATCGTTTAAGAAGCTGGAAAAATGATTCACTTACTGCTCAGGAATCGCTACAAGAGAAAGCTCACAGAAAAAAAAAAAAATGAAATATTGCTGCCTCATCTTCGACGGAGCTGCCCATCCCCCAGCATCGATTGAGTTCTAAAATATTTGCATTGCTTTGTGAATGATGGATTATTCACCAAAATGCAACGCTTATCTAAGAGAGTAATTTTTTTTTATTTCTTTTTGCTACCTTGCCTAATTTCTCTTCTGCCAACGATTTACACAAGCTCCTCCCCTCCTCCCCATTCTTCTTCCTCTTCTTCTTCTTCTTCTTCTTCTTCTTCTTCTTCTTCTTATTATTATTATTATTATTATTATTATTATTATTATTATTATTATTCTATGTTCCCTGTCCCTTCAGGACGTGGATATCTTGGCTCTCCACAAATTTATGTCCTTTGTTTCCCTTAGTAAATTTTATCTTTTTGCTATCTCTATTAATGCCATTTCTAGACAAGCTTCTTCTTCTTCTTCTTCTTCTTCTTCTTCTTCTTTTTCTTCTTCTTCTTCTTGTGTGCATTCCTCTCCTTTTTGTTTCCATACCGATCAAGTTAAAAAATATTTGCATAACGCTTATCTAAGAAAGGAAAGAAAATGTGCTAGTCCCACGCTTCTCTGTTGTTATTATCATGGCGTATGATAATAATACTCACTTACACAATGCCGTAAGGTTGACTATCTGTGACTTTCCTATAAATAGCAACATGATAATTGTTCGAATTAGATCTTCGTTAAAAATCTTCTTCCACTAGTACACGTCTTCAGAAGCTCGAAGAGGCAAGTTCCAATTCCGGTTGGGTTTCTTATATTCACTTACGCGCAAATACCCTTGGTAAAGGTATGAATTCACCTCCTCTCCTCCAACTATGGCTTAATTAGCAAGATTTGTATCACTAAACTATTATTAACTGAAAACAATTATTAAAATCTGGGTTTAAATAACCTTCAAACAGTTGATAAGCCGAATAAATGGAATCAATCTATAATATATCAATTGTAAGGAATAAACTTAACTCAAGTAATTATTTGTTGCAATGTGGGACGGACTCCCGAGGATATACTTCCCTGACTACTAAAACCTTTACCACTTCAAGTTGAAGGTCAAATATTGTCTATCTTACATATTTTGATAATATATAACTCTTGTACGCACCCTACAGCACCCCTAGTTAGTAACATTCTACCTTGAGTGGCACTTGGGCATTGCATTTGGTGAACAATGTTAAAATAACAAGATATTTTTGAATTAGAGCCTAAATATGTTACTGTTTTCTTTTTTAATCTTCATATTTAATAACCGAAACAGCTGTTAAGGCCTTATGTTATTCTATGTATCGTAACCCTTCAGGACGTGGACGAGTATGGCTCTCCACAATTTCCTTGTCCTTTGTAATTCTTGGTAATTTTTATTTCTTTTTGCTATCTTTTCAAATTTCTCTTCTGCCAATCATTTACAGAAGCTCCTCCTCCTCCTCCTCCCCCTCCTCCTCTTCCTCCTCCTCCTCCTTCTTCTTCTTCTATGTGACCTGTCCCTTCAGGACGTGGAAATCTTGACTCTCTACAAATTCATGTCCTTTGTAGCCCTTAGTAAAGATTATCTTTTTGCTATCTCTCCTAATCCCATTTCTACACAAGCTTATTCTTCTTCTTCTTCTTCTTCTTCTTCTTCTTCTTCTTCTTCTTCTTCTTCTTCTTCTTCTTCTTCTTCGTCTTGTGATCATTCATTCAGGACGTGGGCGATCATGACGTACCACAAGTTCCTCTGGTTTTTGTTTCCATAACGAAAATTTCATATGCGCAGAACATCTACATTCTTATACGTACAAACAAAAGAGCACGTGTATCCACACACGCACAC
The DNA here is from genome assembly GCA_963932145.1 of Acanthosepion lycidas. Taxonomy (NCBI): domain Eukaryota; kingdom Metazoa; phylum Mollusca; class Cephalopoda; order Sepiida; family Sepiidae; genus Acanthosepion; species Acanthosepion lycidas. Next base: position 16,001,633 of record OZ010587.1, read on the forward strand.
ACACACACACACGCACACAAGTACAGACGTTTCTCAGCCGCACACAAAAACTGACAAAAACTCACTCAAATTGACATATTCTCTTATATACATAGACACTTAGAACACACACACACACAAACACGTACAATGATGCAGGTAAAAATAACTTCCAATAAAAACCTGATAATGTTAGTTGTTAAATTCTGTAAATAATCCCATGGTTTCTTTCTTAATTGTTTTCTTCGTATACTTTCCCGTCCATAAATAGTTACACAACCCTTTGAATCGAAAGAGTGGTGCTTGGTAAAGTTTACACTATCTCATTAAGGTGAAAATAAGTAACGATATATATATATATATGCAGATAGATATGTTTGGGGGAAAATATATAGAAAGGGTTAATAATAAACATATCTTCCATCTAGAAATCTAAAAATGTTTTGACAATATTATTACTGTTACAGAAATAGGGATGTGCGTGGAGCGAGTGTAGACGTCATCAATGTGATAAGTGACAGAGGCGAGCCGGTTTCGAATCTCAACAGAAATTCGTCGCGTTCACATTCGCGCATTTACCATTCTGTTTTTCCCCAGCAGGGCATACTGTGCCTTTTAGCCTTGGTTGGCAACCAATCTACTAGAAAAAAAACTCTGGGTGTAACTCTTCCTCGTAAACTCAATACAGAAAAAATAAAAGCATCAAACATGCATGGTACTTTACGCTATGGGTTCGAGCCACTAAGGCGTCTATAATTTTTACGAGGAAACAGTCAATTCTGCAGGGAGCAATGACGACTTTCGTGTCCATAGAGAAATACATAAATAGAAAATTAATTAAACTGTCACGGTGTCGTGTCTATAAATATAAAATAAAGAAATAAAAATTAATTATACTGTCAAAAAATAATTGTAATACAATAATCATATCAATTATAATTATCAATTATTCGCTTATTCTAAACCAATGAGAATCGACCCCACTTTTATCCTCCACACACTCTAACATGTGAGATTCTCACTATCGGACAAGCAGTTCATACAGACAGGTCGTTAACACGTGCGTCAAAAAAAGTTCATCTCATTTACTTTTTTCAGGCCATAATAGTAAAATTTATCTTTTAGCCGAGGTAAGAAAACGCCAAACATCTCTTGTATTTTCTAACTAAATTTTCTGGACAGTCATGACACACATCTATGAACAAAAAAATACATACGAGAAAAACGATACACATTGATTATTCAATTTTACTCAGTATTACTCTATCTCTCCCTCTCTCACCCCCTCTCTTTCTCCCCTCCCTCTCTTTCTCTCTCTCTCTCTCTCTCTCTCTCTCGTGTCTCCAACAGCACATAGCAACCAGATAATAAATAATAGTTGCTTTGTTTTTTCCACACCTTGATGTTTCTCACCTTCTACGAGTATGTATATATATATATATATATATATATATATATGTATATTTATATATACATATATATATGCATATATATACATATACATATATACATATATATACACATACATATATGTATATATATATATATATGTATATATATATAAACATATATATATGTATGTATACATATATATATATATATATATATATATATATATATATATATATATATATATATATATATATACAAATGTTAGGCTAGTTATAATTATTTACTCAGAATTGTAAGTCCACTACAAGCCGTAAGTCGAAACCAACAAAGTTGAAAATGATGTTTTTTTTTTCTTAAAAGCATATGTAACGATTAAAATAAATCACCTCAGAATTTGAAAATCAATATACACATATGATCCACACATATAACCAGAAAGAAAAACATACTGAGTGCCGCGTATTGATGATGAGACACTCGACTAAGCTGGAAATATAGTTGCCGATTGACTAATTGAATCATTTTCCGGTTTATCAATCCTCTCAAAGTTATTTAAAGCCAGAAAATATTTTTAGATAATAAGATTTTTTTTTTTTTTGATAATAATGATTTAATATTACAAGTCTTACTAAAAGCTAGGGAGTGGTGGATTCATGCCTAATCAGAATTTCAAAAAGAAACAAGAAATTATAATGTGAATCTGAAAAGGGGGTTTGATTCTATATTACAATCAATACATAAACTGATCCCTCATTTTGTTACCACGGTAGTTTCTATTCATTTATATTTTACAGTATGTAAATAAATATAAAAGACATGCCTGTGTAACGAAGTATTTTATTGATTGATTCGTTGTCTACAGTTTATCAACCGTTTACATGTTATTTAAAGCCAGAAAATATTTTTTAGATTGTAATATATATATATATATATATATATATATATATATATATATATATATATATATATATATATATATATATAATGGTTTAGAGTGATATAAATTTTACTAATTAACACATAGCTTGGGGAGAAGACGTGGATTCATACCTAATCCAAATTTCATAAACAAACAAGAAATTATGCTATGTATATAAAGTGGGGGATCAGTCCTATATCACAATTAATATATAAACTGAGCCTTTTCTTGTGGACACGGTAGTTTCTATACATTTTATTCCAGAAAATCTAAAAGGTATGCCTTTCTAGATCATCAGTATTTCTTTGATTGATTAATTCGTTTTCTACGGCTTATCAACTATTTTCAGGTTATGTAACGGCAGTAAATACTTTTAGATTGTAAGAACTTTTGTGATAATAAGGATTTTAGCTATATAAGTCATACTAATTAACCCATAGATGGGGAGAAGAGGTAAATTCATTCCTTTCGCGTAATTGAATAAAATGAAGCCAACAGGATCTCGAACTCTGCTATTCCATTAACAATGTCAAACCGTTATTCATTACACCAGTCTCACCTCCAAGCTTACAGCAACAGATATTCCTAAGCTGTCCCCCATCTCGCTGCTAATCAAGCTCGATGTTGCTTAACTTCGGTGATCCTACGGGAACCTATGTTTCAACGTGATATGGCCGTAATGCAATATAGGTATTTGTCGTTTCGATAAGAATGACCTTGAACAAAAAATCAGCATTCTCTAACAAGTGTTGCAAGACGTAGGAACCATGGTAAAACTTTCTAAAACAGAAACAGTGATCTGGATTTGGAAGAAGCGAAGGATTAACACCTACCCTGAGTTCATTACTCATAGTCCATTACAAAAATTTGAGAGTGTGATATTACTAAATTTTAAACACTTCACATATCTCGTTGTATGGCTCAATTAAGGAAGGTTACTGAATAGAATAATCACACAAAGGTTGATAATACTTAGAACAAGAACAACACATTCAAGATTCACCAGCGGCGCGTAGAAGTAGCAGTCAACTGCTAAAAGTGAATCAAGTTAATTCCACAATGAATCTCCAGCTGCAGGATATCTGCCAACCGCTCCTTGAGCTCAGATGTAGCACAAGGCTGAATTTAAAGTGGGGGCTCCGAGTCCGTAGGCTTGGCCAAAACTCCCCGTAGACCCCGTATAAAACGATGTCAAGTAGCTGTTTCCCCGGCCGAGACTCTGCTATTCGACATAGCCTGGTCTGTGGATCCACTCTAGAGTTTTAGAAGCATAGCTGGAGACGAATCTCCGACTGCAGGATATCTACCAACCGCCCCAAGCAGTCAGATGTGACACAAGGGAAAATTTAATGTGGAGTATCCAAGTCCGTAGTCTCGGTCAAAAATTCCCCGCATAACCTGTATAAAACGGGGTCAGGTAGCTGTTTCCTGAGACGAGACTCTTCCTTTCGACATAGCTTCGTCTGGGGGATCTGCCCGGAGGTAGAAAGTTTGACCAGCACATCTGGAGACGAATATCCGACAGCAGGATATTTATTGTATATAAAAAACAATTGTGGAACAAGGCCAAAATAGGGAGAGGTTGAGGCTGGCCGTCACTATCTATCTTATACCTAGCTAATCTGATTCACGACCCATTCACACATTACAGTTTCCACATTCACCATAAGAACTCGTCCGTCAACAATCAATCCTCCATCCACCATAATACCGCATCCTCTCAAGGTAAAAATTACAAAATGCGCCCACATACCTTAACAATTTAATAATATATATATATATATATATATATATATATATATATATATATATATATATATATAAATTTTAATAATGAAGAATGAGTGGGGAAGGAGATGAACCCAATGATAAAACTAAAACTCAAAACTAAACATAACCGATGTTAGTAGGGCTGTCCAACCCTCAAAACGGAGATGCCGCTGTATTCTGCCCATTAGACAAAATCAAGAGGCTCTCTCGCTAAGGGAGTGGGAAGGTGAAAATATAGATGGAGATGGGGAAAATATAAAGTTGACCCAGTCGAGATTAAAAAAAGTTGGGGGGGGGGGTGAACAAACTGGGGAGGTTGGGAATCTCGACTTGGATCATAACCAAAGAGGCAGCCGGGAACAGGCCAGCAACAACACATACTCACTAGGTACACAGAAGCTTGTCTAACCTAACCAGGGCGGGGCTCCACAGAAAACCACCCCGATGTGACGTAGGTTGACGTAGAGCTTCCCTCTTTCACCCACCTTTCACTGAAGACTGTCGAATGCAAGCGTTTTCTATCAGTTCTAATCTTCGTCTTGAGCTGATGCACAAAGAATCGGATTAGATCCAGCTGCAGACCAACATACAGTATTTACCACTGTATTTATTTGAATGGGGACATACTCATTATAATAAATTTTGTATAGGATGGAAGAAAAAATGTGTCTGTATATAGTGAGGCCTCCTATTTTTTTTTTTTTTTTGCTGAAAACTCACACTATAAACTTGTGTATATACATGTTTACGTGAAATAAAAGCAGGCATGTCTTGTTGAAAATCTATGAATATGCATCTGCGTTTTTGGGATCTATGACTAAGCATCTTGTTAACATTTCTTGTCAGTATGTTAATCAAGATCCTTACTTGGAAATGCTGAAAGTGTTGCGAGATTTTCTTCGCAGGAAAGCATCGGAAGTCTCGCAAGACAAATGGATTTTCCGTCCTGACAATTTTCTAATGCCTTAGCAATTCATGAGATCCTACCAGCAAAAATCAGCCATTCACCTTATTATTCTTAATCAGTCAGCATTACGGGGCATTTTCAAAATTGAAAAATTTACTAACATCAACAACTGGCTATAGTAATCGGAAGAGAAACAAAGCTATACGAATAACTCCTTCAATGGTATCATCACCTCGCGCGAAGTTCATATTGTTAAGCCAGACAGTCAGTTACGTGCCATGCTTAGGTGATCATGATTGACGAGGCAGATTTTTTTTCCTGCAGTAGGTTGCCATTTCTTTCTGCGATAGACCAGTTGCCATCCAATGCTATAGAACCCAATCTGTCCTGCTATTTACCCATAGAGGATACATACCTTTGCCAAGGGTATTAGCACGTAAGTAATGGATTCGATTGGAATTCGAACGCGGCTCTCCGATTCCTCAATCCGAGCCGCTATCCACTATGCCACCACGGGAATTGATTACAGTTCGTCTATTCCTAAAACATTGATTCTCAACCGACGTGCCGCGGCACATTAGTGTGCCACTCGATCCACTTAAGTGTCCCGCGAAAGACGGATTCGATTCGAAATCCCTTCATAAATGTTCCTTCTAATATTGGACTTTAGTTATGCGATGAAGAATAATTTTTATTGATAGCAGAAACAAAATAAAACATTCGACTGTACCCATTAATACATTTTAGATTTCAAATGCAAAAGAAATATCCCACATCAGCTAAAAAGACTTTATCTATTTTATGACAATATTTTAATTCTTATTTATGTGAATTACGCTTCTCACCCTTAAATAACCTTAAATAAAAAGCTAGAAAGCATACGCTCAACTGAAGAAGAAATGAGGGTCTGCTTATCGCAACTTCGAGCAAACATTGAAGAAATCTCGAAAAAAGCTCCAGGCACAGGTTTCACACTAAATAATCAACACAAATAGTTGATTACAAACATTTTAAGTTCATATTTGCGTGTGTATTTTGTTAAATCTAGGCTTTTATTTTATAGCATTTAAATGTATACTTTTGAAAAATTTTGCTAAGTGTTCCGTGATATTTTCATTTGCTCCTTGGTGTGCCATTGCTTAAAACACTTGAGAACCCTTGCTTTAATGAAAGAATGTATATTTTCTTTTGGATATTTTGCATATTTTCTCTTGAATTGCCGCCATCATTCTTACGCTTTGCCATCATTAAATACTATTAATTATTTATTTCCGGAACTGACGGCGAATCTCTGCAACTTCAGAATACAGCTAAACCAAAAAGAGGCCACTGCATAATGTATTATCTATTTTATAGATTATCTGCTGTTCATCGGATGTTTAACCAGAGATCTGACAATGTGAAAAATTTCAGAGTCACAGTTTATTTTCCCTAATTGTCTCAAGGGTGATATGAGATGATATTATCGGAATGTTATCAGTTTGTCAACGGTATGATATGAAGGCGTGTCTATTATTCAGGGGTTGAAATGTGGTAAAGATTTAAGGATTAATTATTAGGAAAGTCGGGAAGTGGGAGTATCAATTGCGAATATGTCAAAAAATATTAACCTGAAGCCGTCAACGTCTATGACAGATGGAAGAAAGGTATAGACTCAGATTAGAAACATCAGAAATAGATAATTAGCAGACTGAGATAGATAGATAGATAGATAGATAGATAGATAGATAGATTAAAATATGCTTAGACAGATACATAGATTAAAATATCCTTAGATAGATAGATAGATAGATAGATAGATAGATAGATAGATAGATAGATAATGTTCAAACTGAGATAGATATTGATGAGGCATAGATAGATAGATAGATAGATAGATAGATAGATAGATAATTAAAAGATTGTGATAGATATTTTCTCTTGAATTTCAACCATCGTTCTTAAGCTTTGCCATTATTATGGAACTCGACATTATAAGGCCAGGTATTAGAGCCATAATTATAGGCTGGACATGTGTGCAACGACGAGGTTTTGGAGAGAATGGAAACAAAAAGAAAACTTTACTTAACATAGAAAGTGGCTGTTGAAATTTCCTGAGCCCGTAATGAGGAAAGAGGGCTTGGAAAACCTGATACTCACAGGACGGATAGAGGGAAAGAAAGACAGGCAAAAGCAAAAATGGAAGGCAGAACAGGGTTTTGAAAAAATAGCAAAAGAGCAAAACTTATTCAGAGCTACAAGGAAATGAATGATGTGGATGGCCATGATCGCCTATGCCTGAAGGGACACGGCATATGAAAGAAGAAAGATGTTCTAAGCAGTGCAGTAGATGTCACTACCCAAGTCAGAGTAGCAGACGCACAAGGTTGAATTTAGAAGCTAATTTCAGTACTGAAACCTCAAGATCGTCATTCTACATCCTAGGGGATTTCCTGTGAAACCACGAGAAACCCACGCGAAGATGATGTGGCGGGAGCACAGAATCTGGCGAAAGAGAAACGTGCTGCTCTAGAAATAAACGATTCCCAATGGTCCATGGATACATCGCTCTGGCCATATTTGTTCTGTGGTCGTCGTGCGATCCACCACGGTGTCGCTCTGGAAATAGCAAGCGTCTCTTATACAACATGTCCAGGCTGTTGAGTAAAAACCCAGTAGTATTCCTTTCGACAAAACCCTCATTTACGGCGTAGCGACGAGACATTAGACGGCAATTTATTCAAATCATTCATTCTTTCTTTCCATTCAACCATTCTATTTGCTGATTCCTTAGGTTTATTTTTAATATCTATCTATCCATCTATCTATCTATCTATCTATCTATCTATCTATCTATCTATCTATCTATCTATCTATCTATCTAAGTCTGTTCATATCTATGAATCTATCCCAGTCTGTTCATTATGTCTCTATCTCAGTCTGTTCGGATCTATCTATCTATCTATCTATCTATCTATCTATCTATCTATCTATCTATCTATCTATCTAAGTCTGTTCATATCTATGAATCTATCCCAGTCTGTTCATTATGTCTCTATCTCAGTCTGTTCGGATCTATCTATCTATCTATCTATCTATCTATCTATCTATCTATCTATCTATCTCATTCTGTTCATATCTATCTATCTATCTATCTATCTATCGATCGATCGATCTATCTATCTATCTATTTATCTATTTCATTCTGTTCATATCTATCTATCTATCTATCTATCTCATTCTGTTCATATCTATCTATCTATCTATCTATCTATCTATCTATCGATCGATCGATCGATCTATCTATCTATCTATTTATCTATTTCATTCTGTTCATATCTATCTATCTATCTATCGATCTATCTATCTATCTATCTATCGATCGATCGATCTATCTATCTATCTATTTTTCTATTTCATTCTGTTCATATCTATCTATCTATCTATCTATCTATCTATCTATCGATCTATCTATCTATCTATCGATCGATCGATCTATCTATCTATCTATTTATCTATTTCATTCTGTTCATATCTATCTATCTATCTATCTATCTATCTATCTATCTATCTATCTATCTAAGTCTGTTCATATCTATGAATCTATCCCAGTCTGTTTATTATGTCTCTATCTCAGTCTGTTCGGATCTATCTATCTATCTATCTATCTATCTATCTATCTATCTATCTATCTATCTATCTAAGTCTGTTCATATCTATGAATCTATCCCAGTCTGTTCATTATGTCTCTATCTCAGTCTGTTCGGATCTATCTATCTATCTATCTATCTATCTATCTATCTATCTATCTATCTATCTATCTATCTATCTATCCCAGTCTGTTCATATCCATTTAAGTTTCTTCATATCTATCAATCGTTTTCTCTACTTCTCATCGTTTCATTTTACCTAATTTTTTATTCTTTCATTCGTCCATTCGTTCATTCATTTTTTTTACAGAATTTTGTTTGCCTTCTTCTTCTTCTTCTTCTTCTTCTTCTTCTTCTTCTTGTTTATTTCTTTTTTTTTGTTTTGTTTTCGCATTTTTCTTTCGCTTACCTCTACGCCGCAATTAGATTTCTTCATATTTCTAATAATTAAGCACTTGTCCTTCTTCTTCTTCTTGAAGGACAACGATCAGTAATTCTTCACTGGAACCTCTTTCCTTCTGTATTATTATAACTAAATTAGCCGTTAATTGTTTTGCTCGTCTATCCGGGAAATGTGAGAAAAAGAAAGACAATGAAACAGTTGACAGTTTCACAATGTTTTCCAATTCAAATCCTGCATGCATTTGAAGAGAAAAAGGTAAACGATTTTCTTTCAGTCAGCTCTCTCTATTTTTGCCACCTGGATAAAAATATCAAGTACGCCCCTGTAAAATTGCAAGATGGAAAACATTACAGAAATAGTAAAATAATATAAACAGGAAGTCGGTGACAGTTACAATTCCGAGCGTCAATGACAGCCGAGTGGAGGAAAATTCTCACGTGGAAAGCAAGTTGATAATTAGATATATTTTAACTAGAAATGCCCGTGAGCCATCTGAAGACACGTGACAACGAGTATTAGGTCGAATCATAACAATGTCAATAATAATGATAAAATGCAAGAAGGAATCCTAAAAATAGAACTCAAGAAGCAAGATTCATGTTATGCAAATATAAAAACTATTCCCTCAATGTAAATCAAGGATAAACAAAACCTAGCCTTGTCATTGTAAAATAAATGAACATACGGCTTGAATCCTAACCACCTACATCCTTTCTATCATTTCACCTTAAGCAAGACGATAAAGCCACTAAGGCGCACGAGAGAAAAAAAAGAACACATAATTAAGCAGTGAGAACAATAAAAGAACAGAAATTGAGACTGGAGAAGATAGCGGTTGAAAATGCATTTACACTTTTAAAGATCAAAGTTGACTGGAAAGAAAGAAGCTGGAAGAGAGTTACACAAGCGAAAATAATTAATCTACACCCTTTTGAAAATTAATTGTACAGGAAGATGTGGACGGCCATGACCATCTACACACTTGTGGGAATTGAAACAAAACGAATAATTCCGTTATTATTTACTCTTTTTTTTTCGACTTTTTCCAATGAAACATGATCCATGACTTAGTACTTCGTATGTTTATTCCACAAAGTCATGCCGGGCAGATTGACCACAGATTCTCGATTGGATTTAAATCAGGAGAGTTTCCTGACCAGTCAATAGAACTTTGATTTGCTCACTGGTAGGGCTTGCTAGTGTGTTCGTGCAACGTTACAATTTTCGTACGCTTCGTGCGTCTCTGATATTTTGGTTCCGAGTTTTCACGAGGTCTAAAACGGATTAGTTTCCTTATTTATGAGTTATTGGCATAGCGTAACGGTCGTGCGTACTAATCAAGGAATTCATTAATTAATGAAGGGAGGCGAAAGCAGAATTACAATAAAGATTTTACATCAATTGCGTAGTTTTTTAGTAAATAGAGAACAACATAGACGCTTATATTTAACACCATGAAGAGAAAGAGAGAAAAAGAGAGAGAGAGAGAGAGAGAAAAAAAAAGAAAGAGAGAGAAAGAGAGAGAGATATAAAAAGAGAAAGAGAAAGAGAGAGAGAAAAAAGAAAGAGAGAGAAACAAAGAGAGAGAGAAAGAAAAAGAGAAAGAGAAAGAAAGAAAGAAAGAGAGAAAAAAGACAGAGAGAGAGAAAGAAAGAGAGAAAGAGGGAGAGAGTTGACATTTCTAGAGCATATGACGAGGAAAGAGTGCTTGGAAAATTTAAACTCTCGGGACAAACTGAATGCAGGAGGGTACGTGGAGTGGAAATCCCCGCATAACCTACACCCTGGTGAAAATTAATTGTACATGAAGATGTGGAGGGCCATGATCTCCTACACCCTTCTGCAAATTAATTGAAACAAAATGAATAACTCCGTTAATATTTACTTTTTTTCGTATTTTTCCAATAAAACATGGACCAGCGCACTTGTTAATACTTCGTATGTCATTCCACGAAGTCGTTCCTTGCAGATTGACCAAAGATTCATGATTGGAATAAAAATCAGGAGAATTTCCGGGCGACTCTATAGTACTTTGATTTGCTCATTTGCTCAGTGTGTTCGTGCAGCGATACAATATTTGTAAGCTTCCTTGGAGTAACGTCCATCGCAGACAATGGCCGTAGGATAACTAATCGACAGTTAAGACAATAGTGACTGGGCGTGATAAAAATCTGATGCAATCACGGATGACACAACATTTTTCAACGCCAAACATATTTTCATCATACTCCCCGAAAATAGTTTCATATTGCAGCCCGCCTCTACAAATGACATAATCTTGGAAAAAAACAGAAATCGTTTAACCCCTGTCAGTTCAGTGGATTTAATACTGATCGTGTTTTAAAAGAAAGGAAACTAATGCGGTTGTTTCAATTAATTTGCATAAGGGTGTACACTACTGAAGATCAAAGTTGACTGGAAAGAAAGAAACCGAAGAAAGTTCCACAAGCGAGAAGTGCGAGGGATGAAACTGTCAACATGGAACCTACAGTTACATCTAGCAATTCCAACTGTAAAATGAGAAGAGCTAGCATTATGTCGCTTAAAGTTTCAGCATTGAGGTATCAAAGATGAAAAATCGACCAGAAAAACTATCATGAAAATATTTTTAGAAACGACGCTGGGAAAAAATGGCAAGAAACAAAACAGAAAGAGTGTATAATTTACATAACGGGATTGAGTGAATGAATGTAGATAACGACAAATGTAATGCTTTCGCCATCCATACATTTAAGCTCACTAAGTTTAACCGCTTCTTTTCCGTTCTTATATTCAATTTGACCTGTGAGAATCAAGTTTTCCAAGACCCTTCCTTACTTATATACCCTTAAAATATCAATTAGCTCTTTGTACCGCTTTTGTTTCTATTTACTCTAAATCTTCGTCGCTGCTTACATGATTGGTAACATATTATTCTCAGAATCTTTCTGTAAAATCACATTTCTGTTTCTTTTCTTCATCTGTGAAGAGATTGTCTAGCATTCACTGATATTACATAAAATGGTCAGTACTCTTTTCTTTGTTTCTCTTGCTTCAAGTCTCTTCATCATCTGTGAGAAGATTGTCCAACATTCACTGCCATATAGGAGGACTGATATTACATAACAGTTCAAGACACTTTTCTTTGTTTCTCTTGCTTGAAGTCTCTTCTTCATCTGTGAGGAAATTTTCCAGCATTCAGTGCCATATAGGGGGACTGATATTATATAACAGTTCAGCATTCTTTTCTTTATTTCTCTTGCTTCAAATCTCTTCATCATCTGTGAGGAGATTGTCCAGCATTCACTGCCATATAGGAGGACTGATATTACATAACAGTTCAGGAGACTTTTCTTTGTTTCTCTTGCTTGAAGTCTCTTCTTCATCTGTGAGGAAATTTTCCAGCATTCAGTGCCATATAGGGGGACTGATATTATATAACAGTTCAGCATTCTTTTCTTTATTTCTCTTGCTTCAAATCTCTTCATCATCTGTGAGGAGATTGTCCAGCATTCACTGCCATATAGGAGGACTGATATTACATAACAGTTCAGGACACTTTTCTTTGTTTCTCTTGCTTGAAGTCTCTTCTTCATCTGTGAGGAAATTTTCCAGCATTCAGTGCCATATAGGGGGTCTGATATTATATAACAGTTCAGCATTCTTTTCTTTATTTCTCTTGCTTCAAATCTCTTCATCATCTGTGAGGAGATTGTCCAGCATTCACTGCCATATAGGAGGACTGATATTACATAACAGTTCAGGACACTTTTCTTTGTTTCTCTTGCTTGAAGTCTCTTCTTCATCTGTGAGGAAATTTTCCAGCATTCAGTGCCATATAGGGGGTCTGATATTATATAACAGTTCAGCATTCTTTTCTTTATTTCTCTTGCTTCAAATCTCTTCATCATCTGTGAGGAGATTGTCCAGCATTCACTGCCATATAGGAGGACTGATATTACATAACAGTTCAGGACACTTTTCTTTGTTTCTCTTGCTTGAAGTCTCTTCTTCATCTGTGAGGAAATTTTCCAGCATTCAGTGCCATATAGGGGGTCTGATATTATATAACAGTTCAGCATTCTTTTCTTTATTTCTCTTGCTTCAAATCTCTTCATCATCTGTGAGGAGATTGTCCAGCATTCACTGCCATATAGGAGGACTGATATTACATAACAGTTCAGGACGCTTTTCTTTGTTTCTCTTGCTTGAAATCTCTTCTTCATCTGTGAGGAAATTTTCCAGCATTCACTGCCATATAGGAGGACTGATATTACGTAACATTGCAGTAGATTTTTCTTTGTTTCTAACAAAGTCTTTCTTTTTCGTAATACGTTGCTTAGCTTTTAGGAGGCATCGTTGGCTATCCCAATATCCCTACAAATTTTAGTGCCACACTTTCCGTTCTCTTCTGACATATATTCGACATGTTTAACTTATTGAACTTATTCTCTTTTTGGTATCTCTAATTTAAATCGTTTGCTCAAAATCATGTTTTATATCTTCTGAAATTGAGGTTTAATTCTTTCTTCAAAATTTTCATCAAGAATGCCAAAAACCCTTTAAAAAATTGAATCCAGAAACCAACTTAAACTATACAATAATTTATAATTTAAAAAAGAGTAAATCATATTTTCAAACATTATTCAGCATCGCCTGAAAATAAAACTAAATATTAAATTTTCAGTTTAATTTAAAATTTAGGTAATTTCTGTGTCGCAAGCATTACATATTTTTAAATAATAATTATAGTATGATGTTCTACTGTGCATCGACCACTGTTTTTTTAAAATAAATGATAAAGAACGCAGGATTATAAATCTGATTACTCTTTCTTTTTATATTGAACTGTAGTATATATATATATATATATGATATATATATATATATATATATATATATATATATATATATATATATATATATATATATATATATAGATAGATAGATAGATAGATAGATAGATATAGGGTGCCCCCCAAAAAACGGCAACTTTTTAACAATCCAATAAAATCAAGAGTGATGGAAGAAAAGTATTTTATAGTAATTGAAACCTTAAAATATGCCATTTCAGAAACAATGATGGAATTTTTCTTTTTTTTAAAATTACGTCCTGTAGATGGCGTCCTCCTGTACGAATGCATTCTTGAAATCTGCTGTTGAGATTCCTCATTGTCTGCTGCAACAATATCAGCTGAGATACTGTGATTTTCATCTTGAATTCTAAATGGCGAAATATTTACTTGCTCAAGAAATGTAGTTATAAGGTGTACTATATTTATGGGATAAAGTGCTAAAGAGATAGAGCGTATGTAAATATAAATATAAAAGTGAACATTGAAGTCAACACTTAGAGGCGACAGGCTGTTTCATGCTAGACGCAATTGCCAGGCCTCCTGATGATTCTGTCTAGCATGAAATAGCCTGTCGCCTCTGAGTTTTGACTTAATGTTCACTTATATATATATATATATATATATATTTTTAGTTTTTGTTTATTGTTTTCATGTTTAAATATAGTTGAGTTTATACTCGTTGCTTAGAAATCTTCCATGTATACAGAAACAGACTATGATCACTGTTTTGTCCGTGTATTGCTTAATATATTGTAATGTAATCTTGGATAATGGCTTATGTAAGCCGAAAGCTTAGATAGGATTAAAAAATATGTATCAATATTGTGATTTTTTTTTTCTTCGTTTAATGATAATGTTATTAAGCTTATCAGACGTTATGAAAAGAATTTACATAAAGTAAATAGACAACACATGCCTATATTATTTAATGAAACATGTATCAATGAAAAAATGCTGTCTAAATACATACATATATATATATGTGTGTGTGTGTATGTGTGTATTCGTGTGTGTTTATGTGTGTGCATATATATATATATATATATATATATATATATATATATATATATATATATATATATATATATATATATATGGTATCATCGATTTACGTCACGTCGGAGATCCGTTCCTACGGCAGAGTGTAACCTGCTTTTCGAGGTAGGTCTTAACGCACTACATAAGCACCCACGAGTCTATCTTACGCCTGGGAGAAAATAAAGAAAGGTAATATGTCCCCAACCCCGAACGAAAGAGAGCACAATACAATATGGCGTAGAACAGTTGAAGAAACAACGCCGTCTACCTCATATAGCGCCGTGTGACGACGTATTGTATTATGGGAGATGGCGCCGTAACCACGAAACGCCGTGCTTCGGGTCCGATGTAACCCGAGGACCTGATATATATATATATATATATATATATATATATATATATATATATATATATATATATATATATATATATATATATATATATATATATATATATATATAAAATTGTGTCACACGCAACATAAGGCGTTGTGGTCACCTGACAATGGCAGCAGAAAGAAACTTGATTAGCCATCTGAACTTTGCCCTTTTTTTAGAGATGTCGCTAGTTATAAGCGTATTTGTGTTGGTCGTTTGGACATTGAACAATCAACAATATGTTTTCCTTTCGTCTTTTCTTTTCAGTTTATGTCTCGTTTATTCTCGTTAATACTCGTTTATTCTCGTTTTTGTAGGGATTTCTTTATTTATTGGTGCTTCATTTTTTTTTTTTCAGTTTTCCTTTGTCACTCGTCACGTTTTGTGTTCGTAAATTCACAATTAAATGTTTACATTGTTGTTTTGGTTTGCTATATATATATGAGTGAGTGTGTGTGTATGTGTGCATGCATGTATGTATTTATATATATATATATATGTATATATATATATATATATATATATATATAAATTAGTACATATATATATATATATAATGCACTGTATATATATACATATATATATATATATTTAATATATACATATATATATATATAAATATATACATACATATATATATACATACATATATATATATATATATATATATATATATATATATATATATATATATATATATATGTATATATATACATATACACACATATATATATAGTCATGGGATCCCATTTACTTTTTCATCGTCATGATGTTGAAGATAAGACAGTATATATATATATATATATATATATATATATATATATATATATATATATATATATATATATATATATTCATTTACATGAAAAAGTAAATCGGATCCCATGACTTTGTTTCCTCTGATAAAATTTAGCAATAAGATATAAAATAATACTTAAAGAAAATAAAGGTCAGACAATGAGTAGTGATACATTGTACAGTTACCATGCAATATTGATTTTTATGTCCACATAATCTATCTATCTATCTATCTATCTATCTATCTATCTATCTATCTATCCCAATTTTTTCATAATCTATCTATTTAGATACATACATACATAGTGATTAGTGATAGATGCGAATAGTTAAATAAATATCTAATGAAAAGAAAGTGATAGAAAGATAGATGTGAACAGAATGATATATATATATATATATATACATATACATATATATATATATATATATATATATATATATATATATATATATATATATATATATATATATATATATATATATATAATATTAGTAGTAAATATACATATATATGCAAAATCCACAGGTGCATATACACACATGTATATTTTTTTTTCCGAGAGGATAGAATCCAGGTAGAACTCAATGTGCAGGACAGAATAAGGATATAATAACAAGGTTTAAACACTAATATTCCATGGTCATAATTTATTCTATTGGAATCGTAAATACGATCCAATTCATCAGAGCTACAAATTCAAAAAGAAAACAGAAAACTGTTTTCTTTTTGAATTTGTAGCTCTGATGTATATATATATATATATATATATATATATATATATATATATAGAGAGAGAGAGAGAGATAGATAGA
>OZ010587.1:16023495-16078495 GCA_963932145.1 Acanthosepion lycidas
TCATACAAATACTTGCTTCAGTTATTGATGTGCTGTTCCTTTTACTGTCAAGGACGGCCTTGCATCTGAGTAGTTTCAGCGCATTGCTTGAGATGAAATAATTAAGACCGCAATTATTAGATGATCATCATACAAAATAATTGCTCGACAATTGTGGTTTCACTTGAAACTCATAATTCCAGTTATAGGTCTCTGTGATTACAGTTTCTGACTTGGTATGATCTCCCATTACTGGTTTCTTTATATGTATGTAATTTACCGGTTGTACTTTTTTATCTTAAAAGATTGAAGCAGACAAAAAACTTCAGTTTCTACCACGGACGTTTATTTATTTTAGGTTGACTGTAATGGAACAGAATTCTTAATGTCTCTTCGAGAATTCTGTTTAATTTTGATTAAGAAGTATGTTTAAGATAACAATACTTTCATGGTAACTGATCCGATGAGCTGCTTTCGATGGCTCTCAGACTTCATGAATTTAAGCGTTCACCGACGCTGGCAACCCACTCACAACCTTTCACTGTCGAAACTGTTAAATGTAACCGTCTCTTCTACTCCAATAGCTTCATGCCTCGCATCTCTCGCCTGTGGAACTCCCTCCCCTTTTTCTGTTTTCCTGATTGCTATAATCTACAACTATTCAAATATAATGTCAATCGACGTCTCCAGATGCCTTGATCTACCGCCTATCCTTCTCTTAATCCTTTCCTCTATCATTCCTATTTGCTCTCACTCCAACTCTCTGTAACCCCTTGCGTGCTAGTGGCTTCCCGCCTTGCTTGGGGTGAAACGCTTTAAAAATGTCCAAACAATCAAGTTGGAAAATAAAAAAAGAAAGATTCTGTCCTTTCCGGAATTCGGGTCGTAAAATCGCGCATGTAACAAAAAAAAAACAAAAAAAAACGAAGGAAAATATTTCCGGTTTCTTTATAACTTGCATCATGGGAAAATATATTTCGTTTTTTTTTTTTTTTTTTTTTAATTTTGTATAAAACTTTCGTCGACATTTCCTTAAACTAGAGACCAACTTTTCAATCACCTCGTATCCAGGAGGGTATTTGATAAATCTTAACGAAACGCTTGGATAATAGTTGATCAAAGAGCTGGCCAATTAAGAGGATACACATCACCTTTTTTTTTTTTTTTCAACTGTAATATTTAACATGTCTTCGCCTCTTAATGTCATGCGCAACGTTCCATTGACAAAGCACAAAGAAAATTTATTCAGTATACGTAATTACTCGGAACTAATTTCCTTGTCATTAGTTGTTAAAAACTTGTGGGGAGAAGTTTGAAAGAACGCGTTCACATACTATACATAGATAATGCTGTCACAGATATTAATAGAGTGTATGAAACACTAACCAATAAAAAAAAGTCATGAACTTCGGATTCTACTGATATTACCTGAGAGAGGTGAGCGCGTGCAGAGTTCAACAGAAAGTTATAATTTCTATGAAGAGGCGAGGAGGCGACAACCACAACGGTAGAAAAACACAAGCAACAGGTGAGGCGAATGTAAATGTTGATATACGCATGTTACCTCAGAACAAGAGACAGCAACATTTTAGAAATAAATAAAAGAAAAAACCGGAGGAAGGTCGAAGATTATATGCTGGGAAAATTGAAGCAATAATTATTACAGTTGATCATTATCCGTTCAATCATTGTTTCGACAAGGAATACGTTAGCGAAAATGTATTCCACGTTCGTATTTTCTCTTTCTATTTAAGGGATGAATACCAAATGGTTTTCATTTATATGCTAGGCTCATGTGTTCTGATTTTTTCAATTGATTTCTTTTATCTTCTTATTCTAAGTCCATTAAAATATCTTCAGCGCATACCATTTGAAAACTTTACATGATTAGCAATGCCTAATTTCATAGTCAATCCACGGATTGCCTTTTCTGCTATATTCTTTCAATATTAACTTTTGGCAGCGGCTGGTTTCGAGTTTCCGCTCATAGATTTAGCTACGTGGAATGGTACACACCTGGTTGATAAGTATTTACTTCTCAGATGAACTGTACCTTAAAAAAAGAAAAATTCTTACAATCTAAAAATATTTTCTGGCTTTAAATAACCTGCAATGGGTTGATAAGCTGTACAAAACGAACCAATCAAACGAACTTCCTTACAGTTCGTTTCTTACATGTTTATGATGACATTATTTATTTTAATCATTTCATCCCAAGTGAGGCGATAAAGCCACTAAGATGTAATGTTTTACTGAAAATGAAAGAAAATGAGAAATTTTTATTGGTCCGAGAGGACAATAAAAGAAGTGGTTTAAAATAGAGAGATGAAAACGATTGGCCAAAGTAGTTTACAGGCTGTTCATGTAACTCTTGTTTTCTACGCTACTAAATTCTTTTGAGTAATCTATGAAAATACGTGTAAGTCATTATGCTACAGTAAGCTTTGATAGTGCCTGTTAATTAAAATAATATTCCTTGTTTAGTGTTTTCAAACAAAACAAAACAATATTCTTTCTTCTTTCCGGAAAAATTCTGCTACGGCTCTATTCATTAGAATCTTAATGACAAATTCAGTTATGGGGCGGTCAAAGAGATAAGCATTCATTTGCAACTTACTATGAAGCTAGATCTTGTGAGGTCTTCTGGTATTTCGCCGCTGTTGTATATTTCATTTTTCATTCCCATCCCATCTCTTAATCTTGGCCAACACCGATCTATTTCAGCTTTTTATTCTACCGGTCCTTCCATAATTTTACCTCTTGTAAGCTTCCCGCCTCTATTGTCATGTCGAAATTCTCTAACGTATTTATTCCATATTTCGGACACATTTTCTTTTTCTGATTTGAGTATTCACTTCTTCTTCTTCTTCTTCTCTCTCTCTCTCTCTCTCTCCTTATATATATATATATATATATATATATATATATATATATATATATATATATATTGGCTCGTGAGGGCACAGTCCTATGGGTAAAAGAGAAACTTGGATGAGTCCCAGCACGGAATATGTGATCGAGCAGCGCTATATTGATTCTGATTCGCTAGAACTTTGCCATCTAGACCCATTGGAACAGTTGCCATGACGTTTGTCTGATAATGTAACTGTCCGGGTTTCAATTCTGGGTAGTGGATGCACACTGCTGATGAGTCCCAAATGTAGGACGAAACGGCCGTCCAGTGCTTTCTGCATTCTGTTGAGGCTTCTCCTAGACTCGATGAATTACTTAATTATAATATATATGTATATATATATATATGTGTGTGTGTGTGTGTGTGTATTTAGGCAGCAAATTCTTTTAGACGTGTCTGATAACCTGAATTGCAAACATTATTGTTTTTAGCCTATTCCTATCAGATTCCCGAATATTTTTTCCATCTATTACAAACAAATGGAGCAGGAAACGAACTGTTACACTGAAAATCACTTTTATGCGTGTGGAAATTATTTGGGAAATAAAAGTGATTTTCACTGTACAGTGTATTTCTTGCCTCATTTGATTGTAATACACGGAAAAATATTCGTGAATGTGGACGGATTATGACAAACATAAGCAGACATAATGGTTGCAATATGTTTAATTATATATATATATATATATATATATATATATATATATATATATATATATGTGTGTGTGTGTGTCTGTGTCTGTGTCTGTGTGTCTGTGTGTGTGTCTTTGTGTGTGTGTAACTCCGTCTTGCGTCTTCGTGAATGTATCGTCTTGCTTAGAGGGAAATGTTTTAAAATGTTTTTTTCTTTATTCATTTATTTCTCGCCTGCAATTTGTATGCCTGCCTGCTATGGTTACATAACTAATAGCATCAAGCTGTACACACTGTTAAGCCATTCATCGTGTGCTTGCTTGCATTTAATTCTAATGATTTTGCCTAGCATCTTATCTACTATATCCTATTCATTAAATCGAGATTTTCATCTGTCATCCACTGCCTTTTTTCTTGCTCGTCATTTGTTGGGATTACCTTTTTTCAGATATTACGATACAATTTCATGGAATAATGCCAGTCAAAGACAGAATATGACACCAAATCAGATTTCATTTAAGGGACTTTAGATATTTGGGCGTTTTAAGAAAGAACAAAATGTTCTAGCTTTTGCCCGCCAATACGATACCTAATTAACTATAAATTTGGAATCGCATGTCAAACCACCTCTGACAGTTTCATTCAATCATGTTTTTGTAAGAAAGTTAACATGAATATATCGATATTTCGTATGTTTTTTTTTATATTGTTAATAATTCTCAAGCAACTATCACTAAATGCAATTAAGAAAATCCTCATCGCATATATGATTCAAATATATGATTAATTAATTTTTGAACGATATAGCTATTACTAAAAATTATGTTCGTGATGATATAGTGATGTTAGCAGACACGAAACGTAAATTACGAGCACTCCTGAAGAAAGTAATGAAGGAAAGTGAGAAGAAAGGACTAATTATGAATTTTTTTATAAGGTAAGGGGAAACTCAAGGTGTGAACTACTAAATGGAGGCAACAGCAAGTACAAAGATTTAAATATCTGGGAAATGTTTAACTGAGAATTGAAAATACGGCACCGAAATTGGAATATGTGAAGATGCCTTCTAAAAACTAAGTAAAGTATTAAGAAACAGAAAATTTTCGTTCGACACGGTGTTGATAGTAGGAAAGGAAAGCGAGAGGAAAGTACTAGTCATCATTTGTAAGAAGACAATGGTAATGGTAATATTAGGAGTTTCCCTATAAGGAAACATTTCACGTTCATTGACCCAGCAGCTAATACAGTTTTTGGTTGTAATTTATTAAATCTTTTTCATTAAATACTTTTATTTTTTAGGAAAATTGTTTTCTCAAGTCCAGTAACTGTTATTGCTCTTTCCAATATTGATGAGCGTTTCCTTTTCCTTTTATTTGATGTGGTGTGTAAGGTAAGAAAATGCATAGTTGTCAACAAAAGGAACTGGCCAAAATGCAAATTACAATTTGTGGACACTAAAATGAAGCAAGTACAAGAATTTAAATTTCAAGGGAGTGTTTTAACAGAACACGGAAAACACTTGGGATATATTGAAGCCAAGAGCTAAACACGGGAAAACAGCGCATAAGATACCCAACGCGCTTGTGTGAATGGTTGGCAGAACGGATTAGAAGAGATAGCAAAAAGACAGAACTTTAATAAAAATTACAAAGGACAGGAAGTTGTGGAGAGTCATGATCACCCACCTCATGAAGAGAGACGGCACGTGGAAGAAGGAGAACGAGTTTGTGTAAAGGCTTGGTCGAACAGGGATTAGGAGACATAGCAAAAAGACAAAACTTTAATAAGAACTGCAAAGGACAGGAAGTTGTGGAGAGTCATGATCACCCACCTCCTAAAGAGAGACGGCACATAGAAGAAGGAGAACGAGTTTGTGTAAAGGTTCGGCCGAACAGGAATTAGGAGAGATAGCAAAATGGCATACCTCATGTAGTGAAGGTTGTGTCTTTCAATAATAAATCCCGATAGGACATCTAAATCTCTTAAGATATCTTTACTGTAAACCTTCATATTTTTTTACGACACTTTTTAATTTTTGTGTCTTTATTGAATTAATCTTCTATTCGCATGAAGGTGGTTTGCTCCAAGTAGAGATTCTGGGTTGTTTTAATGTCCTTCCAAATTAAATCATGCTAACTTCACAATTCCAGCAGTTGAATTTTTTTCTATTCAAGTAATACCACAAATACGCAGGGGTTTACATGGAATTAAAATGAAAGGGAAGACTGGGGATAGGCAAGACTGAGAAAAGAACAAACGATAAACGGGATTTAAAAAAGACAAAAGATGGTGACTGAGGTTCCATTTCAATTTTTTAAAATTATAGTTATCAGGGAAGAAAGGAAACGGAAGTTATAGCCACAGGCGGGAAGTGCGAGAAAAGAAACTCTTGGTGTAGAAGTGGCGGTTGCATTTAACTATTTCAACAATAAAAGGATGGGACCTAAATGCCAATCTAGTAGCACATTTAAATTCATGGAGTCGGGGCACCCGGGAAAAAAGCTGAGTTCGTTGTGTTTACTTATAGGCACATGACATTGAAAAACTGGTTCATATACGAACACCGAAGTTAAACATTTTTTGAAGATTGTAGTTATCAGGGAAGCAAGGAAACGGAAGAGAGTTCCACTGTTGGGAAGTGGTAGAAAAGAAGCTGTTGGAGTAGAATTTGCATTTAACTATTTCAACAGTAAAACTGTCGGATCTAGATGTTAATCTTGTAGCATGCTTAAATTCATATAATTGGAGTGCCAAGGGGGAAAAAAAAAACTCGTCAGAGCAGTTGCCATGAAATTATTTGCGACATACATTATGGCCCCAGAAGGACTAAATACCGAATTACCCATATTTGAGTATAGATCATGTGAAGGCATTTCGCGAAATTACTAATGGTAAACTCAATTCTATTATCTTGGAATCAAAGATCAACAGTCTACATTTGAGAAGCAATGTGACTCTTTCCTGGCAAATATATTCAAATTACCCCCGAACAGAAGATGGCCGGTGACGGATCCGTATTTCTGAATGCGGGTAACTAATTTCAGTAAAAATAAGAGCCCACACTACTTGAGGGCTTTTTAATGGTAGTAATGACTAAAATAGAGAAAACATTTTAACCCGAAGAGAAAATAATGACATAATCAAAATGTTGACACTCCACAAAATTTCAAATAAAAAGTTAAGAAGGACGCCTCCGTCAATACCAGAAAGAGCGCTAACAAAGGACTTTCGAATCCTATTTTGTTGAAAGAATTTGTTTTTTTTTTTTATAAGTTTCAACAAACACTAATGCTCGATCAATGAAGTACAAATGTTTCCTTATCAGGAAACGACTAATATAGCTATTGCCATTAAGAGTCCTTGAAAAACTCTTATTGCAATTCAATTGCCAACGTTTTATTGTGTAATGTTTTCTTTTTTTTATTGCCGAGAAGAAGAATGCTTCTATGATGGACTGATTTGTGAGGAAGAATGTCTTATTGTTGACGTCATTTAAATTGCATGCAATTAAATATTAGCCTGAAGGATATTGAACCACTTTCGTAAATTACTTAAAATGATCGATTGGCGTGAATCTCTCTTGAAAGGAACCATGTCATAGCAGAACATGTCACTATCTGACAAACATGGCGCATCAAGAACACAAACGTAATTTATATTTATTTGTTGATAAAGTGATGCAAACAATTAACAACTTTTAATTTTAAATCGACATTCCATTACGTCTTGATTGTATAGTAGGAAAAAAATTAGATCCTGAAAGCGTAAACAGTACGTTTATACAGGTGGGATTTGATATATCTTAGACACTGATTGTGTTTGGTTGATTCTTTTTTTTACGGCTTACCAACCCTTTCTTAACCTTTGAGTGCATGGCAGTACATCTAAAATAAGAGTAAATGATTTCGTAAGAAGTTAAAGCGTTCACAAGGTAACACCACACAATTAATTATTTTTCGTCCTGGGTAAGACGTTAAAATACATCCGCGTCCTGGGTAAGACGATAAACTACGTCCAGCAGCAAGGCCTCTGAACAGGAGGTTTTAAGGAGCGTGGAACCACCTCTTAATTGCTGGTGGTCCTAGGTCAACCCTGACCCGGGGTGGTAGCATCTGTTAGGGTCCCAGCTATGGGCAAATAGTTAACTATTACCAGCAATACTTTTTGAAAAAATTATTACCAGCAATGCAATTTTGAAAGAAACAGATTTTTGACAAAACAAAATTTTACTAGCAATAAAAATTTTGTCAACATTAAATAACTCATTGATGTTGATATGACGTAAAATAAAATAAACCAAACCAATCGAAAGCAAAGAATATATATTCTATTCATACGAATATATCCTAAAAATGTTGTCGGCATTAAATAACCCATAGAGTTTAATATGCCGTAAAACAAAATAAACCAAACCAATCTAAACCAAAGAATACATATTCTATTCATACTAATATATCCTAAGAATGTTGTCGGCATTAAATAGCCCATTGAGGTTGATATGCCGTAAAACAAAATAAACCAAACCAATCTAAACCAAAGAATACATATTCTATTCATACGAATATATCCTAAAAATGTTGTCGGCATTAAATAACCCAATGAGGTTGATATACCGTAAAACAAAATAAACCAAACCAATCTAAACCAAAGAATACATATTCTATTCATACGAATATAACCTAAAAATGTTGTCGGCATTAAATAACCCAATGAGGTTGATATACCGTAAAACAAAATAAACCAAACCAAATTTTCGATTGGCGTTTCTTGTTCACTGTCCCACATAGTAATATCACCAAAAGAAAAGCACGTAATAAAATTACGATTAAAGAACTATCAGTTAAAAACCGAACACGGTTGGTAATCCTTTATATAATCTTAAACTAATTATCAGAATGTTGGTGGAAGTAGTCATGTTGAAAAGCAATTTAAATGATGCTGAAATAATTACTCGTCATATTTAGTAAATGTTCGACAACAGTTTATCTACTAATATAATATAAACCCAATAAAGATCAGAGTAGATTCGTTTTAACCATTCCCATCAAAGCAATCAGATAACAAAACTGAACGCAAGGAGTTGTTGGAAGTGAAAGAGAATGAACAGATTTTAGAAGGAACCAGAAACTTAATTGTAAAAACAAAGTTAAATCTCTATTCCTATTCAAAAGTTTGTAATGCAAAGCAATTAAAATTAAGATGAAAGAAATATTAATAAGTAAAACTAATAATAACTGATAATGGTTTATCTACTCATAACATTATTATTAAATCCTGATGCCATCAGTTGCCGATTCGGTATCTATATTAATGTTACAAATATTAAATCTAGTCGTAATGATTTGTTTAATAAAGTTAAATCAGCAGCTGATTTAAAATAATGACCTGAAATCCTTTCTTAACTAGGCCAAGAAAAGGCTTGTTAATTTTGATACCGCCAAAACAAAACAGCTCTCTAAAAATCGTTTTAGGAAACAATTTTTGTTTATTATCAAGATGGCTGATGCTGACCTCGAGGAAGGTGACTCATTTTGCTTTCTCGAGCTAACGGTTTCCACAGGTATCTAGTGGTACGATTACATTGAAATAATTGCTAAGACTGCTGCTACGAAAGTTTGTTTACTTTGGACGGCCAGATGTTTCTACGTGCCAGAATCTATTTTAAACCTTTCTAATTTCACCATTTGTCTCTGAATTTAATTTTTTTCAATCACATCTGGTCTCGTATATCTGCTGTTGTTATAACCAAGTAAATGGCGAAAAATAACATTACAAGAGATTACAGATAAATAGTGTATTGGGCAGGAAATACAACAGAAGAGTGTTACACCACTTGGGAGTGTGTATCGGTCGACAGCGTTCAGTCTACGCTGTTCCGATATTTAGTAGCCCCTCCTACGAAGGTACATGTGGCACAAGCCTGAGTTTAACGTAGGTCATCCGAGCCCGTAGGCTCGTCCAAAAAATCCCTGTAGAAGCCGCATAAACGGGTTCGGGTCTGTCTACCTCCCCGGATGAAATTCTGCTCTTCGGCATAGCCTCGACCGAGCACCTCTCTACCAAAAGCAGAAAGTTCGACAGGAGCTGCGAACAGCCTCAGTAAAACAATTCTATCACTGTTCCCACTGAGGCCTACTTCTCGTAAATTTATAGTAAGTGGAAGAGTCCAGTATAGCCTCATTAGAGGGAGGACGCCACAACAGCTATATATTTAGAGATTCTTGATAAAATTCAAATAATTTGTAATGTTATCGGCCCTGACCTGTCATCTCGGCTTCTGTCATTTTTTCGTCGAAAATTGCGGTCGTGCATTCGTTACACCACACACACACACACACACACACACACACTGCCTTTAATAGATAGAGATTTTCGAATAAATTATATATATATATATATATATATATATATATATATATATATATATATATATATACACTACAGAATTCATATTTATCGGAATCAGATCAAGTCAGCTTGATGAAATACGGAGGGAATGTCGGTGGTTTGCTACAATATATATAAGTGGTATGAAGGTGAAACATGATGGAAATAAATAATGTACTTCGTCCGTGTACTGTCCATTGTAGTAGCGAAGAAGAAGCGAGAGGCTTACTAGATCCCGTCTGTGAGAGAGAAATTGGAGAAATAATTCATCACCCAAAAGAAATCAGAGGCGCTTTATCGAGACTAAATCGTAGTCTTTGTAGTTGCAATTAAAATTACGCCAAGACAAAGATTAATAATGGCTGCTTATGCTTCATCTAATAAAAAAATTATTGGATAGGTTTTATTCGTGGGTCTCACCACATGTCAAAACATAATGAAACATTCATTCCTACAGGGCAGAAAATGACAAAGAATAGGCAAAGGTGTCGACATATGACCGCTTCCAGTTGTTTCAAAACTTTTATTTTTCTCTGGGGAGCATTTTCGGAATAAGAGTTCGCTAACACTTGACCAAATGTTATGCGATAATAAGTATTTTTCCAAATAAAAGAAAATCCAGAGAAATGGTGATAACAACTGGTTCGAAGTCAGAACATTATAGTTGATAACACTCTCGTTCAATTTGCGGACCCTAGTTACCATATTCTAATTTTTTTTAAACTGCTTCTAAATCTTTTTTTAACTTTCAATCATGCCGCCTCACCTGTTATCCTCTTCTGCCGCAAACATGAGACACGGCGTAACATTTGAGTACCACTACAGTCAAAAAGTTAGATATTGGTCGTATTCATGCTGGAATTTTTACTTACCTACCCATCAGGTAGTGTTTTACTTCAAGAGCGTGCCCTACCCCTGTGCTTGGACGCATTATGCATATTCCAACCCCCACTTACTGGGCACGAAAAAATCATAAAATACAATTAGGGTTTAAATAATTTCAATGCAAATTAACTAAAATTACTATGTGAGAATAATTAAAAAAAAAAAAACATTAGGATCTTAAAGCAATCGCTTGATTAGAAAAAAAAAAGATTCTACTTTGCCCGTCCCGGTAAAATAGACAAACTTGCTTTTAAGCTTTTTTTACCGGTCTCGGTTATTTTAGTGGTAAGCATTTTTATTATTGTGAAGGCAGGTAATGTTAAAAATAACAAAACACAGATTTAAAACAGAAATTTGTTTATTTCCATCGTCAGTTCTTAAGACAATTTCAAATCTTTTCCACCATCAGTTGTTAAAACACAAGTTAAAATCATTTATTCACCATCAAAGGAATATAGAAGTATCTGAATATTTTAAGCACTTCAGGCATAACAGTCTCTGAAAATGCCAAACTTGTCCTTGGGCATCGTTCTCTTGGCAATTATTGAGGTTCTGAAAGTCAGAGAGACAATAGCCACAGACCACAGACACCATGTTGTTAGTCTTGCCTTCACAGCTCACACAACCGCTGTGCTCACGATTTCAAATATAATATATTCTTAGTTCTAAAATACTATTTATATTTACTGGGAAAATAGTTTTGGCGTCTAATTTACCAGGACCAGGAAAATAACCTTGGGGTCTATTTTACGGCGACCGTTGAAATAGCCTTGATGTTTATTTTACCGGTACCGGTAAAATAGCATGGTATCTATTTTATAAGGACCAGCAAAATAGCCTTGCCGTCTGTTTTACCAGGATCGTTAAAATAACCTTCGTATTTATTTTACCAGAACCAACAAAATAGACTTGGTGTCTGTTTACACCAGGACCAGCAAAATAGCCTTGGTATATATTTTACCAGAACCAGCAAAATAGTCTTGGCGTCTGTTTTTCCGGAACTGGAAAAATAACCTTGGTATCTATTTTATCAGGAGCAGCAAAATAGCCTTGGTATCTATTTTACCAGGACCGTTAAAAAAGGCTTCGTATCTATCTTACCAGAACCAACAAAATAGTATTGGTGTCTGTTCTACCAGGACCAGCAAAATAGCCTTGGTGCCTGTTCTACCGGGACCAGCAAAATAGCATGGTATTTATTTTACATGGACCAGCAAAATAGACTTGGTGTCAGTTTTACCCGGACCAGGAAAATAGCCTTGGTGTCTGTTTTACCAGGACCAGGAAAATAGCCTTGGTATCTATTTTACAAGGACCAGTAATATAGTCTTGATCTCCATTTTACCAGGACCGTTAAAATAGCCTTCCTATCTATTTTACCAGGACCAGCAAAATAGCCTTGGTGTCTGTTATACCGGAACAAGCAAAATAGCCTTGGTGTCTGTTTTACCGGGACCAGCAAAATAAGCTCTTCGATTAGAAATATATAGCGCCCTTCTATTCTGTCCGTTGTCAGATAGTTTTCTCACAGTTTGTATTTTCCTTCATTTCTGACTGATTTACTTTAGATTCTGGAGGTTTACTGTTCACTTTGTGGAATTTGACCGTCGAAATATATTTTTGGGGAATTTACCTTAAAATATGTTTTCGGTGATTTAACCATCAAAACTATATTTTCGGGATTTGACATTGGAAATTTATTTTTAAGGATTTAACCATCAAAATATATTTTGGAGGATTTGACCGCTAAAATATATTATGAAAATTTTACCTTGAAATCGACTTTTTTCAGGATTGACTTCCAAAATGTTTTCGCTTTGTGTGAAAAATTATTGTTATATGTAAAAAAAAAAAAAATAAAAGAACATTATTTTTAATGCTCTGGATAATTGATGGAAATTTTCTGTTCTTAAACAAATTAATTCTAAAATGATTTCAAAGTCACTGCATTTTCTTTCATTGACAAAATCGATACCGCTTGCAAAAAGGAAAAAGAAAACCTCAAAATCACGATAAAAAATGTGTTAAATTTTCTTAATTACTTTTTGCTAAAATCTAAATAGCAATTGAATTATGTTCGTGTAAATCTTTCCAGTGTCATTTTCAAATATATATATATATATATATATATATATATATATATATATTTGTCAAGCAAATCCAATCAAATTAAGAGCGACTGTTATTTTAAAGCATACATCAAAGCGCATGCACTATTCTTTGAATTTTTCTAGTTTGTTTTCATCTTGAAAATAGCTGATGAGTATTGTCTGTTTTTGTTTTTCTTTTAAATCTTTAGATAACCCGAGATGATATATTAATATCTTCCAAGGCCTTAACACGTATACTGATGGTAACTTTAACTGCCACTTCCTTTTTCCATATATCAATGCTATATTTATAATCGAACAGTTTGTAAACTATAAATTGTACTAAAATGAGGCGGGAAATTTTCTAGTATTCTAGTGAAATAAAGAAAACTGAACTTTAAGCAAAATGGACATAATTAATGGAAACAAAGTCAGTATTCATAGCGTTAAACTGATGCTTTCTTTCTTTCATATATCTAAAGCCATAATTAACAATTTAATAATTTTGAAAAATGAAAACAGTGGCAATGTATGAAAAAACAAAGATGTCTGTTACGTTCGTATCATCATGGCGTCATTTTAAACTGAAGTTTTTTGGGTTTTTTTTACGTTATTCTAAGCTATAGTTATAAAGTAAAATTAAGTTAAATGAAAATACCACGGACATATGTTGGAAAATTTCTACATTTTCATTTGAAATCAAAAAAGTACGAAAAAGCAAATTGAAAACATATCAACGAGCAGCAAAATAGCGTGAGTATGACGATAAGTCAGTGTTATTTGTTACCTCCCTTTTTTATTTTTTGACTCAGTCAGTTCATGAACCAGTAACAAACATTTACCAAACAATTGTCATATGATTTTGAGTATTTACTATACATGTGATTGGTGGAAAATGTTCCCATCTCAAAATGGACTTACTGAAGAAACAGCAACAAAAAGTTGTTACCACCATACTCAACGTTCACAAATGCTAACATATAAAACGTATTATAATTATTTAAATGCAACATCAATCGCTATCTTCTTTTTTCCTGAATTCTTTACTTTTAGTAGTAGTAGCAGCAACAGCCACATGAGTTATCGTTATTTGTTACCTCCCTTTGTTTTTCTTACTACATCGTAAAGTCAGTTTATGTACTAGTAACAAACATTTACCAAACAATTTTTGTATGCTTTTGAATATTACTATACAGGTGGGCGGTGGAGAAATTTTCTTTGTGAAAATGGGCGATGGAGAAAGAATTCTGTGATTTAGATCAATCAAAAATGTAAGGCATGTTTTTCAAAACTCTGCATTGATCAGTAGTCGTATGCTTTCATTAAACTCTTTTGATCAAATTTATGGGCACAAACTAACAAATACTAATGACATTACTCGACATTGATATGACGGTCCCACGTACCCGTGACCTGGAGTGGTAACACATGTTAAGGTACCAGATATGGGCAAATAGGTAACCCTAAAAACTAGACTCAAAACACTATGAAAGCATAAAAATAAGTCTTTTTATAGTAAAAATACCAGCACAACTATATTGAAAAAAAATATATTACTCGCAATACATTTTTAAAAAATACCAACAATACATTTTTTGTTAAAAAATTACGAACGATGCATTTTTGTAAAAGAAATTACTAATGCTCCCAAGAACATTAAATTTTGACATGAAATGACCCATAAAATATTGATATATCGTTAAACAAACAAACGAATATATTCTTAAAATCTTGTCTGCATTAAATAACACATTGAGGTTGATATGCTGTAAAAAAAACCTTCACCCAAAATAATGACATTTCTGCTACGAGCTGAATAGATACAAAATGATCATCGCGGTCTTTGCTGATAAAGAACCATCAAGGGACTTCCGCAGAGTTGCTTAAGATAACCGATGAACTATGACCTTTCTTAAAAAATCCCAACTCCCAGAAGATGAACTATGACCTAACATGCGATGTCTCTATCAACAGAGTTATAACGTAAACTTTTGTATAGAGATTTTTGTCAATAAACAATTAGCCAAAGACGTTTCGACGAAGGTCATTTCATAATAGATGGAATATGGACATTACATAATAATCCAAACATTTATAGCGAGGTTATCCATTAAAGATGAGGAAGACCTTCAAACAGAGGCTTGTGGCAATGCATTCAGGCCCAAGCTTCTCTACTGAAACGTGTAATATAACAACTGTATCATGAACGTTTTACTGAGGCCGACATTATAGCAGCATGAGGAATACATTCCACAAAATAATGTCATCAACGCATTATAATCGAAACCTCTGTAATACATACAGAATTCTGCTTCATCTTCTAGGTACAGGGTCCAATCAGGATATAGAAGATCATGGCTTCACAATTTCCTGTCCTTTCTAGGTCTTAATAAATTTTGTCGTTTTTGATATCTCTCCTAAAACTTTTTCCATCATCCATTTATTCAAGCTCAATATGTAGGCTATGCCTTGTTTTCTTCTGTCTGTCTTTCCTTCTATCTGTCTTCCGAGTGTCAAAATTTCCAAGCCCGCCTTCCTAATTATGTGCTCTATGAAATTAAATTGTCTCTTCCTGATGTTATGTATATGTATCCTTCTTGTTTCAATTTTCTTTAAAACTTCGTCGTTGCTGACATGTTTGTACCATGGTATCCTCAGCATCCTTCTGTGGAACTACATCTCTGTTGCCTCAAGTCTCTTCTTCATCTGTGAGGAGATTGTGCAGCATTCACTGGCATATAGAAGGAGTGATATTTCATAGCAGTTCAGTAATCTTTTCTTTGTTTCAAACGACATTTTTCTGTTTCTTAATATTTTGCTTAACTTTTGGAAGGTATGTTTCGCTAAATGAATAATATTAGGGACGTCTTAGTTTTGTTTCAGTGTAGAAAGATGGACAATATTCCCAGAAGAATGATAGGCTGGAAATATTCGAGAATGGAAAAAAAAAGAGACAAAAAAAAACGTAAGTTCGTACCAACTTGTGATATCAGAGGTAGGATTTATTAGATAGAAAGATAAAAGAAACTGTCACTGTTTATCATTCGCGCCTGCAAAAATATGTTGTGTCAAAAGGTCAGTTTTTTCCTTGAACCCGCTATCAATATGACAAGCATCACTCCTCAGCAATGCTTATATTTTTTTTAACAAAAAGGAATGATTAGAATTGTAATAAAACCTTGATGAAAGTGAATTTAGACATTTATTTTGTTCTTGAGAATTTGCAACAAAATATTAAACACATTTCTTTATTCAGTTGTTTTTTCAGATTAATAATTTTATATTTGCAAAATTCTAAAAACTAATACAATTGTATTTCTTATATACCGTACCTATGAACACTAATGGATATGTCCCAATCCTTATAAATATGTAGAACACTATTGTAAGTGGTGGTACTATGCTGTCTACGCAGTGCGTAAATTCCTGGAGGGGTGTACATAATCGGATACTTACCTGGCCCAAGGCTTCCTCCCTGTGCTGGTGGTATCATGCCTACGATCATCTTGGAACGGCTATGACCAGCTTGGACCAGCTATGACAAGACAAGACCAGTTCTGACTAGCTTAGATCAGCGCTGACCAGCTATGACAAGCTAAGACCGGCATAGACCAGCGAGCCGAGTGAAATCACTTGGGAACCCACGTTAAAAACTGACTTTGTGTCACAACCTGACTCAGTGGTGGGGGGAGATCAAGTAAATCTCACTATGCTGTCTACTCTGGCAGCGTGAGCTGTCGGCGTGAGATGCTCTTGCCGTGTCGAACTCTCTGCCTTCTGGCACAGAGGAACCCGGACGAGGTTATGCCGAAGTGTAGAGTCTTGTCCGGGAAGGTAGACAGATACCCGATCCCGCTTATGCGGGGTCTGCGGCAATTTTTGCTCGTGCCCCTAGGCTCGGATTTGTCCACATTAAATTTTGCCTTGTGCTGCATCCTACCTAGTGGGGAGGCAGATAAATATCGTAATATGCTGTCTACGTAGTCTACCACTAGCAGTGGTTTACCTATTTCACGGCGCTGGGGAGTATTGTATTTTGTTGATGTTATAAAGATTACTATTTTATTTCCAACATCCGTTTTGGTTATTCCTCATTTAATAACCCTTTCGAGGTGCAAGAGTATTAAAACTAATGCAATGCCATATTTATAATTTACAAATTTCTAAAGAAATACATATATTCTTTTATTTCTAGAAATTTACTAAATTATCAAAATTTATAAAACAATCATAATTTACCATTTTATAAAGTTCGACTCAGTTGACAATAAGCTGATATTTTGCCAACATTTCAACTAAACACACTAATAAATAAATAGTGTAAATAAGCAAACTAATGAATAAATAATGCTTACTATTATTGTTTATTTACAACAATAATTTTATCTTTACAAGATTAGAAAAATATATGAACCAGTTACAATGCAATGTCTATAATTTACATTTTTATTTTAGTTGTGGAGAAGCATCAAGAAGAATATTGCGGACGTCTGAATATTTTTCTAATATATATTTATCTAAACCTCGCTACTTTTGTTTCAGTCAGCCATTTTACCGAAATTTCTATCTTCGGTCACAAAGATAAATATGGCGCTGTTTAGTGTTAATATGCTAAATTAAGATAAATAAATTTCGTTGATATCTGTGTCGAGGAAAAGAAAAAGCCAATACTTAAATTTGATTATGTCTTTTTTTTTTTACTTGTTGCACTCTTCGTACAATTTAAAATACTCAAAATAAATTTTTCTTCAACTCAGACATTTAAAGTAGGATTCGAGCAAGTGTCACACATCTGAGTTAATTCGGGGATTTAAAAAAGACGACCACAACGAAGGAGTAGCTATTTAGAAATAATGAAGAAATAGCGCTCACACAGAAGCAAATATTTTATCTCTTTTAAAACTCATGAGACTTCAGCAGAAACAACATTAAATTGGCTTATAAACCACGGTTTTAGAATCTGCATGGAAGGCACATAAATTAAGTGGTCTGTTCGAAAACGTTATTATCACCCAAAAAATCTAGAAGGCTATTGGAGATTTAAAGCCTTCAATATACGTTTTCATCTTAAACAATGGTTACAATGTTGTCTATTACATGTTTCAAAACAATCAAAAAAACGCCCCACTGTTACATTCTGCTTAACCTCCGACCGGCGATTTACGACCACATCACATTGAAACTCCGGTTCCCGTAAGATCACCGAAGTTAAGCAATGGTGAGCCTGGCAGAGCCCAACCCCTATCCATGGCTCGAGATGAAGGGATGAAAAGCCGAGCTTGCCCTCTGGGAATCCACTTACGTTATAAAATAATGTCAAGATGCCTTCTGAAGTAAATATTATTTCAACAAACAATATTTATTGCTGCCTCTTTCATCAGTATTCATTGTTGGTTCTCATATCAAATGTACATTGTTCGACCTCCTCAAACATCGGCAGCGAAGTTAAGCAACGGCAAGTCTGGTTAGTACCTAGATGGGTGACCGTTTGTGAAGAAATACTAGACGCTGTAATTTTGAATGTGTCGATCATACGTCTTACATCTGCATCACGTTCAAACACCAGTTCCGGTACAATCACCAAAGTTAAGCAACGTCAAGCCTGCCTAGTACATAGATGGTGACCGCTTTAGAATACGAGGCGCTGTAATCTTGAATATGTAGGTGGTATATCTTACATTTACATCTTGTTGAAATACCAATTCGCGTACGATCACCGAAGTTAAGCAACGTTGAGCGTTGTCAGTACCTAGATGGGTGACCTTTTGTGAATACTAGACGCTGTAAACTTGAATGGGGGATTAGTATATCTTAGATCCGCATCACGTTGAAATACCAGTTCCCGTACGATCATCGAAGTTAAGCAAAGGCAAGCCTGGTTAGTACCTAGATGGGTGACCGTTTGTGAATAAATACTAGGCGCTGTAATTTTGAATGTGTGGATGATACGTCTTACATCCGCATCACGTTCAAACACTAGTTCCCGTACGATCACCAAAGTTAAGCAACGTCAAGCCTGGATAGAACATAGATGGGTGACCGCTTTGGAATACGAGTCGCTGTAATCTTGAATGTGTAGAGGGTATATCTTACATTCGCATCATGTTGAAATACCAATCCCCATACGATCACCGAAGTTAAGCAACGTCGAGCGTTGTCAGTACCTAGATGGGTGACCGCTTGGGAATACCTGGTGTAGTAAGCCTGGATTTTCGGGGTAATTAACGGATAATGGCGCAGAATTCTTAATCAAAGAGCCGAGTTCCAATTTTGGTTAGGTTCCTTATATTCACTTACGCGCAAATGCCCTTAGGAATGATAGGAATCCGTTTCTTATCTCCCCCGCCTTTGGGTTTATTAGTAAGACATTTATCACGAAAACCATTATTATCTCTTAAAATAAAATAAAATTGTGTACAAAATTTTGGTATTAAATAACCCATAGAGATGTTGATATGCCGCTAAACAAAAACAACCATCCTACATATAACGGTAGATATCATTAACTGATGTTTTGTTATAATATCTGCGGATATCGTTAATTGATGATATGAATTTTTTCCAAAAATATAATATTTAATTTATGAATCGAGTCTTAATAACGAATTGGCAGCTCTACATTTCATGGGATTGCGGTTTTTAACCTAATTTCACTCGAATAAAGCCTTG
Organism: Acanthosepion lycidas; assembly: GCA_963932145.1. Classification (NCBI taxonomy): domain Eukaryota; kingdom Metazoa; phylum Mollusca; class Cephalopoda; order Sepiida; family Sepiidae; genus Acanthosepion; species Acanthosepion lycidas. Next base: position 16,043,053 of record OZ010587.1, read on the forward strand.
GTTGATTGATTTTATTTCACGTCAGAGAGGACAGAAAGCGGGAGAAACTGCCACAGTGAGAGAAAAGCAAATATTAGAATAGAACAGACAATTGCATCTAGCTAGTTCACCAGTAAGAGACCTAGTTGCCAATCTAGTAGCACGCTGAAGTTCATACAGTCGAGGCAACAATCTCATCAGAACAATTGTCAAGAATATATTAGAGGGAAGCCAAGACACGTCAGTGAGAAAGTAACTAAATCTGAGATGCCAGGTCAGGATCGATTACATTGCAGATTCTTCTTTGGATTTTGTCAGGAATCTCGAGATATATCGTAGGTTAGGTTTGGTTTGTTTTACGGCATATCAACACCTCAATGGGTTATTTAATGCCGACAGCATTTTTATTGCTGGTGATATTTTGTTTTGTCAAAAATCTATTTCTTGTAATAATTTTTCCTTCAAAAATGTATGGCTTGTAATATTTTTTTTTTTCAAAAGTGTATTGTTGGTAATATTTTTTTTTTCAAAAATATATTCCTGGTAATAGTTTTTTTTTCTTCAAAAATTTATTGCTGATATTATTTTATATAATATTTGTGGTATTAAAACCTATTTTTACACGTTCATAGTGTTTTTACCCCAGTTTTGGGTTTAACTATTTGCCCATATCTGGGACCCTTATAGGTGCTACAACCCCAGGTCAGGTTGTACCTGGGAACACCAACAATTAAGAGGTGTTTCTAAACTCCTCAAAACCTCCTGATCCGAGGGCTTGCTGCTGAACGTAGTCTATCGTCATTCCCAGGGCGTGGACATAGTTTATGGTCATACCCAGGACGGAGATGTAGTTTATCGTCTTACCCAGGACGCGGACGTAGTTTATCGTCATACCCAAAACGGAGAGTTATCGCCGGAGTGCCAGACCAGATATGGCACTAATATTCAATGCAAGATCGAATGGTAGATTTATAAATGTGCAAGATGAAGTCAGACGAGCAAAATTGCCTAGCACAACATACTGAAGCAACTTCCTTGGTGGTCGACCTAAACATTGATTAAACGTGATCTTTACTTCATGTCAGTGGAAATCATGAGACCAAGAAGGCGCCAACTGCTTATTAGTATTTAAGAGGCTACGTAGTTTCTTGTATTTGGCCGCCGATCAATTTGAGAGAACAAGCCAAAAACTGATGTCTGAATGTGTAATTCTCTGAGACGAAAGCTTAAAAATCGTGACAATTAGTTACAAGTAAAGCACAATGAAATTATGCAGAGAGTGCACTATACTGATAAAAAATATTAAATGTAGGATCCTAATAATTTATATTTTCACTTTTACATTTATTTTAAATTTTAAGAAAATTTTTAAAAAATCATTTTATATGTTTGCATATATATGATTAAAGTACAAATAATCATAAAAAAAAAGTACCCTTTAAAAAAAGAATTTTTTTTTAATTTTTCTGGGTGCCCGTTAGTTTTAACTGACCTTCCCTCTCTTTTCGAAGTGATTTTAAGTTAAGGAAAAACTGGAAGCCACAAGATGCCGAAAATATCTTGACAGTCACGCGATTCTATTTGCCAAATAGCCATACATACATAAGATTTAGTACAGGCACACCTGATACCACGTTTTATCGCTGCATCTACAAAGATCAAAATGAGCTGAGCATGAGAGATCATCTTTGGCGTTGCTTGTAAAGCTCAATGTTTGCCGGGTGAAATTGACTGTACCATTCAGTACCACCAAAACCAATCTATCCTGAATATTCTCCTGACATGATAAATGTCTGTACCCACAATATTCCTTATCTCGGATGTCTGTTGGGGCACGAACTAAATCCAGACCCCAAGTGGAATTCGCTGAATATTCTGGAAAATATTGTCGGTTCGTTGTTTTAGGTTGGTGCAAAAATAATGTCGTTTTCTCACATATGTTAATATGTTAGTAAAACGACATTATTTTTGCACGAACCTAATACTAGATCAGACAAAAAAAAAATATAGAATATTACTTCTATATTTGGATTAGAGCTGCCCACTGATCATTTATCAGACAGAAAGGTTTAGACGGCCTTGTGAGTGATGAATTATTTGCCGCAAAACAAACCCTTTCCGGAGATGAAACGATGCTAACTAATTGCTATTCTATCACTGTTTTCATGGCAGATGTTGAGGTCAGCTATATTACTTGGTTCCTCCAATTCAGACCTTCACATGAATGACCTCTCACCATGGCACATACCCCGAGTTAACTCATCCTAATTCCCTTCATATTCCATTGGTGAGGAGAAAGTTTCCCTCAGATAACCTCTGAACCTCGCCTAGTCTGGGATCAACTGCTATCTGTTCTACTTCTCTTCATTATATACGCTTCTCGCTCTCTACACTCTACACTCATGCTTACATCAACGTCATTTAGTAACACTCTACCTTGAGTGATTCTTAGGACTTGTATGAACAATAATTTTAATTTAAAATTTAATTTTAATTTAAAAAATAATAAGTATATATATATATATATATATATATGTGTGTGTGTGTGTGTGCGTGTGTGTGTGTATGTGTGCGTGTGTGTATGTGTGTGTAAAAATATATAGAAAATAATCCAAAGTTCTTTAGTATTTTTGTTATTATTTTTAAAAGTAGTGCTCGATACAAAAGTAGAGCATAAATATATTTATTTATTTAAAAATATGATTCCAACGCTACATAAGAGTTCTCATGTTTCAAAACAAGAGCCGAAAACTTCAATATACTTATTTGAATTAAACTTAATTAAAGTACTAAGCTCTGCGCTGGAAAATTGGACAGAGATTAGTACTTTAATTCAATTTAATTAAAATAATTATATTGTAGTTTTCGGCTCTTGTTTTGAAACATGAGAACTCTTATGTAGCGTTGGAATCATATTTTTAAATCAATAATTATATATATATATATATATATATATATATATATATATATATATATATATATATATAAACTTATCTTAGCTAATGCATTTTATCTTCTGACGGATTTTATCAAGGCATATGTGAGGATTATTTTATTTTGCAACATGTAAAAATGTTAGTTTTTAAATTATTTTTAAATCTAAGACAGGCTCCTAAATAATCATCATAACTTCTTCCTCAGAACTGAGGTAATGTGAAATGGACTCCCAAGTGGATGCTTTCCCATATGATCACCCAAATCTTAACCTCTCCAACTCTAGGGTTAACTTCTATCTGCTCTACATCTCTTCATAATATACAACTCTTGCTCCATCCACACTTACAACATTTAGTAACGCTCTACCTTGAGTGGTTCTTGTGCTAACTATAATTTTTAAAAAAATATGATAGGGGGTAAATTACAGATCATAAAAGAGAGGAACTAATTCTATCCCCAATGACCTCTGTTAATCTCAGATGCCAAATTTCTTCCAGTGATCATGACAGCATACCTGCAAACCCCTACCAGTAGCACAACAAGTATGGGTTTGGAAGTATACAGTCATGATGACGAGACAAAGTTAAAACAAGACTGAATACAAACCTGTAATTACAAGAGGTAATAGATTTGGCTATGTTATTTCTTTTCATTGGTATCAGTAGCAAAACAAGTTATTGTCTGTTTTTCACAAGTGGCAGTGGCAAACATGGAAAAACTATCATCACCATACAGGTTGTGTTTGATGGTATCATGTTTATCTCATTTGAACTTTAAAAACCTAACAACACCTGACAGCCTGTGATTTATGACTTTTGACAGCTGGGACCCGCCAATGCCACATGCCCCGACTTAACTCATCCTATTAGGTTGGTGCATAGTAACATATGTGAGAAAACGACATTATTCTTGCACCAACCTAATAATTCCCTTCATATTCCATTGGTGACGAGGAAGTTCCACTGAGATAACTTCTTTCTCAGACTGCCGCATTGTGGAATGTTAACTCCCAAGAGAAAGCTTTCCCCTACGATCACTATAATCTTAATCTCTCGGCGAGAATAGATTTGGCTATGTTAATTCTTTTCATTGGTATCAGTGACAAAACAATTTGTTGTCTGTTTTTCACAAGTGGGAGTGGCAAGCATAGAAAAACTATTATTGCCATGTTGTTTTTGTTGGCATCTTTTGTTTATCTAATTTATATTTTAAAAATCTAGCTACAACTGACAACCTTTGATTTGTACACACACACACACACACACACACACATATATATATATATATATATATATATAAGCAAATATAAATGGATATAAATCCGACAGAATGGAGAAAAATATTTGGAAAAAAACAAACAAAAATCCTTAAATGCAATTAAGTTGTTTTAATATGAATGAAATGTCAACGTCTGACGTTTCGGTTTAATAAACCTTCATCAGGACAATATTCATTAAAATGCAATTAACATATTCAGTTCAACATGACAAAGACGATGGACATAAAAACAAAACTTATCCAAAACAGATAACTGAAAATTTTAAATGATCAGCTTTCCGTTTAAGCGTGGTCACGTTGTCGTCAAATGGGCGACGCTTCAAAACGTATTCCTAAAATTTAAGTATTTTGAATGAAAACGAAAAATGAAAAGAATTCTATTATGATGGAAAATTGTATGTACGCTTATCGAGCATTAATCTTGCTAAAAAAGGGGAAATACTAAAGAAACCAGGTCTAGTATTCACCGTGCGTGAGATGGATATTATACCTGCTTCATAAATCCTCCTAAGATTTTTATTATGAAAATATTTTAAAATCTTCACGGAATCAAAATCGAAATTATGATCTGCTTTAGTTATGTGTACAACTAAGGCATTGTTCAAATTTCCGAGGCGAATATCTCGTTTATGTTCGAAAACACGAGATTTTACGGACCTAAACATGTAAAAGATTTTAAAATATTTTCATAATAAAAATCTTAGGAGGATTTATGAAGCAGGTATAATATCCATCTCACGCACGGTGAATACTAGACCTGGTTTCTTTAGTATTTCCCCTTTTTTAGCAAGATTAATGCTCGATAAGCGTACATACAATTTTCCATCATAATAGAATTCTTTTCATTTTTTCGTTTTCATTCAAAATACTTAAATTTTAGGAATACGTTTTGAAGCGTCGCCCATTTGACGACAACGTGACCACGCTTAAACGGAAAGCTGATCATTTAAAATTTTCAGTTATCTGTTTTGGATAAGTTTTGTTTTTATGTCCATCGTCTTTGTCATGTTGAACTGAATATGTTAATTGCATTTTAATGAATATTGTCCTGATGAAGGTTTATTAAACCGAAACGTCAGACGTTGACATTTCATTCATATTAAAACAACTTAATTGCATTTAAGGATTTTTGTTTGTTTTTTTCCAAATATTTTTCTCCATATATATATATATATATGAAAATGTTACAGGTTATATATATATATATATATATATATATATATATATATATATATATGAAGAAATATAGTTTTAAGGTGTGCTATATTTATGGGATAAAGTGCGATTGCGTCTAGCAAGAAACAGCCTGTCGCCTCTGAGTGTTGACTTCAATGTTCACTTTTATATGTCTATGCTCAAACCGGACTCATAAATAATTACATCGGTTACACAACTACATGCTTATCCAGACGCCTTACGTTACGTCTATCTGATCACAGCTCCATTAGAACCCATTTAAACACACAGAAATTTACCAGACTCTATCAGAAACATACTAGTAGAAAAGACAAATATAATTTCATCCACATGTAAAAAAAAGATTAAAAATAAGGGAAACTTTAATAATAAAAAAGAAAAGGAAAACTCTCAACAATATCATCTACGAACAAGGTCACAATGAGCTAACCGTAATCGGAAATTAAAAACACCTCTACAATAGACTTGAAACATACACATAATGCACACACTCAATTAAACTGAAAAATTGAACCATCCTTGATAATGGCTAAAGGTATAGCCGAAAGCGCTCGAAACTATAAAACATTTGGACAGTAACCGTAGTACCTTGTCTGTCGTTTTTAATGAAACACACAGACACACACAGACACAGACACACACAGACACAGACACACACACACACACACACACACACACATATATATATATATATATATATATATATATATATATATATATATATATATATAAACTTATCTTAGCCAGTGTCTGGGTTAACTACATTCCTTGATTCCACTAATCTAGAGCTTTACACCTAGGACCCGCCAATGTCACATACACCGAGTTAACTAATCCAAATTCTTTTAGATTCCATTAGTGAGGAGGAAGTCCCAGTCGGACAACTTCTTCCCCAGATATTAACCTCTTTAAGTCTAGACCCAACCTTTTCTATCCTACATATCCCATTCTCCATTCCTATACACCATCTTATAAAACTTCATTTTTTACCCTCCTCCATGGGTGGCTATGTCGCCTTGTATTCAGTAAATAATAGTAAAAAAAAAACAAAAAAAAAAAAAAAAAAAAAAACAGATGAAAAATGTCCGGAATATATTTGGACCGACCATCACAGTTCCCGGATGTTATAATTATCCCAATTTTAATCCATGATTTCCTTTGATTACAATCCGAACGCACTCATCTTTTTCGAGTACTCTGCGTGTCAAAAACCCTGCAGGGCGGGAAAACACATGCAGAAGCTTTCGGCCAAATTTGAAATGACATTACCAATATTTAATCTGGGCTTTGCTCATTCAATCATTCCTGAAAGCATTTTTAATTATTTGATTAGTTTTCTCGGGCCAATATCCAAATTCCAAACAAAACTCGATAGATATTCGTCATGAATGTGACACTTCGACAAATCCACTCGGTTGCATATTATTGCAGACGAGGAAACTGCACGAAAGGTGGACTGTTAACGCATGCGCAGAACACTCTGCTCCCAATTCTTGGAAAGTTACATCAAACAATGATAATCGGATTTCAGATAATCCAAATGGTTGTATTCTATCAGATTGATTAAAATTCATAGTTTTTTATATGTAATAATGTTAGTTTTATACAACTCATGCCAAAAATGTGTTGGAGGATTGTTGTACAATTTCGAGAATGCATTAAGAAAACATTTTATTTTAATTTACAGGTCCAGATCTAATGAAAACCATGGATATTTGATATTGAAAATATAGATTTAGATCTATGCTTTACAGAGGACAGGGTTTAGAAGTAGAAAATTAATTTTGTTGAAAGATTTTGTCAATAAAAAGAAAAATAAACATAAAATATTCAGGTCAGCACAACGATTAAGCTAACAAATTTCAGTCAGTCAGCTAGTCTTTAGCTTATAATTGAGATGTCAACTCTGTTGATTGGAATAAGATCACCCATTGGCGCTCTATAAAACAAGACCCTTTTCTCTCTACACAGTTTTTTTTTTTTGTATTTGACTTCTGGTGTTTGTGAAGAATGTTGTATGTTGGACTGTTTTTCTCCAATTCGTTCTTTCTGCAGCTTCCATCTACAAATTGGCCGGATCGATTTCTGTCCTCAGCAAGGTGTTTTTTTTAGCTGATCCTTGAATCGACGCCATGGGGTTCTCGTCAGATGCGAGCCCTAAGAAGCGGATTTGTTTGGGTAGTCGGATGTGTGGCATTCGGGCAAAGATGCCCGGCCCATCGAAGTCGGTGGTGATTCAAGATGGTTTCTAGTAAAGCCATCTTTGCCCGGAGCAGAACTACTTGTTTTTTTTGTTTTTTTTTTCTGTGAAGCGGCCTTACCTCTAGTTCCGCAGGATTTGACGAACTACACTGAATGTCAGAGTTTGTAAGTCATTGTCAATGCAGACATTGGCGCGCAATTATGGCTGCTAATGGCTGATTTGCAACTCTCGTCGGTGATCTTGTAAGATAATTTAATTCCACGCAAGGCCCAAAATACATTGCTTCGCTGCATCTACACGTTTGACTATTTTAAATTCACTTTGTAGGAAGATGAAAGCAAGGATTGGTTTCTGTCAATGGTTAGTTAACCAATTATCAAAGACCAACGCTAAAATATAAATTCTAATCATTTCACCCCGAACAAGGCAATAAAACCACTCGGACGCAAGAGGTTAATTAGTGTTAGAGAAAACACAACTACCACTGCTACTAAGAATTAAGAAGACAGAAGATAACGATTGAGATTGTATATAAACTTTTAAAGATATTACTTGATTAAACAGGGTATTTTTGCGCATGTGAATATAACGAAAGACATTGGAATTGTAACTCGGCTTTTCTGATTTACAAATCCGACATGTTATCCATTAAATCTACTGCACATCCAGGCTCACAGCATCTAACATTCAGAATCGGTCATTCATCTAGGTACTGACAATCTCGACGTTGCCTAACTTCTGTGAACGGATGAGAATCGGTGTTGCAGTTTGATATGTTCAATTGACATTGCATTTAAATTTTTGAATAGCAAACTTGACTGGGAAGTATGAAGCCGGAGGAGAATTATACAAGCGAGAAGTGCCAGAGAAGAAACTGTTAACATAGAACTTACGGTTGCGTCTAGCCATTTCAGCTGTAAAATAAAGACCTAGCTGCCAATCTAGTACTGGTCTTAAATTCATAAAAGTTTAGGTACTATAGATAGATACCACATTGCTACATTGAGAAAAAACTAAAATTGCTATATGCACAATTTGATTTTCGAGAGATTTGCTATGTTTTCTGTTCGAACAGAGAATCGCCATCTGTCTGTATTTCTGGCATCAGGATTTATCATTATTTGCATGTGGACTATTGTCCTCATCTTTGTTGTTATTATCACCTGATCGTCTTCTGTCTGAATTTTTGGGATGAGGAGTTATCATTATTTACATGTGGACTATTGTCCTCATCTTTGTTGTTATTATCACCTGATTGCCTTCTGTCTGAATTTCTGGGATCAGGAGTTATCATTATTTACATGTGGACTATTGTCCTCATCTTTGTTGTTATTATCACCTGATCGCCTTCTGTCTGAATTTCTGGGATGAGGAGTTATCATTATTTACATGTGGACTATTGTCCACATCTTTGTTGTTATTATCACCTGATTGCCTTCTGTCTGTATTTCTGGGATCAGGAGTTATCATTATTTACATGTGGACTATTGTCCTCATCTTTGTTGTTATTATCACCTGATCGCCTTCTGTCTGAATTTCTGGGATCAGGAGTTATCATTATTTACATGTGGACTATTGTCCTCATCTTTGTTGTTATTATCACCTGATCGCCTTCTGTCTGAATTTCTGGGATCAGGAGTTATCATTATTTACATGTGGACTATTGTCCTCATCTTTGTTGTTATTATCATCATCATCATGATCGCCTTCTGTCTGAATTTCTCGGGTGAGGTATTATCATTATTTGCATGCGGCTTATTGTCCTCATCTTTGTTGTTAATATCACCTGATCGCCTTCTGTCTGTATTTCTGGGATGAGGAGTTATCATTATTTACATGTGCACTATTGTCCTAATCTTTGTTGTTATTATCACCTGATCGCCTTCTGTCTGTATTTCTGGGATGAGGAGTTATCATTATTTACATGAGGACTATTGTCCTCATCTTTGTTGTTATTATCACCTGATCGCCTTCAGTCTGTATTTCTGGGATGAGGAGTTATCATTATTTATATGCGGACTAGTGTCCTCATCTTTATTGTTACTATCACCTGATCGCCTTCTGTCTGTATTTCTCGGATCAGGAGTTATCATTATTTACATGTGCACTATTGTCCTCATCTTTGCTGTTATTATCACCTGATCGCCTTCTGTCTGTATTTCTGGGATGAGGAGTTATCATTATTTATATGCGGACTAGTGTCCTCATCTTTATTGTTACTATCACCTGATCGCCTTCTGTCTGTATTTCTCGGATCAGGAGTTAACATTATTTACATGTGGACTATTGTCCTCATCTTTGTTGTTATTATCATCTGATCGCCTTCTGTCTGTATTTCTGGGATCAGGAGTTATCATTATTTACATGTGGACTATTGTCCTCATCTTTGTTGTTATTATCACCTGATTGCCTTCTGTCTGTATTTCTGGGATGAGGAGTTATCATTATTTACATGTGGACTATTGTCCTCATCTTTGTTGTTACTATCACCTGATCGCCTTCTGTCTGTATTTTTGGGATGAGGAGTTATCATTATTTACACGTGGACTTTTATCCTCATCATTGTGGTTATTATCACCTGATCGCTTCTCATTCTGTCTGAATTTCTGGGATGTAGAAGTTATCATTATTTGGTTCGGTTTGTTTTACGGTATATCACCCTCAATGAGTTATTCAATGACAACAAGATTTTTATTGCTTGTAATATTTTTCAAAAATGTATTAATTGTAATAATGTGTTGCTGGCAAAAAAATATTCTTCAAAATTCGTTGCTGGTAATAATTTTTAACAAAAATATATTGCTGGTATTAAAACCTATCTTTACACTTTCGTAGCATTTTGACCCGTTGTGGGTGTCAATTATTTACCCATAGTTGGGACACTGGGAATACTAGAAATTAAGATGTAGTTCTACGCTCCTCACAACCTCCAGATCAGAGGCCTTGCTGTCGGATGTAGTTTATCGTCTTAACCAGGATACTTTATTTATTGGGGGGTGGGTCTTACCCCTTTGCCGAGGTGCAGTATTCTGAAGCCCCGGACGACAGGGCAAGGACAGTTTCGAAACGAATTTCTCCAACAACTAACTTCGCCAGCCAGCTCGCTTGGCGGCAACCAACGGAAGCTCGAATGAAGGACATCCACTTCGTAAGGTCACCCGGCCTCATCAATTATTTATGTCTCTCTAAATGACCCAGGACTCGAAGATGATTCATGCATTAAAATAGATTCTGTTATCAAAATGATATAAGACTAATTTCGGGTTTTCGCGCTTCAATGACGTCATTCTACGCTGTTGTTTAATTTATAAACAGACACATGCCATTTCTAAGGATGTTTGTGTGAAAGTGGGTGTATCTGGCCATAGCTAAAGTTGAACTCTTCTCACTGATTTGAATTCCGTGCCGATATCCGTTAAAAAAACTCGTAGATAAACTACAATTACTAATCCAAACAATATTAATATTTCTACTCCTAATTATAGCATTTATAGTATAGTATATAGTATATATATATATATATATATATATATATATATATATATATCAAATTCGTTACGTAATATACTGTGTTATGTGAGGCGTTCAACCCTAGCTCCTTACTTATAAATGAGGAGGAAAAACGCAGGATGTATTTATTGCATTTCGCAGAAAGAGGCGATCGATAAATAATGGTTGATTTATTCTTTGACATGTTCTGCTTTGCGTTGAATATAGATTGCAACGGTGGAAGAATTCGGCGCCCTAGCAGTTGAAAAGAAATGAAAGAATGAGTTCATATATTGCAAGGACATCTCCGAAAGATGGCAAGAATATCATTAGTGCAATGAAATCTAGCCGAGCGCAACAGATTCGAATGTTGGTGGCGAAGAAGGAACTTAAACGACAAAAATCATTTGAAAATCATTTCAAAATGAAGTCACAATTCCCGGGAAAAAATTGCATTTATTTCGGTTGAGATTAATTGAATTGGCATCCATAAAAGCAGAAATAGTTTTATGGAATCTCGTTTATCTATCTATTTATCTATCTGTCTGTGTTTCTGTCTGTCTGTCTATCTATCTATCTATTTATCTATCTGTGCATTATATATATATCAAACTATTCATATCTATCTATCTATCTATCTATCTATCTATCTATCTATCTATCTATCTGTCTGTCTGCCTGTTCGTGTCTGTATATCTATCTCAGTCTGTTTATATCTATCAATCAATCTCTGTTTATATCTATCTATCTATCTATCTATCTATCTATATATATATATATATATATATCAGTCTGTTCATATCTATCTCAGTTTGTTCCTATCTATCAATAAATCACTCTCAGTTTGTTCATATCTATCTATCTATCTATCTATCTATCTATCTATCTGTCTGCCTATTCGTGTCTATATATCTATCTCAGTCTGTTTATATATATCAATCAATCTCTGTTCATATCTATCTATCAGTTTGTTTGTATCTATCAATAAATCACTCTTAGTTTGTTCATATCTATCTATTTATCTATATATCTATCTCAGTTTATTTATATCTATCTATCTATCTATCTATCTGCCTGTCTGTCTGTTCATATCTATCCATCTCAATCTATCTCAGTAGGTTAATATCTATCTATCTATCTATATATCTATCTATCTATCTATCTGTTTATCTATCTATCTATGTCCTTTAATTATCTCTCTCTTTCCCGTTCTTTACCTCATTTCCTCTGTTCTTTAAGTTTCTCTCCCCGGCTCTCTCTCTCCCCCGTCTCTCTCTGTCTCCCTCTCTCTCTCTCTCTCTCTCTCTCTCTCTCTCTCTCTCTGGATAGATAGTTAAATAAATAGATAGATAAATACGAACAGACAAAGATAGATAAATTTATAACACATCCACAATTCTTATGCTGTATTTCCCCGAATACAAGACTCAAGAGCCACTCAAGTTAACAGGTTGATAAAAGGGGGAATCTGGTAGAAGTAAGAGCTTCCTGTACTGAGAATATATACGGCATATGAAGGTTGACTGGACTTGAAGTGATTAAAATTCTAGTCTTCAGAGAAGCACCTCCTAGGCTGTATATTCCACAAAGCAACTTATTTAATATGGCAGTATCACACCATTTTTCGTCTGATTTGGCTCTTATAATGATAGACCATGCCATGAGGATTTAGATACTTTCTGGAGTGGTACAAGGAACTGACCATTTTCCTTTTAGCTCTTTAGCGATGGATCGTACAAGAGATCTAAGGTAAGCTTGAATAAAAAATATATAGTCCATTCGAGGAAACTCATTGAGCTTTCACTGGTGAAAATCATGCTTGTAATAAAGAAACGTCCCTATCTTCAGTTTGCACGTACTGAATGCTACCAGCCGTTAGAGCTGTTAGAGCAAGGTCATAGCAAAGATCAGCTGATTCGGACGAATTGATGGAGTCTTGATTTGTTTTACCAGCTCATCAACCTATTAAGATTTTCGGGAATGTTTCAGATTATTTCAAGTGTTTGTGACGTTTTAAAGTTGTTTTCAAAATGGCACAAGTTATATAGTTCAGGAATATTTTAAAACATAAGTTGTATGGTTCAACATGTTTGATCTATTTTCTATAGCAGCTGGAAGTATTTTTCTATATTTCTGAGATGAGGTATTATATACAATATTTACATTACTCCAGAAAATGTAAATAGTGTACATAATACCTCATCTCAGAAATATAGACAGATACTGAAAGGCCGAAACGTTGTAATAAATATGGCGACAAAGATGAGCACAATAGTCCGAATAATGTAAATAGTGTACATAATACCTCATCTCAGAAATATAGACAGACACTGAAAGGCCGAAACGTTGTAATAAATATGGCTACAAAGATGAGGACAATAGTCCGAATAATGTAAATAGTGTACCTAATACCGCATCTCAGAAATATAGACAGATACTGAAAGGCAAAAACGTTGTAATAAATATGGCTACAAAGATGAGTGGCGTCTCGCGGTCTTTGACTGCGGGCGCCTTCTGTCGAACTCTCTGCGTTAGCAGAGAGGAACCCGGACGAGGCTTTGCCGAGGGGCGGGGTTTCGTCCAGGGGAGGTAGACAGGGCCTGAACCCGTCTAGGCAGGTTCAAAGGCTATATTTGTGGCCGAGCCTACGGGCTCGGAGATAGCCACATTAAACTGGCCTTGTGCCCCATTTGGTCCTCGTGGGTGGATCGATAAATACTAAGATGAGGACAATAGTCCGAATAATGTAAATAGTGTACATAATACCGCATCTCAGAAATATAGACAGATACTGAAGGGCCGAAACGTTGTAATAAATATGGCGACCATGATGAGAACAATAGTCCGAATAAGGTAAATAGTGTATATAATACCTCATCTCAGAAATATAGACAGATACTGAAGGGCCGAAACGTTGTAATAAATATGGCGACCATGATGAGGACAATAGTCCGAATAAGGTAAATAGTGTATATAATATCTCATCTCAGAAATATAGACAGATACTGAAAGGCCGAAAGGTTGTAATAAATATGGCAACAAAGATGACGACAATAGTCCGAATAATGTAAATAGTGTACCTAATACCTCATCTCAGATGTATTGACAGATACTGAAGTATAGTCCGAACACTGTAAAGAGAGATGGAAGTATTTTATTTCCTTCAGATATCCAATTATTTGGACCATAAGAAGATATTTGAACAGTATTTGAATATTTTCAGTTGGTAATAGTTGCCAAGTATTTTTGTACTTCTTACATTCTATAAATATATGTTTGGTTTGGATTGGTTTGGTTTACGGCATATCAACCTCAGTGGGTTATTTGATGCCGACAAAATTTTTATTGCTGTTAACATGTTCTTCTTCATAAATCTATTTCTGGGAATATTTTTCCTTGAAGAAATCAATAGCAGGTAATTTTTTTTCAAAGAATGTATAACTCTTTGACTTGCTAGTACCTTTTAAAAATATTGCTGATAATAATTTTCCTTCAAAAATTATTGCTGGTATTAATTTTTTATTACAAAATGTTTTTGGTATTAAAACCGATTTTGACACAAGTTTGGGTTCTAGCTATTTGCTGATATCTGGGACACTAACAGGTGCTACCACCCCGGGTCAGGGTGGACTTGTGAACACAAGCAATTAAGAAGTGGTTCCACGCTCCTCAAAACCTCCTGATCAGAGGCCTTGCTGCTGGATGTAGTTTATCGTCTTACCCAGGACTGAAATATATGTTTGACTGTGAGAGGTGTTGAGATCTTGATATTAGATAAAAAAAATTTAAATGTTCGTTCAGTTCCTTGATTAATTTCAGTTAACGCTTCTCTATTGAATGAATCCGAAGAAAAAAAAGTCGAGTTACAGTGATCCTTCGCTAATTCGCGGTTAAAATATTAATAATAAATATTATTTCCTGGTCGAGGAACAACAAAACAAGTGTAAAATAGCAATAGAAATGGCACATCCGTCTGAAGAGACGTAAAATACAATTATCGGCTGCACAGTAGAAGTCATCATCATCACCTTCATAATCACCATTTGTACTGTGCAGTAAATTCATCATCATTCAAATTCTACTTCAACTTCTTTTGTGTTGAATACAGAAACAATTTTCTTCTTTTTTTTAATCTAAAGTGTTATTGCTTAACAGTTGTCCTTGTTATTAACAGAGTACTGTAATGGGTGGGTTGTTAACATTACTGGGGGGGTTTAAAAGTCCAAATGCATGCTAAATAAATGCTGTAAATATGGCGTTCTTACTTCGCGGAAATTCAGTTATCGCGGCCAGTCTCGGAACCAATCTACCGCGATAAACGAGGGATCACTGTATATATATATATATATATATATATATATATATATGTGTGTGTGTGTGTGTGCGCGTGTTAGGGTTAAGGCGTTCGAAAATCTTTCTTGCGTATCTCTGTTCAGAGTTCATAGCGGATGAAAACCAAAAGAAAAGAAGAAATTCTTTGGATTTCTTTCAACTTTGTCTGTGCTAATGTTCGGTTAGAGTTGAATAAGTTTTTTTTACATCCCTTTTTGCACGACCAGGACTGATTTAACAAGGATCTAATTTAAAAGATGCCTTCAAAAGATCATTATCAAAACCACTTGGTCCTCGCGGGGTTGATTTTTCAAAGAGACAAAAATCATCCTTTTTAAACAAGCTGAATCTTAGCTGATACCTTCTCCCATGTCTCGAGAAAGTTCGAGAAGTGTGCAATAGCGTCATTAAAACCCTCGCTTTCCTTACGGTTAAATCAGAAAATACAAAAATATACAATACAGGGGTTAAAATAAAGTCACGGTTCGCTCTTTACTAAAAAAAAAATCCTGATTATCCCAAGATATGGCTGCTTCAAAATTGGGATAATTTTAGTTCTATGTTATGGTCTGAAAAGCCTCGGGTACAATCACTATCTGATAGTAAAACATTCGTAATTATAATTAAACAACAACTACTTCGCAATTTATATAGATATATGAATTGTATATTCCTTTTCTCCTGTAAATAAGAATGCTCTATTTAAATACTTTTGAAAGAGATATTTAATACACGTAAAAATATTATATTTTGAATATTAATGTATTAACGGCATGTTTCATCTAATGAGAAATTTAACATGGGCGTTTGTTTCAGTTGTATACTAATGTTTTCTATAGATTTACACACACACACACACAAACACACACACACACACAGACACACACATATATATATATATATATATATATATATATATATATATATATATATATATATATATATATATATATATAAGTATGTGGTGCAATTCAATTTACATTATATGATTCATTCATACAAAAAGCAGGTTCGGGGTTAATGTAATTTATTAAATTTATTTGCGAAGATGTATTCTCGCTTTTATATCATTAACTTCTATATCTGTTTTTTTGTATGAATGATTCATGTAATATATATATATATATATATATATATATATATATATATATATATATATATATATTAGGTTGGTGCAAAAATAATTTCGTTTTCTCACATAGTAACATATGTTAGAAAACGAAATTATTTTTGCACCAACCTAATATATATATATATGTATATATGTATATATATATATATATGTATATATATATAAATATATATATATATATATATATATATATATATATATATATATATATATATATATATATGAACTGGTAGTGAAAAAAGTCAAAAGATATAAAGTATGGGTGTGTAGATAAAATGCCATAAAATCAAAGACTACTTAAATGTTTGTTGAGTAAGGGGTTTTGATTGAAATGTCTGTTGATTACATTTACGAAAATCTCACTATTGTGGTGTCCTCCATCTTAAGAGTGTATGTTAGACTCTTACGCCTACTGTAAGATTAGTAGAACAAAAGGCTTCGGGGAAACGGTGCTCCAAACTGTTCAACTATCGAACTCTCTGCCTCGCCAGAGAGGAACCCAGACAAGGCTTGGCCGAAGGGCAAAGTTTAGTTCGGGGAGGTAGACAGGACCTGAACTTCGTTTATACGGGTTCGAAGGGAATATTTTTGACCGAGCCTAAGGGCTCGGAGAACCCACGATAAACTTGACCTTGGGCTACATACGACCCACATGGTGGGGGGGAGTTATATGTAACGGTACTCCAAACCGTTCATTACTGTCAAATTCTCTGCCTCTGGTGTTTGTTTTTTTACTTTTTTTTCATTTTAATTTAGGTCAGCGAATCGGTAGCGAATTATGCATTGAAAAATAATTCATATTTCACTCGTTTAAACTGTTATTTAACTCCTCTCTTTAAAACTTCTCTGTTAAATTTTAATCCCCACCTTCACCTTTAGGCCTTCCTGTTCTTCTTTCTTATGATAGCCCTCTCTAGACCTTTCATACTTTTCCCTCTGACACTTGTTTCCCACTCCTACACATACACTCTCACTAAAATATTATTTTTTATACCCAGAGTTATATGTTCCGATTTCTTTTTGAATTTGTAGGTCTCATAAATTTGATCGTGATTACGATTCGAATGTAATACATTATGACCATGGAATATTAGTGTTTGAGCCTTTTATATTATATTCTTACTCTGTCCAGGACATTGACTTCTACCTGGTTTCCTTCGTCTTGGGAATTTATATTTATATATATATATATATATATATATATATATATATATATATATATATATATATATATATATATATATATATATATATATATTATCTGTGTATTTGCGCATGCATTTCTCAGTTATATAAGTTTCGTTAAAGACGATTGACAAGGTACTGCGACTAAGCTTTTTGTGTTCACACAACTTTTTTCTTTTCTGGACACAAGGTGTGTACAAACTGATAAAAATTTCTGCATACTCAAACGCTTTCGGCTATTCTTTAAGCCATTATAATGGAGAATTTTTACTTTTTAATTTTTAACTGAAATTGTTTTTTCTGTTTTTTTTGTATTTTTTTTTTTTTTTGAAGATGTAGGAATGTTTTATAATCCAAACACGCAATTAGGATTTAATTTAAACACACACAAAACCTAACAAACTGCATCCGACATATTCTAGTAGAAAATACAATTATAATAGTCTCATCGACATGTAAAATACGATTAAATGTTAGGGAAGCCCTAATAATAAAAAAGGAAGAGACATCATTTTATAATATTAACTACGAACTAGGCCCCAATGTGATGATTGATTAAGCTTTTTATCTAATTTAAATTAATTAAAAGCTTAATCACAGTACCTTGTTAGTTCTGCTTAACGAAACATATATATATATATATATATATATATATATATATATATATATATATATATATATTATGAAATGGACAAAGTCCGACAATAATTGTAAGACATTTTTTTTATGTTTATACATTCTTTATATAGATACAAATATTTAAATAAATGCTCTGTTTATAATAAACAGTATTAAACAATATTTACCGGCATGAATGTCCGAGAAATCGTCACAAAAAATATTCGTCCTCCGAAAGGATTCGAACCTGCATCTTATACGGAACCGGCCTTCAGCTTGACGTGCATTTACCGATTTGGCTACAGAGAAGCGCTTGGTTAGCAAGATCGAAAATTTTCTATGAAATTTTATCGGACATTCAGGCCGGTAAATGTTTCTTAATACTGTTTATTATAAGCAGAGTATTTAATTGAATATTTATATCTATAAAAAGAATATATAAATATAAAAATGTCTTAATATATATATATATATATATATATATATATATATATATATATATATATATATATATCCCTTCAATTAATGCGGTTGTGTACATTAAAAGATACACACTAATCGTAAACGCATTAATCAAATAAAATAACTTAGAGGAAATGACATAATTTGTACCTCAAATTTTAGTTTCCCTTAGAGTTGATTTCTTATTTGCGTTATTTTAATTAAAATATAGGTACATACAAGAAGATACAATAAAAATGTTACGAAGTAAATGTTTAATTGTTTAAAGTTGTTTTCCACATCTTTCATTTCTGTTCTTCATAGAAATGGCGCTACTGAGAAATGGCCGCTTCAAAGTTTGCAAACATCTAATCATTAGTATTTTAAACTGAAAATTTTATTTAAAATATTTCCATAGTAAATGCATATATCTTTTATATTTCGATATGTTTTATCAATGTAAATTTCTGTATCTCATTAAATCGTCTTTTTTTAAACAAAAATTCTGAAACCTCTTTTTAAGGACTGATACGCCCCAGAAAGGGATATATTTATTCGAAGTAGCAAAGTGGTTTTTGACTACTGTAACCGAGTAGGACAAACTAGCAGGTAACCGTAGGCGTAGGCAATAGGCGAAGACTATAGGCGTAGCCAATAGGCGTAGTCCTGTACCTCCACGTCAGTCTGTATTTATGGCTGACACCAGCCAATCCTATACTGTGAGGTGGGGGCAGGTATATGCATATTCATTACATCAAGGCCTTCAAAATAAACATAAATTAAAATCAAAATATTCAGTTTTAATAGAGCCAAATATTTAAATATGTATTTTTATTATTGGTTTATATTATAAAATCTATTTATTTATAACTTTCTATTTTTTTAAACTCTACTGTAATTACTCAGATGACGTAATACTTGAGAAAAAAAATAGTTACCCATTTTCCATTTTAAAATTTGACAAAATTTTTAATTAACCAGTAACTATAAAAAAAAAAATGAAATTTCAGATATTATAGTAAAAATGAAAAAAAAATTTATCTCACTAATCGAGTATTATATAGGCACTAATCGAATTTTCGTATGTAAAAATTCAATGCACTAATAGATAGATAGATAGATAGATAGATAGATAGATAGATAGATAGATAGATGGCAAAGCATAAAAAAACAAGAAAAGCGACCTATTGTAGCAACCAGCATTTTCTATGTCTACATTTACCTAAGATTTCCGTGTTAACTAATAATTTGCTAAATTTAGAAACGGAAATGTAGACATAGAAAATGCTGGTTGCAACAATAGGTCTCTTGTTTGTTTTGTTTTTTTCTCTACTCCCATTGTTGTTAGTCTTTTTGTTTGTTTGTTTGTTTGTTTTTTTTAGGGTGGTCACATGGTTACATTTTTGTTGTAGGTTTATATTTCCTGTTCTGATTGCAACTCTTTAGCATGTCTGCCCTGGCGAATCTCGTAGGTGAAACCTAGGTAGGTTTGTCTGGCTCTTTAGGTTTACTTAGTTTGCTCTACTTAGTGTATTGAGCAATTTGCTTAGTTATTTTTACTTTACTCATATCAGAGTTTTTTTTCTTTGGACTCTGAACTTAGATTCTAGATGATTATTTTCACGGAATTACATGTTCTTAGTTTTTTTCTTTTTTCACACTTTTTTTCCCCTTGGGTATTGCTTTGTTCATTTACATGCTAAAACACCTAAGGTTTTGCCGGACGATTATACCTGCTTATATTTATAAGATTATTAATATTATTTTAGCTCTAGGCTACTCTATTGAGCACTTTATAAAATTAACTATCATGAGACGTTTAAATATAGGAAGAGTCAGTTTACCGTGACGATCCGCGTAGGTGAAATCTAGGTAGGTTTGCCTGGCTCTTTAGGTTTACTTAGTTTGATCTACTTAGCGTATTGAGCCTTTTGCTTCATTTACAAGCTAAAACACCTAAGGTTTTGCCGGAAGAGTATAGTTGTTTATATTTATAAGATTATTAGTTTTATATATATATATATATATATATATATATATATATGATATTGGGCACTTTATTCCATAAATATAGCACACCTTAAAATTATATTTATTTACACGCACACACACACGCGCGCGCAAACACACACATATATATTTCCCGTATTCTAACGAGGTGATTCAAACCAGAATCGATGCTGTCCAAATATTGTCCAATTCATGAGCGCTATCCTCTTTCAAATACCATTTCAAAGAAAGATCTTGTTTGTCTTGCTAAAATTAGTCATATTAAAATATTAAAAATAGTCACCGCAAACGTTTACGAGACACCATGACATTTGAAACCAGCCAGTAACATAACGCTTAAAAGAATAGAAAACTATAATCATATCATTAGCAAAGCAAATATAATATTTCTTGGAAAATCGCTTACCAACGTTAAAAATGCTCAGAATTTGAACACACACACACACACACACACACACACACACACACATATATATATATATATATATATATATATATATATATATATATATATATATATTAGGATGGTGCAAAAATATTGACGGTTTTTGACGTATTTTTTAACGTCAAAAACCGTCATTATTTTTGCACTAACCTAATATAAAGAACAGTAAGTCATATAATCTGGTGTTCTTATTGATATTTTTTTATTTTTACAAAGCAGTGCTCAATGTAAATTTACAGAGCATGAATATTGTGAATTAATTGACTGAAAATATAGTTTCTTCGCTACACAGAAATAACCATGTTTTAAAAACTGAAGCTAAAAACTTAAAATTTAATTATATAATTAAATTAAAAACATTAGTTTCTTTATCATCCCCAAGCGAATTTATACCCGTGTAATGATTTAGATAAGAACTATAAAAATGCAAATAATAAATACCTCAACATGGTGGATAACATTAAAATAAGCAGTAAATAATAGAAGATAAACTGAAGATTAGTGACAGATTAGGTAAACTTGCCGAAAAAAAGAGTGCTAAATAACCTTAAAGGACCACAAACCAGATTTCGAAGCAAATCCAACTACAAGGATAATAAACCCAACAAGACCCGAGATCGGCAAAATAAGTAAAAATATCCTAGAAAGGGTTAATCAATAAATTAAAGAAAAATAGGCCTGAAACTTTGGATTAATATCCGAGAAGTAACAAACTGGTTTACTGATATTAAAGATAAAAACAAACTGTACACTAAAGCAGTTTGATATTGAAAATTATTATCAATCAATATCAAAAGAACTGTTGATAAATGCGTTGCACTTTGCTATCAGTACGCGGACGTATCAGAAGAGGAAAGGAGCATTATTATAAATGCGAAAAAATTTGGTACTGATACATAAAGTTGAGCAAAGGGTAAAAATATTCTTATGAACACTTTGATATCACAATGGGATCACTAGACTCAGTTGAGTCTTCTGACCTTATAGGTGTTTTATATTATATAATCTCATAGCGTACCGTGTAATTAATATAACTGACATTGGATTATACAGAGAAGATGGACTTATGGTTATAAAGAACTCTACTAACTTTAAAATCGATAAAATTAGAAAGATATTATATAGAGAATTTAAATGCCTGAACTTAAAAATTACGGTAAACACTAAATTAAAAAAAGTTAACTTCCTTGAAATAACATTAGATTTAATGAAAAATGTATAAATATCTTATTAAAAAACCAAT
This sequence comes from Acanthosepion lycidas, assembly GCA_963932145.1. NCBI lineage: Eukaryota > Metazoa > Mollusca > Cephalopoda > Sepiida > Sepiidae > Acanthosepion > Acanthosepion lycidas. The sequence goes on from OZ010587.1 coordinate 16,065,542, forward strand.
ACTAATCCTTTATATATACACTCTAAATCAAATCATCCTCCATCTATAATTAAGCATATACCTTTATCTATCCAAAAAAGAATAAGTACAAATTTAGCAAATGAGAAGATTTTCTATGAACATATTAATTTCTATAATAAAGCTCTAAAAGGCAGTGGCTACAAAACCCCAAAACTAACTTATATAAAAAAAGAAAATGGAAAGCATAGAAAAAACTGAAGTAGAAAAATAATTTGGTATACGCCCCCCATACAACCAAATGGTAAAGAATAAATTAGGACAAAAAAATCCTTGCATTAATAGTTAAGCACTTTTCTAGAGAAAGTAAATACTAAGTACTATTTTCAATAAAACTAAACTAAAATTAAGTTACAGCTGTACTGAAAACTTAGAAAAAATTATTCAGAAACATAATGCTAATATCTTCAATAAATACTTAGACCAAAACCAAAGAAATTTAAGCAATATAAAAATAAAAATAAAAACAAATGAAGATAAACAAAACATATGTAACTGTAGAAACCCTCACAACTGTCCTCTACAAAATAAATGTCGCACGGAATCATTAGTATACCAATGCAATCTCATCTATTGAGAATCCCAAAAACATAAAAATCTATATACGTTGCACAAGCCATGAGTTCAAAAAGAGGTTCAATCAAAATCAAATTCACTTAGGATAAATAAATACAGAAATCAGGCATCCCTTTCGAAATATTTCTGGCACTTAAAAGAAACCAATAAAACACCTACAGTAAAATGGAAATTAATAAGAAAAACTAGAATATGTAGGTCATTGAATGACCCATGTTTTTGCGCATACATGAGAAACTATATATTACTAAGTTTATAAAAAATAAAAATTTACTGAATGAAAGAAATGAAATAGCTATTCTTTGCCATCATAGTCAAAAATTGTCCTTAAATAATATTTTTATAAAAATAGTTACTGGTAAAATTCATAATTAAATTTGAGATGAAAAAATAATTTTAAATAATTTCAGTAATTCTATTACATTTACTTGATTTACAAAGAAATATAGTCTATTAGTAATTAAGAGTAAAATATATTTTAAAATTGTAGTTAAATATAACGTATTCTAACCCAAACACCCCTTTTAGAAAGAATCTTTAAGTATACAAGTAGGAAAAAAATGCCAAAAAACTTTTTTGTCGTTAATAATGAAAAACCCCAGACGACATGCGTTTAACGGAGGTCAGAATTCGTTGAAAAATACACCCCTACCCTCCCTAGACTTAACCTCTTTTTCGAACGTAACTCATAATTGATAAAAAAATATTAAATGAACACGCTACCACCCCTGTCTGAATAATTGGATTTCATAAATTTTTATGTGCGTTTAAACTCAGTAAATTTTAAAATAAATTATTCTAAAATTCGCTTGAAAATGAAACAGAACTAATTCTTTTACTTTAATTATATAATTAAATTTGAAGATTTTAGATTCAGTTTTTGAAACATGGTTATCACTGTGTAGCGAAGAAACCATATTTTAAATCAGTTAATTTATAATATTTATGCTCTGTAAATTTACATTGAACACTGTTTTGTAAAAATAAAAAATATCAATAAGAACACCGGATTATATATCTTACTGCTTTTTCTTTTTATTATAATACATATATATATATATATATATATATATATATATATATATATATATATATATATATATATATGTGTGTGTGTGTGTGTGTGTGAATAAATATAGTTTTAAGGTATACTATATTTATGGGATAAAGTGCTCAATATCAGAGATAGTAAATATAAAAAAGCGTATGTAAATATAAAAGTGAACATTGAAGTCAATGCTCAGAGGCGACAGGCTGTTTCATGCTAAACGCAATCATGAGGTGGCCTGACTTCAATGTTCACTTTTATATATATATATATATATATATATATATGTGTGTGTATGTGTGTGTGTGTGTGTGTGTGTGTGTGTGTGTGTGTGTGTGTGTGTCCGTTTAGAAGACAGTACATAGTCTATTATTTTTATAAAATTTTTCAGTCTCTTTTAACAAAGTGTTTGATATCAAGACTGCACGTTTTTAACGTTGGTAAGCGATTTTCCAAGAAATATTATATTTGCTTTGCTAATGATATGATTATAGTTTGCTATTCTTTTAAGCGTTATGTTACTGGCTGGTTTCAAATGTCATGGTGTCTCGTAAACGTTTGCGGTGACTATTTTTAATATTTTAATATGACTAATTTTAGCAAGACAAACATGATCTTTCTTTGAAATGGTTTGTGAAAGAGGATAGCGCTCATGAATTGGACAATATTTGGACAGCATCGATTCTGGTTTGAAGCACCTCGTTAGAATACGGGAAAATGCTTGAAGCGCACTTAACAAAGGCCTTTCATTATTTCTTTTTAATAAAACTTGTAGAAAAGGAAGATTTTTAATACAACTTACATAAAAGAAAGATCGCTTCACAAATCTATTTTCATACATTTGTCGGTTATATATATATATATATATATAGATATATAGATAGATAGATAGATAGATAGATAGATAGATGTCTTTGTGTGTGTGTCTGTGTTCGAAAAATAATTTTAATAATCTTCGCTTAGTTATTTTAGTGTGCTTTTGTGCATCGGCAAATTCTATAATCTATCGACCTATAAATAAACCAGGATTGATATCGATCTTGCATTTATTGATTAGCCAGCAAACTTGCCTGCTTACAGCTGTTCCTCGATATTGTTTCTGATTAATAATGCGGAACAATTCGTTCAAAAATGATGTAATGCTTTCCTATATAGGAAAACAATCAATAGTCCCTTTTCTTATTCAGTATTCTGCAAACGTGTGCCAGTAACACAAGCTCTGTTGTGAATCTTATACGAACCAAAGTGCAAAAGAAACTTAATACTCCCTTCTCTTGTTAAATTCTTTTATTAATCTTTGAAAATATTAGCATAGACCGGTAATTTAATCTAAGTAGTAACTCAATATTCAAGAGGAATGGTAGAAACAGTATTTTATTCGTATGGATCTTAATTTTTTTTTCGTCATTTCTGAATTGTCTCCACGTAAAAGCGTTGAATATAAATCGATTTGTGACGTTTAAGATCGTCTCTTCGTCAAACAGCTAATTTAGAACGCCCGTCCGCTTAAGAAAACATGATTAAGACTGAGGTACGAATAATGGCTCTTGATTGAAGCACTTGTATAAACTGGAGGTCGCTACATGGCGGGAGACAAATAAAAAGTAATTTTTGAGTAAATAATTTGCTATTGTTATCATTTTCAACCCCATTGCTTTCGCAGAAATTGATATTCATATGCCAGTTTTTCGTTTCTATTTATTTATATTCCTTTCTGCCAGGAATCTATAACGTTCGCTAAATAAATAAAACGAAAGGAAAACCGATAAGATGCTGTCTTAAAAGGCATATACAGCGTTGTCAATAAAGTTCGTGTGCACTTAAAAAAATTTATAACTTTATTCGTAATTGCGATAGAAATAATTTGTAAAAAGGATTAGAAAGAAGTAAATCTATATTTTTTAAGGTTTTATTGAAATTATATTTAAGTTTCCACATGTCCTCCATCATTAGCAATACAAAGGGTAATACGAATTTGCAGTTCACGGAAAATAATTTGCCAACTGATTTACAGTAATGCCTGAAATCACACTAGTTATTTTAGCTACACTTAAAACTAGGTACATTAAACTTTATAAAATATTTTACAGATTAGTTCTATCGCAAATACAAATAAAGTTATAATTTTTTTAAAGTTCACACGAACTTTATGGACACCCTGTATATAGCGATATACGCGGACACTTCGACGCTTTGCAATGTTTAGCAATTTTTTCTCCTTAGATCAATTACAATTAAGTACTGAGTTCGATACTCACTAGGTGCTGCATACATTCGTCACATCTAAGTTACGTTTAGGAAATACAAAGGAGCGTAGGGTAACTCGAAGCGGTTTGTAAGTTTATCTTCTACGATTGGGAAGTGAGTTCAATCCTCACTACACAGTCGAAATTGGTCTAAAGAAACAAGCATGTTAACCATTACACATCATCGCTACTATATGTTTCTTAAGCGTAAGTTAGATGTCACACAAGGACAAAAGTGAGTTCGATCCTCACTGGGTGCCGCATACATTAATCCTTGTGCCGCTTAGGTAATGAATAGAGCGAAAGACACTTCGACGCTGTGTAATGTTTAGCAAGTTTGTTTCTTTAGATCAACTACGACTGAGTAGTGAGTTCGATCCTCACTGGGTGTCCCATACATTAATCCTTGTGCCACATCTATGTTACGCTTAGAATTGGATCGGATTGGTTTGGTTTGCTTTGTTTTACAACATATCAACCTCAACGGGTTATTTAATGCCGACAAAATTTTTGTTACTGGTAATATTTTTCTTCAAAAATCGATTTCTGAGAATATTTTGACTTCAATAAATCTATAGCTGATAATATTTTTTTTAAATGTATAGCTCTTTGTATTGCTGATAATAATTTTTACTTCAAAAATTATTGCTGGTAATATATATTTTTTTTAAATATTACAAAGTATTTCTGGTATTAAAACCTATTTTTACACAAGTTTGGGTGTTAATTATTTGCCCATAGCTGGGACCTTAACACCGAGTCTGGGTGTGCCTGGGAACACCAGCAATTAAGAGGCGGTTCCATGCTCCTCAAAACCTCCTGATCAGAGGCCTTGCTATTGGACGTTGTTTATCGTCTTACCCAAGACGCAGATGTAGTTTATCGTCTTACGCAGGACGAGTTACGCTTATAAAATGTATAGGAGCCTAGGGCACTTCGACGTAGTATAATGGTTAGCAAGTTTGTCTCTTTAAATTAATTACGACTGAGTACTGAGTTTGATTCTCACCGTGTGTCCCATACATTCGTCCTTGTGCCATATCTATTCTACGCTTACGAGTGTAAGTCACTTCAACGCCATGTAATGGTTTTCAAGTTTGTTTCTTTAGATCAATTACGACAGAGTAATGAATTGGCTCCTCACCGTGTGTCCCATATATTCGTGCTTGTACCACATCTAAACCACGCTTAGAAAACAACCACTTGACTATTTTTATGTGGTGTAATGGTTAGTAGGTTTGTCTCTTTAGATCAATTACAACTAAGTAGTGAGTTCGATTCTCACCGGGTGTCTCACACCTTCAACCCTTGTGCCACATCTAAGCTACGCTTAGAAAAGAACATTTGGCCAATTTGATTTAGTGTAATTCTTATCAAGTTTGTCTCTTTAGATCAGTTACGATAGAACAGTGATTCCTCTCCTTCTTGGACACTCCTATACTATCAGCCTTCTCTACATTGAAAATACGCTTAGAAAATCTCTTCTATATAGAAGTATACGAGGAATACTGACAATTTCTTATGCTTATCAAGATTAATATCCAGAAAAATGCTTGTTCATTTCGTTAAGTTTGGGAAATGGATCATATGAGAACATAATTGTTTACAGTTAGAGAGTGAAAATTTCTTACCCCCAACAAAGATACCCCTTATAAAATAACGTATGATGTATTTTTGGAGGGCAGTCATTGGAAATGGTTAATGTTTATCACTTTTCAGATCTCCCTCTTTATGTCTAAGGGAATTTAAAAAACATCGGCCCAATCAAGATACCCACCCCGACAAAAATAAATATGATAGAACATTCGGTCATATATTAAAGGATAGGTCGCGCGTCATCTTTTCATCAGTTCCCCCAATTCAAAGAATGCCTGAAGGTTTATTCGACTGAAAGAAAGAAATTCTTAAGTTAACATTTCAATGACCAAAAAATGGTTGCTTCTGATGTCTTCCTTCTTGGACAGTTTAAAGGAGCAAGATTTGTTATACTTTGAACCAAATGTAAATTCTTAATAACTACAATCTGATAAGTGAATGCTTCCTATCTCATTGTCTTCTCTTTTTTTTTAATCAATTCACCCCAAGCATAGGAAAAATGTCGCTATGACGCAAGGTGTTATTGAGAATGAAAGAGAATGCAAATACTTTAGCTGGAATCGGAAACCCAATCATAAACTTGAAACAATAATATACTCCAATTCAAAAGACAGGGGAAGAGTATGAACAGTGCAATATGCGAACTATCACCCAGAAATAGTTTTTACCCAGTTCTTTTCTTTTGTATCAAAGTTTGTTGTTTTCTTTAATGAGCGACAAATATGCAAGACGATGTCCTCCAGTAATGGATATGCAAAGTCTTCGGCTATCTCATGTGCACAAAACTAGATAAAATGTGTTTAACATATCTATAACAAATATTTATTAGATAATGTTACTTTCAAGAGATTATTAATATTCTATATGACTTTCTAAATCTAGGGGTCGACTTATATGGCCGGTATAAAATGCAAACCGTTACCACTGAGTTGTAAACAAGAGGGCAAAAACCTCTTAAAAATACTGTATACAACTTACCGTACACTCAACAGTCTGCCATAAATATATCCCCCTAAAACGTGGTCAATATATTTGCTATAATAACAAAAAAGTAGATAATAAAATGCAAACCATTACCACCGATTTGTAAAAAATTGTTTAAAGACGAAGAAACTTGGAATATCAGTAACAAACTTTAATCGATATTAACTGGATAAAATGAAGTCTAAATTAGATTATTCTTCTTTTAAAATGACTTTTTTTTCAGGGTGTAGGGGTTTCTACATTCATATGTACATTAAAACGGGGCATAGAAATCGAGATTTCAAACCTAAAAAAAATCATCTAAAACTAGGTGTCGACTTATATGTCGGGTATAAAATGGAAACCTTTACCACCGAGTTGTAAACAAGTGAAACAGAACTCCTAAAAATTACTCAACACCCCTTACCGTACATCCAGCAGGCTACCACAAATATATCTCACTAAAACTTGTGTTTGGTGAACATATCTGGCATATTAACACAGAAATTAATATAAAATAATAAAGCAGTAACACCAATTCGGCATTATATTAACGCTACAGTACATATCGCGTCCAACCGCTGATACATTACTTGTACTGGTAACTGCTTGTTACTCTGTCCATCGCAGTATGGACTCATTAAAAAGATGATAGCCGGACCTAAGTGTTGATAGTTTAACGAACCTACAATTTTACTGTTCACCCCAATAGGTTCGTGGCTTCACTAATTGATTGCTTACATCACTAATGCAAATGGCGGATGACTGATACTGTGTTTCGCAATAAGATACGATAAGTACTAATTCTATAAAAAAAAACTACCTGGTGAGATGTGTAATCTATGGTATTAATATTTTATAGGAGTTTATATTGATTTTAATATGTTTATCAGTAGACCTGACAATTTTTAAATGTTCCGATACAATACACAATACCGTGTCTACGATATCTACTGGTATGTTCTTTGCTATACAACGCATATAGAAAGATATTACGTTAGTGTTTCAATATACTGGTAAGTGGTGTGACCTTAGGTAGTTTTGTCGCAATTTATCGTATTCTGTTGCCTAATGTCATTTACCGGTAGGCCTAAGTTTTGGACACCTGGGAGTCTACTGTAAGGGCCGGCCACCTACGGCACGCGTGCCATACGTGGTACGTCAAGCAATTTCCAATGGCACACAGATGCAAATAACATCGCAAAGTCCGAACCAATAACTACTACAACGCAAAGAATGTATTTAACAGTTTCAAAATTGCACACTCAATGGACTCCCTGTTTATTTCGCTTTCTAAGATCACCGCTAATAAGGACACCAACTAATAGACTACGAAATATTTCTACGATCACAAGGCGTTTGTTAATTCTACAATTACTCGCTGGAAGAACTGTTTAGGCGCTCAAGGAAATATTTGATGTAGCCGTCTATCACAAACTATTCGAAGACTCTTTTATACTCTTGTTTTTTCACTCGAACTTTCTCCTTTGTATATCCCTTAGGACAGGTATATTAACTTGTATAAAAAAATTCGTATGCTGTTGGCAAACTGAATAATTTTAAAACCCCAATTCGGCACATAATTAGCAAAAGTCTGCCGACCACTGATAGCCTGTCATATGTATGGGGGTCGACCTATTGATTTTCTAAGCGTAGATCAGTTGTGGCACAACGCCGAAAGTATGGAGAAGCCAGTAAGGAACGAACTTACTATTCGGTCGTAATTGTTTTAGCGAGATAAGTGTGCTAACAATTACACCACGCCGAGGTGTCCAGAAATTTGTGCCACATGTAAGCTATACCGAGAAAATAATTTCTGGGTATAGCATACATGTGGTACAAAGCTAAAAGGACGGAGTACCCAATGAGGATCGAACTCACTATTCGGTCGTCTTAGTGAAACAAACTTTCTAACCATTACACCACGCCGAGGTGCACAGAAATTATTTTCTGGGTATAGCTTAGATGTGGCACAAAGCCGAAAGCATGGAGTACCCAGTGAGGATCGAACTCACTATTCGGTCGTAACGGTTTTAGCGAAACAAGCTTGCTAGCCATTACACAACGCCGAGGGGCCCTTGTCTGGGGGTCGACCTATATGTTAGGTATAGGTCTAACTGAGAATTTTGAGCTAAGGATTTAGAGGATGACTTGTACGCCAGGTCGACTTGAACGTTAGGTCGACTTGTACGCCGCAATTTAAGGTAAGCATTCAAAACATTCGTCATAGTACCGAAGTACAATTGTGTTTGATTCGACTCAGTTACGCTTCGTTCGGTATAAACCTCGATTAAGTACCAGACGCAATCTAGCGCGAGAGCAGAGGACTCGATTTTAGCTCCAGTTGATAGTCTCCGGTATTAATTTAGAAGCATTCACGACAAAACTCACGTGAATTTCACCGTGCCATTTTTCACTTCAAAAGAACAGTACGCCATGTTTGTAATCGCGTACATATATTTTGGAAAACAAGCCATGGTTGTCAACTTCAGCATTCCGTTTGTTGACGTGACATCAACACCATTATGGAGATGTTCAGCCTGTTTGACAGGTAATCTCTCAGGGACACTAAAAGCACTGCAGTCTGCCTTTCAGAAGACCTCTTCGTGTTCTTTGCTTTAATGTTTGTTTTTGTTTTTGTTTTTATCAACATTGAAGCGCATAGCTCCAGACATTCTGTTCTTTCATTTTGCTAATTTTTTTTTTTTTTTTTTTTTTGACTCTTGGCTTTTAAATTGGTCGATACAATAAACCTCGTGCAGACTCACACTTGTTTACTAACTTCGGTATTCCGCGGATAAAACAAATAATAAAAGAACTCTAGAATGGTTAGAATCCAATCATAATAGTCTGCTTGAATTTCTCCATGATTATTATTCGGCTTTTCTAGAGAAACGAACCAAGAAATAATCATTCTTTTTTTCATAACTATTTCTACTTTTTATATTTTACATCGAACGCTGAGCTTTTTACAGCGTTGCTGCCACTTACGCACATTTAATATATAAGACATATCTGATGGATTCAAAACGATTCAAACAATAACAATCCCATTATCTATCCTCAGATATGGCTACCGCTGGACAAACCTAACTAAGAGATAATCTTTTTTTTTTCATATTATTATCGAATAAGCATTCCACATTCCTCTCCCTCTTTCTCTCTCTCTCTCTCTCTCTCTCTCTCTATATATATATATATATATATATATATATATATATATATATATATATATATATATATAGGTAAAATCCGTGCGTAAGTAATCCAAATGAACCCGAATAATAAAATATATGAAACACCGATCCACAAAAGCTCAATATATTTATTATAGAGCATAGAAATGAATTATATAAATATGAAACTCAGTTTTACCCCATTTATATGGCTATTTCGCTCCTAGAGAGAGAAATTCCATGGAGCTTGTCAATAGTAAATGTTTGATAAAAGAAAACATATATATATATATATATATATATATATATATATATAAAGATTATGTAATATCAATTTTCTTTTGCTTATCCCGACTTTGAAGTTTCTTGATAATGTCAATACTTCATGATGATCTGTTTTTTTAAACGACATTTCCATATTTTATGCTATTTAAAAAAAAAAGGACTCATTGAAGAAAATTCGAAGTTGGGGAAACAACAAAAAATTATTTTGTTAAGTAATTAGATAGTTAAGTAATTTTTTTATATAATATCATTGTTGCTCTATTTTAAATATCCGTTGTTTCTTAAATTATATATATATATATATATATATATATATATATATATATGTGTGTGTGTGTGATAAAATATAGTTTTAACGTATACAACATTTATGTTTTAATGTGATCTGTATCAGGGATAGAACGTGTGTAGATCTAAAAGTAGACGTTGAAGTCAATGCACAGTGTCGACAGTCTGTTTCATGTTAAACCCAATCGTCGGGATAAAATGTCTAATTGTCAACGGCCTGACGATAACATTTAGTATATATATATATATATATATATATATATATATATATATATATATATTAATTTTCCAAATGTTAATGGGAGGCATCAGTTTGCTATGCAGAGTCATTTTAAAATGATCACCTTACGCGATCTCTACGCAATAACGCTCATACGTAAAACTAAATCTTATTCTAGCAGCATTCCAAATAAAGCTGCTGTTTACACGGCTAATTTCGAAAGCTGTTCTTCTCAGTTCAGAATTTATTTGTCTCTCTGACCGTCTTGTCTCTGGCAAGCTTGATTTTTGGTAGTTTTTTCACAGAGTATAAAACTACTGAAGAATAATTGCTTATTCTACAGAAAAACACTTCTCCAAGAAATGGTCAAGGAAATTAAATTTCAAATGACTTAAGTTGATATTTTTATTATTTAAATCCTGTTCTTTATTTGATCCTGCGTTATGTTAAAAAAAAAACAAAAAAAAACAATACTTTCATATAAATTTTCAAAATAGTCACGAAATATGAATTTTAACATACCTTACCTACATTTTATTTTATTATTATTTTCACTTATTTCTTTTATTAACATTTTATTTTTTGGCTTGTATCAGGTTATCAATTTAGAAAAAAATTACATAGAAAATTGAACCCGTCTTAAAATTTAGAAAATGTATTATACCGTGTGTAAATGCAAAATTGTGAATACGCAAACAGCACAATGCTTTCTATACTTATATGGGATATTAAAAAAAAAATCCACCAAAACTATCATAAAAATATGGAAAACAACATCAGCCTACAGCAATAAATTCAAAAAACTGTAAACACTCTCTGGAGAAGAAAACTGCTATAAATACCTTCCACGACCAACACAAACTACTAAATAAACGATCAAAACTCATCTCAAATCGAAGGCGTGAAAACAAATTTTTAATACGTTACTTAAAAATGGAAGACTAAAAATGAACAAGAATAAATAAAAATAAATGAATAAATATAATTTAATAAAAAACAAAAATAAAAAAGATAAATTGATCCAAACTAATAAATAAGTAAATAAATTAAGTAAAAAATAGACAAATTATCAAACGACGAACGCGCACATAGTCACCAGTAAGCATATTAATAACCAAAAATAAAATAATCAATAATAAGTCTTAAAAATAATTAAAAAGCATCACTATATATAGCCCCAAAACTGCATCCGGATCCGAAATCATTTCCACCCAATAGCCACGAGAATAATTCGAAACATCCGTTACCACCCACCAAAATAACCACTAGAATGATGCAACAGACCACTCAAAATACATCAGTGACATGTATCTATAATAGTTGAGGTAAAACACAACGCATGTGGCCTGAAAATTGCGTATAAGACAATGAAAAAGCCTATCGCCTCTAGGTGTTGACTTCAATGTCCACTTTTAAATTTACATAAGCTCTCTCCCAGAAATTGAGCACTTTAACCTCTATCTCTCCATATATACTCGACTCTTCCGACGAATTCGACGTATGAGGGTCAAGCAGATCAGTTCCCAGGAAACCGACAGACCGACAACAGCACATGAGATTTGATTATAGTGGTGAAGGTTTCGTGCAGGACCATCCACACTTTTTGAAGGGACGAATACAGAGACCTGGTGCATTACGTGCCACAAGCTCCCCAAACGACCCTCTACAGGTTTTGAATTCAGAGTTGTCCTTCTCCTAGACCAGTTGCCATCCAAGGCTATAGAACCCATTCTGTTCTGCTATTTACCCATAGCTGTAGGGAGAAGAGGATTCACATTCTTCCCAAGGGTATTAGTACGTAACTGAATGTAATGGATTCGACTGTAATATGAACTCGGCCCTCAGATTCCTCAATCCAAGGCGCCATCCATTACTCCACCGTGATTCCTTCTCTCTCTCTCTATATATATATATGTATATATATATAATCGTATAAAATCTACCTCCTACTTATATATATATATATATATATATATATATATATATATATATATATATATATATAAGTGGCAGTTAGGTCTTCTACGCGAAAATATAGACAACAGACGTTGTGATGTTTTTTAACCAATTGTTATCACTTCTCGAACCGGTCGACTTTTCCATGAGTCGTTCGTTTCTACTTTCGAACGAAATAAAATTAGAGCTTTTAACTTATAACCTCTGTTAGTAATTTAATGTCGTTTCTTAAATAAATTATTTGTTAATGCTTTGACAAATAACTAATTACTTTCAGTTCTTATTTGTTTGACAAATCAGCTTCTAATCGCATTAATGTGAAAACGTTTTCACCATGTCATTGCCTGACTCCTCCACGCTTGAACAAGTTCCTGTTAGAAAATGTTACATTTTTGTCCTGACTTGTGTGAAGAGATTCCAGTTGAAAATAACTATTAACTAATCAACCAGAAACACAATGAGGAGAAAATTCTTCCTCCGGTTTTTATTTATTTTTTTTTTTTTTTTAATTTTTACCAAGACTTCGAGAACATTCGACACAATCGATGGAATTGCGTAAGCGAAAACTAGTTTCCAATCCGA
>OZ010587.1:16083495-16100995 GCA_963932145.1 Acanthosepion lycidas
GTTACGCACTGTTTCCTACTGTCCCTCTTTCCCTCAATCTATCCTGTGAGTATCAGGTTTTCCAAGCCTTCTTTCCTCATTACGCGCCCCAGAAACTACAACTACCTCTTCCTGATGTTAAGCATAAATTTCATCTTTGTTTCTATTCTCTCTAAAACCTCGTTGTTGCTAACTTATTCGGCCCTTGGTATCCTCAGCATCCTTCTGTAGAACCACACTTCTATTCGACGTCTTCCTCAATTTTGAGGAGATTATCCATCATTCGCTGCCATACAGGAGGACAGATGTCACGTAACAGTTCAGTAGCCATTTCTTTGTTTCCAATGAAAATACTAAATGAGAAATAATAATAAAGTTCAAAATAATTAGCGGATATATATATATATATATATATATATATATATATAGATATATAGATAGATAGATAGATATGTGTGTGTGTTAGTGTGTATGTGTCTTTTTTATCTAGCCGAATTCCCAACTCCTCTTTGTCGTGCGCATGTGTAGTCCTACCGACATAACAAATTTCAAATTTAGTGAGATGAATTCCTGAAGACAAAACTCATCACAAGTAAACTTTTCCATTTTGCCATACAATTTCCCAAATACTATACTTGATATATAAAAATATATATCGTTATCATATATATATATATATATATATATATATATATATATATATATATATATATATATATATATATTTGCGTGTGTATGCGCACGCGCGTAAACGATATAATATTTAGTGGATACAGGTGTTTGATTAAGTATCTCTGGTTAAACGTCTATTGAAATAAAATAGAAAATAAAATAGAATAATAAAACAATTAATTCCTTAGTAAATTACATCGATATATATATATATATATATATATATATATATATATATATATATATATATATATATATATATCGATATATATATATATATATATATATATATATATATGTGTGTGTGTGTTTGTGTGTGTGTGTGTGTGTGTGTGTTGGTGTCGGGGTAGGGTGCAAGCTAGTGGATAGTTGTATATCATTGTCTACACCTGCAGTGGATATATGAACAAAACAACATTTAATTTGTTTTGAAAGTATTTCAGCGTCGAAAACACCCACCTCAAATATAAAGTAGACGTCTTAGTGGTGAGATTAGTTAACTTCCCTCAGGTTTCATTCTCTCTAAGGAGAATGTGCATCTCTTATTGCTTTGGTTAATATAAAACATGACCTTTTTTTGATTATCGTTTATCTAAAAAAAACAAAACCTATGAACGAGAAACATAGAATGGAAAACAGAAAATGCGATTTAGTCAAACGGTAAGACAAATGTAACGCAATGTTGTCATGGTTAATTTTTGTGGAGTTTCCACGAATACAACTTTTGTTACCCATTTAGATGAGTCAGTCTCGAAAAAGAAGATCTCGGTCATTCTAGGCGGCGACATACCTGTCCCTTTTGTTTTTTCTGTGGCTGAAATATGATTGGATAGAATGAAGGATGTCGGCTTAGAAAATCGAATACTCACAGGACAGACTGAAGAACAGGCGAGAGTAAAGAATAACCTACTTAGCGAGCATGAGTAAATCGATGGCGGAACAAGGTCTAGAAGGAAGAAAAATGTGTTAAGGGAGAAAAAAGAAAAGGAGATTGTGGAGAGCCATGATCGACAATGGCCTGAAGGGACAAAGAATATAAAAGAATTAAAATGAACTTATGGAAATGGATGATGGAACAGGGTTTGGGAGAATTAATAAAAAGATAAAATTTATTAAAAGCGACAAAAGAAAGGAGATTGTGGAGAGCCATAATCAACAATGGCCTGAAAGGATCAATCATATAAAAGAATTAAAATGAACTTGTGGAAATAGATGGTTGAACAGGGTTTGGGAAAATTAATAAAAAGATAAAATTTCGTAAGAACGACAAAGGACAGGAGATTGTGGAGAGACATGATCGACAAAGTCCTTAAGAGATGCCGCACGTAGAAGAACCAATATAAGAAGAGACGAAAGAACTAAATAAACCCATTCTACTAATTCCAAATTTTAGAGAGCGAAATAAAAGAAGTATAAAAATGAAAATGTCTAAGAAGTGTTTTAACAGGAAATCTGATGGTGTATTGGGATGATGTAAAGATGCTTTTGAAACGTTAAGCAAAGTATTAATAAACAGGAAACATTCTTTCGAAACAAGGAAAAAAGTATCGCAGTGTTATGTAATGTCGGTCTTTCTGCATGACGCTGAACAATCTCATCGCAGATGAACAAAAACTTAAGGCAACAGAAATCTGTCACCACAAATGAATGCTGATAAATTTATGACTGAATACGACGAGGTTTTAGACAAAATGCAAGCGAAATAGACAGGACACATGATTAGAATAGATTAGAGATAGTTAAAATTTCTAGGGCATATAATGAGGAAAGAGGTCTTGGAAAATTTGACACTCACAACACATAACTTATTTAACGAGCATATGTAAGATTGACTGAATGAATCATTTTCTACGGGTTATTTTCCGTTTGCAGGTTATTTAATATCAGGAAATATTTTTAACTTGTAAGAACTTTTTTCATATAATAATTATTTATTGATAAAATTCTTGCTAATTAACCCATATTTGAGGGAGATGTGAATTCAACCCTTTCCTATAGGCATTTGTGCGTAAATGAATAAAATGAACCTAAGGTATATTGGAACTCGGCACTCCCATTAACAATTCCGTGCCGTTATTTAGACAGATAAAGGGTTCAGTTCGAGATTCCAACCATCTGAAGAAAGACGGAGCGTACAACGGCCGAAACGTTGTAATAAATATGGCAACAAAGATGAGGAAAATAGTCGGAATAATGTAAATAGTGTACATAATACCTCATCTCAGAAATATAGACAGATACTGAAAGGCCGAAACGTTGTGATAAATATAGCAACAAAGATGAGGAGAATAGTCGCAATAATGTAAATAGTGTACATAATACCTCATCTCAGATATATAGACAGATACTGAAAGGCCAAAACGTTGTGATAAATATGGCGACAAAGATGAGGACAATAGTCGGAATAATGTAAATAGTGTACATAATACCTCATATCAGAAATATAGACAGATAGTGAAAGGCCGAAACGTCGTAATAAATATGGCGACAAAGATAAGGGCAATAGTCCGAATAATGTATTAGGTTGGTGCAAAAAAATGACGTAATAATGTCGTTTTTTGACGTATTTTTAAAGTTAAAGAACGACATTATTACGCCATTATTTTTGTACCAACCTAATAGAAAAACATGAAAGACCTTTAGGTTAATAATCCTTAGTTCTTTATATTTTTTTTATTTTTCAAAAACAGTGCTCAATACGTAAGAAGAACGTAAATTATATATATATATATATATATATATATATATATATATATATATATATATATATTCTGGTTTCCAGTTAATTGTGATCTTGAAAGATTTAAATATCACATTTTATCTGCTGTCTCCTTAATGCTTGTTCTTTTATTGTTCTGCCTATTTGATAATTTTTCTTTTTCTCATAATCTTTCACACTCAGTACTCCCATTGTGTCTTAGTGGCTTTATTTTCTTTTTTTAATGTGAAATGATTAAAAAACAAACGATGAACAGAAAATAATTGAGCCGGATAATTGCATTACGAAAAGTCATCTCGTGAATCCTTCCTAATAAATAACTTCACTTAATAATATCTACAAGCTTTGCGGCTTCTTGATGGTTGACTTTAACCTGCCGCTGACGCGTGGGGAAATGTGTCTGCACCATCAATTATCAGCGAAATGCAACTGACAAAGGCACTCACGAAATTAGTGCCTTGGCGCGGAAAAGAGCAGCCGGACATGTCGTCCGATTCGTTGGTGGCCAGTTTCCCACACCCGAGTGGCCTCTCGTTCTTGGACGCCCAAGACAAACGCAGCTGAACATCAGGTTCCTGTCAATGGTGTCTCATTAAATCAAGCAAAAAACTAGTTATACGTTCGAAGTCAGATTGACACGTCTACTCGAAAGATCAGAGAGGCAAAAACAACTGGCATCTTTGAGAGATTAGTTTTTCAACAATTACATACATACCATATATATATATATATATATATATATATATATATATATATATATACACACACACACATATATATATATATATATATATCGTATATATATATATATGTATCTTAAAAGGATATATATATATATATATATATATATATATATATATATATATATATAAAAGTGAACATAGAAGTCAACACTTAGAGGCGACAGTCTGTTTCATGCTATCTGCAATCGTCAGGCCACATATATATATATATATATATATATATATATATATATATCGTATATGTATCGTATATATATATATATATATATATATATATATATATATATATATATATATATCGTATATACATACATATATATATATGTATCTTAAAAGGATATATATATATATATAATCTATTAAATTTGACTATCGGATTTTCTTCATTACCCGCAAGCCTGGATGCTGTAGATGTAAAAATATGCATAATCAAAGCAGTGCTCGAGTTTTTAAAGCACACGAGTCATCGTCAGGCTTGTGAACTATTTACCTTGAGCTCTTTGATAAAATACAAAGAAGAATCAGCAATATTAATTGAAATTAACACTCAATAGAGACCGTCTGTTTCATGGTTAAACGCAAATTTTCAGTCTAGGTGCATTTCATTTTGCCTCGACTGTTTATATATGCTTGCCAGTGCTGCATTATGTGTAAGCCTATTATATTATTCCAACGGTTATTCGATTGTCCGATAACGATTGTGCTTCGAATTAATCTAGGAGTGGAAATAATTGTGGATAACGATGCAGGTTTTTGTCTAGAATTGGAATTCAACTTTCCGATTAATAATTCCAAGCCATTATCCATTACACACACCTACACATCCAAGTTTATATCAGCCGGCATTCACCAGCGGTCAGTCATCTAGATAGATACTAACCAGGCATGACGTTACATAACTTTGGGGATTGTATCGGATTAATGTTGTGAAACGGCTTTTATCCTACTGCGCCAGCCAAAAGCATGTTGGTAGGGGGGATTTATATCGTTTCTTTGGTCATGTTTCTTTTCATTTCATGTGCTTATTTTATATTTTATAGTGGTACTTATTAACGTTTAATTAGATAATCATTAAAGATTAATGCATGCATTTAAACAAGAAACAGTTTAGCCGCTGAGTATTGAGTTCAATTTTCATTTATATGCTTTATAATAAAAATTATATTGAGCACTCTTTTAGTTTTAATATTTTATATTACTTGGATTACTTACCCATGGATATTTTACCAGTATATATATATATTATTATTATTATTATTATTATTATTGTTAATATTTGCCGGTCTAGATTGTCAAAAGTCTTAATAACGCTAACACTGCGTAATTAATTGGCATGGTCATTTCATTAAGAATGTTAATTATCCACCCGAGCGTGAAAAAATTAAAATTGCCACTTTATATATATATATATATATATATATATATATATATATATATAAAGTGGTCATCTTAAAATTCCGGTTCTCGCGAGGCACTTTATTGTTGGGGTGGAATATTAATGTTGTTAAACTATTTAAGTGAGCTTAGTTTAATTAATAATTTAAATTTAGGCTCAGATTGACATTTAAGATTATATATATATATATATATATATATATATATATATATATATAATAGCAATCTTTATATATATATATATATATATATATATATATATTTAAAGAGTTCTATTTAATATATAAAAAGAGCTATATATATATACACATATATATATATGTATGTATGTATGTATTAAATAGGTCTATTATTTAACATTAAGCACTCTTTTTCTTAGACTATAGAGTATGTATATACCAATTCTCGCTCGTGTACCCTACCTATATTTTTCCATTCGTTTATATATATATATATATATATATATATATATATATATATATATATATATATATATATATATATATTAATTGCATTTACTTACTTGATAATACCATTGTGAATGTTATGATTACATCTCTTTTAAATAGCAGGGCAGACTGGGTTCTATAGCCTTGGGTTTCCAACGGTGAAGGAGAAAGACAATTCCGAATTAAAAATCCAGACTTGCAGAAGATTGTTTAGGGAACTTGTAGCATACTGTGCACAATTCCTTTTCGTAAGGCTCTTAGCAAAAAGTGTATTTTTTTCTGCACAAGC
Organism: Acanthosepion lycidas; assembly: GCA_963932145.1. Classification (NCBI taxonomy): domain Eukaryota; kingdom Metazoa; phylum Mollusca; class Cephalopoda; order Sepiida; family Sepiidae; genus Acanthosepion; species Acanthosepion lycidas. The sequence goes on from OZ010587.1 coordinate 16,089,742, forward strand.
CATCAGCACGAAATGATATGGGCGCGGAGTTGGCCTTTGACTCTAAAAACTGAGAAATGCTGACCCTCATACGTCGAAAACGACCGGAGTGTCCAATACATACACACACATACACACACACACACACACACACATATATATATATATATATATATATATATATATACATATGAATCATTCGTACAATAGTATGATCCTTGAGTTTTTTTTATAAACAGTATTAGGTCTGTAAGTACTTTCTCCGGTCATCATCAGGCATGGAACCTATTTTCTTTTTGGTAAAATTCAGGTAGTATCCGAGACGAAAAAATATAATGAAAATCGAAATATGTTAATATATATATATATATATATATATATATATATATATATATATATATGTGTGTGTGTGTGTGTGTGTGTGAAATATATATGTATGTGTGTATATATATATATATATATATATATATATATATATATATATATATATACTAGATGTAACAGCAAAATTTTCCAAATCGTGTTATAGCATATTGTCCACCTCACAAAATATTTAATATATAACTAATTGAGTTTTTTCAGGTTTTCATATAAGACATTTAGCCAACTTGACATCATTTTACGTAAGAATCACTGGAAAACCCTTTGAGTTATTCAAGTAAAAAAGGTTTTTTGTCAGTCACACTGTCTTTCCAACTGAGCAATGGCGAGAGGAAAAAGATTATTCAGGCCTTCTGTAATGGTACCAACATTCATATGTCGGCTTCCATCTTCAGTCTATTCAAGATCTATCAAGAGAGAGGGAATAAGTTTTAAAAAGTGGAAACAGTAGAATGGACAACTGGATCAGAATATCACAATAGGAAGAAGGATCATCATTTCAAGTTAGAGCTAAAGTGATAAATTAGAAAAGATCCAACTCAGTTTCATGAGATTTTTCGCACATGAGAGAGGAGTTTCAGCTATGACAGTCCAAAGAGCAGTGAGGAAATACTTGAAAATGGAATAGTAGGTGGAACGTGAGGCACACTGTTACACCAGGACGGACAGCTAGAAAGTTAGGGAGGGCGGCGATCATCTTAAAATACTTTGAAAATGATCCTGGAATAATCTATATAATAATGCATACATGCAACAAACTATTTCTTATTTAGCAGTTAAAATATATCGCTCGGATGAAAAGAGCATTTGGACAGTTTTTATATAATTCATCATCTGAAAAGAAAAAAAAAATTAGATCGCATGAGAAATTGTATAAAATAACTAAATAAAACACCTTGTCTGTCGTATTCAATGAAATGTGCATTAGAGAAGGATTGCTGCCTAAATACGCACACACACATACACACACGCACACACACATACACACACACACACATATATATATATATATATATATATATATATATATATATATATATATATATATAAAGAAATATAGTCTTAAGATGTGCTATATTTATGGAATAAAGTGCTCAATATCAGAGATAGAGCGTGTGTAAATATAAAAGTGAACATAGAAGTCAACACTTAGAGGCGACAGTCTGTTTCATGCTATATGTAATACGATTGCTTGCCTTTACAAGGAAATAGAAGGAGGCAGCCATGTTGGCAGGTAAGTCACTTGACTTCTACATAATTATTTATTTAAAAATTATATATATATATATATATATATATATATATATATATATATATATATATATATAGCTGTATTTAAATCCTTCATGAGCTTGCGATCCTTAGCTATGATTAATTAATGATGGACATGTTATTTTCGTTTATGGGCGATTTCATTACGGTTCTTCTGTTAAGCTTAGAGAACAATTATACATTCTTACTGCTCAAAGTAGAGTCCAAAATATTTTAAAATCCTCGAAGAATTCCAGTAAGATTGTTTTAATCATTTCTAAGATACAACTGTTCAAATCTAATATCTGTTTCAAATCAATAATGTAATAATTAGACAATTTTGCTTTTACACGTTTTGGACAATTTTTTTCTAATAGATCCGGTTTATATTAGAGATAATGATCATTTTCGTCAACCCAATTTTTTTCACAAGGCTTGGGTTAATGTGGGAGGATATTCAGGCCCTTCCTCACTATGACATACGATGGCGTCATTTCCCTCGATTAATATTATCTAGATACTTTTTTGAAAAATCCATCGTCTTTGATTGGTTTCGAACCCGGGGCTCATGGCCAGAACTCTTTCCAATCTTCACGTCTATAGTTGTATCAATAGGAAGTCAAAGGTCGCGGTAGCCAAGGGTTTGCGCGTAGCAGCATTGTTCAGCTACTGATCACGTGCGCTATTCTACAGAAATTTTACCTAAGGTCCACTCAGCATAGTTGCAGAGTAACCCAAAGGTTGGTGTTGAAAGAATTTAAATGTGCCTGAGTTGACATCTACAACAGGGATTAACTAGCCGTTCTTATGGATTTCATGGTCTTCCGAATCTTAAGGATGCATATTACTGAGAGATTACTGAAAGTTTCTCCACCCGTTCCACTTCCTGAATCAATATTCTGACATTTGGTTTCTGAAATGCTCGCTTTTGGAAGGAGATTGTCCCGAGAATGTTTTAACAGCTCCTCCTTTAGATAGAGCGAACGAGAGATGTAGCAAAGAAACATTTTTCTTAATTATGTCTTTCCTGTTTTGCAAATCGAATTTTGCAATCGCTTCACAAACAACACCTGTATGTTGCTCAGGATTATTAAAAGAAAATCCTGATGTGTAGTATTATAAGCAATACTTCAAGGACAAGGTTACTTAATTAATTGAGTAGAAAATAGCCCAGAACTTCTTTTTGGTTGAGCTAAAACCTCATGACTACCTATCAATCCTCGTTCAAATTGACGATACCAGTTTAGTAGCAAGGGAACTCTATTTGCCTTATGGACAAAAAATACAAATATCGATTCAATTTCATTTGACCTTCGCTGGAAGGAAATGATTTCAGGAGATCTTGTACTGAATAAACCAATTTCTAGTTTTGCGTAAATCAAGTTTTTTTTTTTCTGTAAAGGGCGTATCACCCAGGCAAAATCAGTAATCTGTTCAGATCTAACAGCAGTAATACGATGTCTGATCAAAAAGTATCGGGTCTCTAGCTATAGTAACGCGGCTAAAGTACACAGAGGGAAGCCGCTTAGCACAGATAAACCTTAAACGCAGTAACGCGTGCACACTGAGTTATAACATTCTCAATCGCTTCATTTGTTTATAGAAGTTGCTTGGAAGGTAAGTCTGTAGAGTGTGGTCGTCTTACTACATCACAGAATTTCCATCAGTGACCATGACTTGTGATGTAGTTTTTGGCTGGGCACAGTAATCCCTAGGTTCGGCAATCATCATATTCCCCAGATCCCTTCCGTCACGACTTTTTTCGATAATTAAATGATACATGAAAAGAAGAATATTTCAAGTAAATCCAAGAAAATGCGACGAGGTATCTGCTCGCTATCCTAAAAAAGGAGTTTGAGGAATGTTTCGATCAAGGAAAACAACGTTGGGTAAAGTTTGTCGCTTCAGAAGCGGACTACTCCGTAGGAGATTAAATGCCGAATTTATATATGTTGTAGTTTTCTTTTTATAGAATGGATCTCTATACTTTTTGATCAAACCCCCTGTTTATATCACCGGCTATAGGGTGATGTTTCCCGAGATTAAATCATAAGGTGATAAAAATATATGTCTTACGATTTTCGATGTATGAGATACGATCTTTAATGCATGCGATGCGACCTCAATGTATGAAATACGATTTTCAATATATGAGATACGACCTTCAATGCATTTGTCTTACTGAAGATAAACACATCTGTTCATATGTAAGCAAAGACTGGATCCCCCTTCTTCTAAAATATATAGCACAGCTGGTATATTTTTGCAGTAACTAGATCGTTATGCTTTATTAGTTGGTAGCCCAGTAGTTGACCGGTGTTAGATTCAGAGCATTCTTTCTTCTAGACTAGTTTCCAGCCAAGGCTGGAGAGCTCAGTATATTCTGCATAAAATAGGGAAGGAAACGGATTCTTACCTTCACAAGTGATTCGGTCTGAAATTAAGGAAGAAAGGTCCAACATTATTTACATTCAGATTAATATCCTCATCCTTGTTGTTATTGTCATGAGCTTTCGGTCGTTATGCCTTACGATCTTCTTCAGGAATCTGTCAAACCCTCTGGGAATATCGAAATGAATCCTTCATTTAAATCGGTGTTGGTGGGGGGGGGGGGTAAATTGGTTTCGCTATCTGTGTGTAGCGGTATATCGCCCGGTCTTTCAGAGATTATTTTGTGCAAAATCGAAAACTACGCCGGCCGGAATTTGAATTATCTACCGCCATGAAAATCCCGACGATACGCAGACATTTATACTCTCAACATATAGAGCAATATAATTTAAAGAGTGGTTAGAGATTTTGACTGGTCGTTCTTCTCTTAGACGATAAGCCACGGGTGATCAGTACTCTCCACTACGTCCTATCTGTTTTTATTCAATGTAACTTTTATCCAATTCACTCCTTTTTTCTTGTGTTCGGCAATTCATTCACATACACCCATCATGTAGATAACTCACTGACATCCTTGCATCTGTAATCTTTAATATCCTGAGAGTATTATATTCTCTAAGCCTTTTTCTGCATTATCTCCACCTGCATTATATTGCATCTGCCTCTTTCTGATTGTTAGCAGCAGAATTCTTGAAATTCCTATTTTCATTAAAATCTCCTTCTTACAGGTCCTCTCCATGGTAATCGTCATCGAAATATGAGCCGTCGCCTTATAAGGTAACGTTTGCAATTCATTAACCGAATAGACGATTTTCGCTGGAAATTTATTTAAAAAAATACCCTTTCAGAAAAAGAGATTTCACAAGTCAACTATTATCGATTTTTCCTATATTAATGGAATATTTCCGTCCTAACCTTTTGTAGGAAGTAGTGTGAAAGATCAACCTTTATTTGGTACACTCTCTTTTGTTTAGGATTCTTAGGCACCAGTTCACAAAGTTCGAAGAGGAATGGTCCAAGCTAAGATACCGTGTTCATTCGAAGGCATTATATATATATATATATATATATGTATATATATATATATATATATATATATATATATATATGTATAAAAAAGTGAACATAGAAATCAGCACTTAGAGGCGACAGTCTGTTTCATGCTAGATGCAATCGTCAGGTCACGAGTGCCTGACGAATGCATCTAGCATGAAACAGACTGTCGCTTCTAAGTGTTGATTTCTATGTTCACTTTTATATTTACACACGCTCTATCTCTGATATTGAGCACTTTATCCCATAAATATAGCACATCTTAAGACCATATATATATATATATATATATATATATATATATATATATATATATATATATATATATATATATATATATATATAAACTGTTCAGCTATATTTTGTGTTTGGACACATTCGTCTGATATTGGCATTTGTTTACATTCGTAAAAACAATACTCTAGATTTAGTTGTTTCATTCCAATGAATAAAGATAGCTCTGTGTTAGAATCTCTGACTGACGCCAAATCGGTTCCGTTTCGAACCTGGCTCGAGGCGCTCGGATATCTAGTTTCACTTAGGATCTTCTAATATTCATGGACGAGTTTCTTAGTTCCCTAATTAAAGAAAGAAAGAATATTACTCATGTGTATGTATATTTATGTTATTCCAAGTACTTTCGACATTAACACAAAAGACAAAGTTCCTCTGTTCATCGAAAAATGTTTTTCTTGTAAAGTGAAAAATGCTAAACTTATCTAGTGTGCAATTTTTAAATGGGATTTTTTTCAAAAATACTTATTTAAAAATTGTACAGGACTCTGCACCATGCCACACAAGCAGGAGAACCCAGTCATGGCTGTCAGACAATTTCTGCGATCACATCAACCTTTTACATCTGGCCCCTTTACATTCCTTAGAATGCAACCCCCTTGATTATTATGTGCGGGGGCAGTTGAGCGAGACATAACTCCTTGTAACACCAAAGATGAGCTGAACAGAAGGATTATGTCAGGATTCGCCAACTTAAACAAGGAGACCGTCCAGAAGAGTTGCAGGAGATACCGATGTCTTCTGACGGTCCTGGTTGAAGCCAATAGCGATTTTATTGAATAAATTTAATTTTTAGCATTTCCGGATATTTTTTCGTAATTTTGGTAAATATACCTGTTAAAATGAAATGGCAGTATTATTTTCACTTTTGCGGCATTTAGACGACAATTTATCTATCGCACCCTGTATATATATGTGTGGGGGGTGCGTGAATTTATCTTTATTACGACAGACGTTGTATGTCGTCGGAAAATCCATTAAAATGTCGTCGAAAAATCCTTTAATTTCCGGAAAGAAACAATGTTAGCAGATAGAGATTTTGAAAAACAGAAACAAGAAATGTGCGTTACTTAAAAGAGTAATTAGGAGTTGCTTCGCGATAGAGGCCCTCGAGGCTGTAAGGTTTAATTACACCTTGTAATGAGTGTTTTTCCAGGGTAAAGAGAATTCAACATCGATCCCCTGTCAAGAGAAACATTGTCTTTAAAAATTTACTGCAGAATACGGATATATTCAATCAAAATTTTATATCGTTAATTCCGTAAAGCGGATCTACCCGATGGCTTGATAAACATCTCGGTATGATTTATGAGGATCTGTAGTTTTAATTTGTTATTTTCTCGGTGTAACAATAACAAAATAAAAGTACAGATCCTCGAAGCAATCTACATAAAAAAATTGAAGCCGACACTGAATAGAATCAGCTACGAACACTGTAATAATATTCTAAAATGCCTATAAAAAGAACAAGTTTCACGATGTAATGCGCGCTTCCAACATAAAAGAAAAAAATTACATAATGGATAACTTTTCAGGGTCTAATAAACGCTAAAGCATAACTATCAGCTGTTGCATTTAAACGCAAAAAGAAAAAAATCAGTAACGGATGACTACAAATAGTTTTTGTCTTACCAGTTGCACCCCTGATGATCATCTCAGAAAGAGATGGACAGTACTTGGGAAATAAAAGTGTTTTTCACTATTACAGTGCATTTCTTGCATCACTTGATTGTAATACAAAGAAAAATATCCGTGAATATGAAAGGATTGTGCTAAAAATAAGCAGACATAATGTTTGTAATTTATTCAATCAGATATGTCTAAAAGAGAATTTGCTGCCTAAATATCAAGCAGGTGGACCGATGAAAACAATGACCTCTGAGTTTTTCGTCGAAACGTGTCATTAATAAATTTTCCAATTTGTCTTATCATCTTCTCTTTTGATAAAAGAATATATATATATATATATATATATATATATATATATATATATATATTGATGCAGGTTTCATTAAATAATATAGACATGTTTTGTCTGTTTATTTTAAGTAAATTCCTTTTATATTCTCTGATAAGCTTAATAACATTATCATTGAAAGATGAAAGAAAATCAACATATTGATACAAATTTTTTATCCTATCTAAGCTTTCGTAAGTTGCATTTCAATATATTAAACAATACACGGACAGAACAATAATGATAGTCTGCTTTTGTTGCTCGTGTATACGAGACGCGGAATATTTATAGGATGCCATTTATACAGGGTGCGATGGGTAAATTGTCGCGTTTTGTTTGTTTTTTTAAACTTTTCCGTAGATAATTAACATCATTATAGAAATGAGCATGAAAACTAATTACACAGTGAAAGGATGAATAAGACTTTCTATAATATAGACCGGTAGACATTCACAATGAGAATATATATATATATATATATATATATATATATATATATATATCGCTACATATTTATACGTATACCAGGAAACTGAGATAGATAGATAGATAGATAGATAGATAGAAGCAAAGTAATATAGATCGATAGATGTTAGTAAAATTTCCAAGAATAATTCTGTTATATAAGACAAATTGGTATAAGAATAAGAATTAGAATAATTCAAGGAGGAAACTTGATTGATTCCGGGGCTTACGAAGGAGCTCAGCCCGCGAAGAGATGGGAGGCGTGATACCAAGGAAATGGAAATGAGTCCGCAAAAACCCTGCCAAATCGACTCCAATGTCAATGCGCGGCGTAAGAAAGCCAGCCTTGAGGCGAGATTGTAACTCTTCCAATTTCGCTATTCTCAGCCCCATATGAATACGGACATTGAGTACAGACTTTTCTGTCGACGTGCTACTTGCTTCCTCAAAAAAAAAAAAAACAAAAAAAAAAGCAAACGAAGGATAGCAAACGTCTGATCGTCATCTTAGGCTCCTTACAGAGAGGAAGTACAGACAACCATTAAAGGAAAAAAGCAAAGACGTAAGTAACACACACCTCAAAACTTCCTTTTAACCCCCACTCGTCCTCAAGTCTCTACCGCCGCGCGGACCATTGCCCGTACTTCTGACCAATTTTTCTCCAGCTGGATGTCCAAACCACACTCCAAGAATGTTGACAAGACCGTCCGTCCAAACAAAGGACCCCGTAAGATCGACCCCCTTCCAGGCACCTAATCGCAAGCCGGAAGACTTATCTCCGTTAATCTTGGCCCCCATTACCTTTCCATGCCGTTCAAGCGCCTTCAATACCACCTCAATGTCGTACGAGAAAACCCTGGCTCGAACCCCACCAGGGACAGCGATTACACGTAGGGCCGACTACACGCCATGTTCCTTAGAAGAAGAGGCGTCAACGCCAAACCGTAAAGTAGGGGCGACAGTGGACACACCTGATGAACCGAACGAGAAAATGCAAAAGCACCCGACCGTTCACTTGTACCGTAGAACTTGCGGAGCGATACATGAGGCTAATACACCGACAGAAGTCGGAATTGAATCAGGCATCCAGCAAGACAGCAGCTAAGTAGCGATGGTCGACCCTATCAAATCCCTCGAACTGATCTAAATTGATCAGTGCGGTTTCATCGTTGTATTTACACCCTCTAGCATCGTGCGGATCAGATACAGGTTGCTCTAAATTAGGACCCTTCACAGCACAAGTCTGCTCGGGTCCCAACAGAATCTCGATAACTTACTGCAAACAATCCATCAGGGTCTTGGCCAAAATCTTTAACCCTGTGTTTAGCAGAATTATGGGCCTATAATCATCTAAATCACGTCCAACACGCTTGCCCCTTTTCAACAGCGGCATCACATCCCTGGAGATCCGCTCGGTGGGGAACCCTGGCGGAATCAGTTCTTAAATACAACAATCAAAATCGGGACAAAGATGTGCGACATCCTCAAGTACAATTCATAAGGCAAGCAAACCAGACACGGCGACTTGCCTCTGGCGACCTTTTTCAGTACCATGTAGAGCTCACCCTTCGTGGTCTCGGCCTCCCCATCGCAGGTAGCTCCTTCAGTCGACGAAAACCGAGGAAAGTCAGGCAAATAGCTGCGAAACTCTTCCTCCTTGCTAAACCGGCTCTAGACATGCCTCCGAAACGTTTCTGAGTTAAAGTACGCCCCTCCGGGATTTTGACCTCTCGAACGTAGCAACCATTGGCGGTTATTTTCCTTGCGCAATTCTGCGCCCATGTTGACAACTTAGGAAGACATCTTACTTAACTTATGTCTAATTACCTGACCCATGTAGCGCCAGCTAGCCAAACGCTCCACGTCATCACTAGCTAAGGCTATCTCTAGAGGATTTCCAATCCTCTGCCCGGGAAAGACCATCCTTAAGCGCCTTCAAATTGTTAGCCTTATCTAGCGCGGTTCGTTTGCTAAACTCGGTGGTGAAGTACCTCATCTTATTCTTAAGCCTCTCCCAGCACCTATTCCCAATAACTACACCTACAAGTTCCAGATTCACAACGGTAGTTTGCTGTTCCTGGAAGCCCCGCCTGCCCAGTAAAGACAGAATGAACTTCCAGTATCCAGCCATTCTAGGCCTACAATCTAAAGCCACCAGACGAGTCAGTGTTACGAATAGCCTAGCCAGTGGAACGAAGGGCATCTATGTCGGCCCTTTTGACTAACATTCTATCCAGGTAACTAGCCAACTGGGTATTCGGCCACTTAAGTTTTCACGTTCATATCTTCCTCTCCCCTAGCATTGAAGATAGATAGATATATACGTATGAACAGAATAAAACAGATAGATCGTTATCAACAAGCGGATAGACAGATACTTATGAGTAGAATAAGGTAGATAGCAATGAAGATAGATAGATAGATAGATTTGAAAGACATCAAATAGATAGATAGATAGATAGATAGATAGATAGATAGATAGATAGATAGATTTTAAGGACATCAGATAGATAGATAGATAGATTTGAAAGACATCAGATAGATACATAGATAGATAGATATGAACAGAATCAGATAGATAGATAGATAGATATGAACAGAACAGAATCATATATATATATATATATGTATATATATATATATATATATATATATATATATATATATATATATAGATAGATAGATAGATAGATAGATAGATAAAGAGAAGTTTTAGATATGGCTGTTTCAGAGAAGGGTGAATGGAAGAGTAATATAGATTGAATTAGAAAGTTATTTAGATCAAAATTGATTTTATGCAAGAGGAAAAGTGTGGAACGTTGGAGAAAACGAATTGCAATAACATATTTCAAAATTAATTTCCTTGATTTAATAAAATTTTTCATTAAGCTATTTCGACTTCAAAACCAATTCAGAATTTATCGTAAATGAGATTTTGAAAGGTAATAAAAAAGATATGAAAATAGGACCGAATCAACGCTTTGTTGAGTGATTCACTGTTATGAACCGGTGCTTGCTCGCTAATTACTATCCCACTCTGCGAACAATCTTTTCAAACCCCATTTTATTTTGGAGTATATTACAATTGAAATGACTTCCATATGCTGACTGTTTCTTCAAAGATCGGATGAGTCGTTGCATTCATTCGACCGAAAATCTCTTGCTTCTTTTAATTACTAATATCGCCATATTTATAGAAAAATACTAATTTTTTCTTAAGTCGGTCAAAACATTCGTCACAATCCGTAGGCCGATTTGAATTTTTTTTAAGCGTTTCACCCCAAGCAAGGTAAGAAGCCACTAGGACGCAAGGGGTTACAGAAGATTTGGAGCAAGATCAGATAGGAGTGATAGAAGAAAGGATGAGGAGAAGGGTAGTGCATAGATCAAGGCAACTGGAGATATCGATTGACATTACATTTGAATAGCTGGAGATTATAGCTCTCACGGAAACTGGAATAGGGAAGGGAGTTCCACAGGCGA
>OZ010587.1:16108495-16178495 GCA_963932145.1 Acanthosepion lycidas
ATTTTTTTACGGTATATCAACTCCTTACATGCTATTTAAAGCCATAAAATATTTTTAGATTGTAAGAACGTTTTTGGGATAATAATGGTTTAGTGATACAATCTTACTAATTAAACCATAGCTGTGGGAAGAAGAATTTGACATCAATCTAGAAATTATAATGTGGATATAAAATGGGGTATCAATTCTATATTACAATCAATATATAAACTGATCCCTCACTTTGTGGTTACAGCAGTTTCTATACATTTGCATTCCAGAGAGTGTAAATGAATCTAAAAGACATGCCTGTGTAGGTAATCAGTATTTGATTGATTCGCTTTTACGGCTTATCACCCCGTTGCAGGTTATTTAAAGCCAGAAAATATTTTTAGATTGTAATAATAATAATGATTCAGTGCTAAAAGGCTTACTAATTAACCCAATCTATATTTAATATTAGTTTATTGATTGGTTGATTTGGTTTTTTTACGGTTTATCAACCTTTTACAAGCTATTTAAAGCCAGAAAATATTCTTAGATTGTACAATTTTGGGTGAAGATAATAATTACTTACTGATGCAAGTCCTAATAATTAACCCATAGCTGGGGGAGATGCGATGGAGTCATACATCTTCTTTGTAAGTGAATATAACGAACACAACAGGAAATGGAACTCAGCTCTCCGATTAAAAATTCCGTGTATATACCGGATAACCAAGGTTTCATCCCTGGTCTCCCCAAGCGTTCACCCATCTAATTATTAACCAAGCTTGACGTTGCTTAATTTCTATCAGTGTACGGTGCTTCAGCTTATTATAGTCGTAAGTCTTCAAGAGGTAGGTTTAAGCGTGTATGTGAGGGAAAAAACAGTTGACTAAAATTTAGCAGGTTAAGATTGCAGTGATCGGGAAAACATCTTCTTAGGAGTCGGTTCCACAAAGCAGCGGTTCGTAGGGAGAAGCTGCTCGAATGGAACTTACTCCTCGCCAATGGAATACGAAGGAAATGAAGGTGGTTCGCTTCAATGTATGTAGCATGGAGGGTCATATCCGTGAAGCTTAGAACTGGTGGAACTAAGGAATGTAATTCATCTGTACACTTTCCATAGAAATAGTGATAGATCAACGAGAAGCTTGCGACGGTTCGTCGATGAAAAAGGGGTTACAGGTTGGAAAATAATGCATCACCCACAAGGACGCGGAAAACGATTTTGAATCTAACTAGACTGGAAAGTGAAGACTGGGCAGCTCCTTCCCAAATATGTCAGCAGTAGTCCATTTTCGTCCTGAGCTTGCTCTTGCAAAGGTAGACGATATCAGGAGGAGTCAAGTACTTACTGGACCTGTATAGAGAAACGACCATATCTATAATATCTTATCAGCATCTGTAACGATGTATCGTATGCACGAGTTCCACATGTTGTCTGGGTTGAGTTTAAGTTTTCAAAAGGCGCTCAAGGTACGGGTGATCAATAAAGGAACATGCATTCATCGCGAAGGGTTAAAATTCTGGGTACAAACAGTGATAACAGAATGACACTAATTTCATTTTTTAAGTATTGAATATCATCAGCTAGTCCCCTCCCGACAAAGCTATTAAAGCTCGCTAAGAGGGGGAGATCAGCCCTCAAGTCATCTACATTTATGGAGGTTCACCCATATACCTTTGTATCTTCTGCATAGATATTGACAAATGATAGGAGTATACCCTTAGGCAGGATATTTGTAATGTAGTATTTGGTTGGACCGATAAAGTAGAAATGGGTTGGACTGATAAAACAAAAGAAAAACTTTGCGGGCCACCTGCATTGAACGCTTGGTATGTAAGAGAAAGGAACAGAGAACGAAAAACTAAATTGATATAATGGAATATGCATACACCTGTGTTTCCTCTCAATGGAATACAATACCGACGGACGTGTAGGTACGACAGAGTCAAAGGAGCCTTACTCTGAGAGCTAAGTCTATAACGACGCCCATTGGACTGCGCCATTGATCTACACTTCTTTACCTGTGACTACGACGCGTACCAGTCGATTACTGCTACCGTATTCTACTTGGTTATAGTAACCAAAACCATTTAGCTACTTCGTTCAAATAAATCCCTTTCCGGGACATATCGTAAATATTTCTTAAAAGGATACGCCCATCTTTTCGATTCTTATGCATGAAAGAGAAAGGAACAGAATGTGGGGAGAAACAAACGATTCTCTTCAAAAGTCGAGGATCCGGAAGAATAATTTCAAGAATCTAAAGATTTCGATTTATTTATGTAGAAGAAAGTAACACAAAAATTAAATATTATAATTCTCTAAAGAAATAGCATTTTGCTGGGAAAATAATAAACCCGTCTTTCGATCGCAATCTATATAGAAGAAAGGAACAGAGACTAAACAAAGCAATTCTCACGAAACCTGCTAATAATGTCGCATTCTGTCGAACACTTTTTTCATGTTTCCCATTCCCAAGTCTATGTAAGAGAAAAAATAGTTCCCAGATGACCCTATGTTGTAGAATCTTAAATAAAATTTCATTTTTCGATGTCTATGTTTGTGGAGACACAGACGAGGAAATTAGAAGGAAGTATTTCTATTTTTCAAGGAGAATACTGCCATGTCGTTATCTTATCAAGGAATTGAAATTTTCAGTTAGTTATGTATGCCGTAGAAATTAGAGCGAATTTCTAAAGATCGCTTTTCTATTTCATTAATTAATCACCTCACCGAGGATTTTTTTTTCTATCAAGAAGCTATGCAAATTTCTTTTCAAAAGAGAAAGATAAATTACCAAATCTCTATCCATGAGATGATCTTTCCAATTCCGATGACTGCACGTTAAAGAAACAAAATATAAAGCAAGAATTTATCTTTTCCAAAATTGGCCAGCAGAATGTAGAATCTTCATTTCAAAAGACGCATCTTTCTGAGAGGCGTATAAAGAAAACGCATCGATTAATTAACACCAAACTATTTGTTATGAATAATCAAAAGTGGTCTCCCGTTGTTTTTACTCTCCTCTTTGAGAGAGCTATTTCTGTTTACTGGGACTATAAAAGGACACTATACGCGAACATTGGATTATCAGTTGAATAAAGCATTCTTAAAGCCTAAACATGCTTACTTTTATCATTACAATATTTATTATATAGAGATTTAAATGTTAATTTCTTCTAAAAGAAATTACCTTTTACCAGAAAGGATTTAAAAAAAGTTAAATTTAATTTAAATATTATTCATGAAATATGAAATATATATATATATATATATATATATATATATATATATATATATATATATATATATGTATGTATATAGTTTTAAGATGTACTATATTTATGGGATAAAGTGCTGAATATGAGAGATAGAGCGTATGGAAATATAAAAAATGAACAGTGAAGTTAACACTCAGAGGCCACAAATTGTTCCATACTAAATGCAATCATCAAGTTTGATGATTGCATTTAGCATGAAAAAGTTTGTCGCCTTTGAGTGTCGACTTAAGTGTTCACATTTATATTAAGTTGGTGCAAAAATAACGACGTAGTAATGTCGTTTTTTGACGTATTTTCAACGTCAAAAACGACATTATTACGTCATTATTTGTGCACCAACTTAATATTTATATATATATATATATCTGTGTGTATGTGTATGTGTGTGTGTCTAGGTATACCCATATATATATGTGTGTATATATATATGTGTGTGTATATATATACGTGTATATATATATATATATATATATATATATATATATATATATATATATATATATATATATATTTATATATATATATATATATATATATATATATATAAATATAAATGTGAACATAGAAGTCAACACTTAAAGGCGACAGTCTGTTTCATGCTATATATGTGGCCTAACGATTGCATATAGCATGAAACAGACTGTCGCCTCTAAGCGTTGACTTCTATGTTCACTTTTATATTTACACACGCTCTATCTCTGATATTGAGCACTTTATTCCATAAATATAGCACACCTTAAGACTATATTTCCTTATATATATATATATATATATATATATATATATAACATTTAGGTTATTATGTGTATTTTTTTGTAAATTCACCTTATAACGCTTTCGGTTTCTCTCGTCTTTTTAATATATACAATTTTCTCTCGTTGGAACAACTATAACCTCTTCCCTTTATATATATATATATATATATATATATATATATATATATATATATATATATATAATTTCAATATGAACCATGGCGTGGGAACACAATAATGGGTCACCTAAAAAAATGTTTAATAATACATTGACGCACAACTACATACAGACACAGTCATATATGTGTATGTATATATATATATATATATATATATATATATATATATATATATATATATATATATGTATGTATGTATGTATGTATGTATTGGGTATATTTAACAGGATGTTTTCCTTAACAATGACTTCATAAATAATTTATACAAGTTATATATGCTTATACTTAATATTATCCTCTCATAATTTCGAACAACTTTCTTAGTATCCTTATTAAAGGAAGAAAGAGCAATTACCATGTTGATGCATATTCATTTTATTCAGAGTACTTTCGACTTTAGCACAATGTCGTCATCAGGGTCTTGTATTTTTTTTTCTAATTCAAAAAATTGTTGTGTTCATCTACAAATTGAACAGTGTTAACTTCTGTGTTTTTTTTTATTTTACATGTAAAAATCTAATCTCCAGATGAACACAAAATTTTTATCTTAGAAAAATGATGAATAATACTTTTTTGAATATAGCAACATTTGAAAGTACTCAGAAAAAATTATATAAAACAAAAATAAATATGAACTTTGGCAAATTTACTGATAACACAAAAGATTCGGAAATCTGAAATAATAAATAAGAAAAGTGATAGTGAAATTTTCCATATTATATATTAGGTTGGTGCAAAAATAATGACGTAATAATGTCGTTTTTTGACGTATTTTTTAACGTCAAAAACGACATTATTACGTCATTATTTTTGCACCAACCTAATATATATATATATATATATATATATATATATATATATATATATATATATATATATATATATATATATATATATATATATATGGTTTCATGGTTTCAACCTTACGATATCGTCAAGCTATTTTTATCAATTGACCTCCCAACGCTTTGTTTTAAAAAAAACTAAAGAATCCTATATTGTTATTTAGAAAAAAATAAAGAAAAAACAAATACACGACGTTCGGTGTAATAGAAAGTGTGGAGGAGGATCTGGAGAAGAAGAAGAAGAAGAAGAGGAAAGGGGGAGAAAAGCCAAGGTATAATAAAAGATCAGTGGAGTTTAACTGAATTGTACATTTTATATATATATATATATATATATATATATATATATATATATATATATGTAACATTTTACATCGCTACACAAAAGCTTTCATGAACTCACTTGGTTTGTTCTACCCGACCTGTCCTAATAACCCGGCATTCCACAAACCGATTATTATCTGTTCTGTAATAGCTGCAAAACCTTTTTGATATGGAAATTCCTTGACTGAAAATCAGATTCAAGAATTGGTCGAAAACTTCGGAAGTTGACACAAAAGATATTTCGTAAAAGAATTTGATTCTAGAGATATGGCTAGCATCTCTTACTTCGAACAGCAAATGTTATCCTAATCTTATTAAGCGAGTACACAGTAATGTGGTTTTCACTGCTTGATAAACAAATATATCAATGAGGCTTGATCTCTAAGTCGGTAGCGTGACATTTTATCAGAAGGCCACGGAACAGTTGGCAATTCCGATATAAAGAAAGCTGGCGCGTAAAACGCCAGAAATGTCGTTTCTATAGTAACCAAGACGAGAGACAACAATTCCAATATCAAATAAAAGAAAACAGAGATGATGACCAAATGTCGAAACCATTTGACCTTGGATGTAATGACACCAGACTACACACCACACAATGTAGAGGGTCTCTGTGTCGTTTTGTATGAGCGGAGGAAAGATCGGGAAGCGAAATTTAGAGGGCTACGGAGAAAAGATAACGATTAACCATATACCTGAACAGGTAAATATTGTAGCAAGTGGAAAAACATGATTCATCCTTGTGTCTGGGGCATGACAAGTCCCAGTTATAAACATCAGGGGCCGTGGAAGAAAGGAATGCCATGAAAGTAGCGACAGAGTAGAAAGACGCTCGCAACATTTCGTCTGTGGGGAGAGAGGTTGGAGGGCGGAAAATAATTAATCTCCCGCAAGATCGCGTAAAGGCTTTGTAAGTCTATCAAGACAAGCAGGAGATGATTGCGAAACTCCTTCCCAGACATGGCAGCAATAATCCATTTTGGGTCTGATCTCTTGTCAAGATAGAGGATAGCAGGGGGAGTTACTTATTAGAGCGGTGTAATGAACCAATTATTTTTCCAGAATTTTTAGGGATCGATCAGATGAAGGAACTTCACTTAAGATCTGGACAGACATTGTGTTTCAGTTGTTTGCTTGATTAGCGGCATAGCAAATCCTCATGGGGTCATTTAATGTCGAAATTTAATTCTCTTGATAGCACTAGTAATTTATTTTACAAAAATTTATTATTGGTAACTTTTCTTTTACAAAAATTTATTACTGGTAACATTTTATTTTACAAAAAATTATTGCTGGTAATATTTTTTTTACAAATTTTTATTGCTGTATTTTTTTTTTTTATTTGCAAAAATTATTGCTGGTAATATTCTTTAAAGAAATTTATTGCTGATAATATGCTTTTGCAATGGTTTATTGCTGGTAATATTTTGTTTTACAAAAATTTATTACTGGTGGTTAATTTTTTAAATAAATTCATTGCTGGTAATATTTTTTTAACAAAAATCTATACCTAGTAATATTTTTTACAAAAATTTATTACTGGCAATATTTTCATAACATATATATACTAAAAATTATTGCTGGTGATATTTTCTCTGGCAAAGTGTATTACTGGTAATATTTTTTTTTACAAAAGTATATTGCTGGTAATAATTTATTTTATTAGGTTGGTGCAAAATGTCGTTTTCTCACATAAATTTGAACGTCAAAAACCGACATTATTTTTGCACCAACCTAATACTTTGAAAATGTATTGCTGGTATTTTTACTATAAATCTGTTTTGTTATTCTTCTGAAAATTGAGTTTTATTTTCCTTTCTTAGTGCTTATTAACATATAAAAATCTGGCATTATACAAGCATTAGATTCTGAGAAATGGATAAAAATATTAAAAATTGATGGGCGTACGAATAATTTCGTCGTTGACCGTATTTCTGCTATCTATTTCTAATTAAAAACAGTAATTGTGGCACAAAGCCGAAAACCTATTTCTACCTACTTGACTGTCGTGCAAACCTAACCAATGTTTAAGATTTGACTCGTGTAAAATCCGGAGCTTATCTAATTATTTCGTTTTATTAAAACGACAAAATTGCGCATCAAATAGCTTGGAAATTTTTTGCAATACCAGAGACCTAAACAAACCAGAAAAAATCAACGACTCAATTCTCCATCGCATTATTCTACGGCCATTAGTTTCAAGATAAATTCTTCAGAAATAACGGAAATTAAAATCAAGGAGGAATGCGTCTGTAATTCATAACTGTCTGCTGCATTTCAGCTAATAAGAAAATTCAAGATAATACGAGTGGTTCTGAAAAGGTTTCAGTTTATTTGTGTAAGGCAAGTGGACCGGATGGGGTTGTAATTGAGATTGTAGTAGACGGCGACGATTTCAGCATTGAGAAAATTGTGTAAAAGGATAAATGAAATACACTACAATCTTAACATACCGGAAATCTTAATATATCTATTACAATTGTGAACTTGGGCAGGAAGTGTCTGGTTAACTTTAATGCCTCAAAAACAAAACTACTCTCTATTGCTCACCACAGAGAACCATCTCTGCCCCACATAAGAATGCCTGACGCTCAACTCCACGAAAGCACCTCTTTGCGACTGCTCGGTTTCCCAACGACTGCTGATCTGAGATGGAACAAATACATTGAGTCAATAGCTTCGTCCACCGCAAGGAAAGTTGTCTCCCTGTACCGCGCCAGGAATTTTTTCTCGCCGGAGTCGATCTTTCAAATCTACAAATCAACCATTCGCCCTTGCATGGAGTATTGCTGCTATATATGATCGGGAGCCCCTTCTGTTTGTCTCAAGGTCCTTGATAAAATTCAGAGACGAATATGCAATGTAATTGGACCTGATCTGGCATCTCATCTGTAGTCGCTCTCTCACAGACGTGCTGTTGCCTCCCTCTGTCTTTTTTACAAATACTTTCATGGTAACTGCTCCGATGAGCTGCTTTCGCTGGCTCCCAGACTTCATAAATTTAAGCGTTCAACTAGGCTGGCATCCCACTGTTAAATGTAGCCGTCTCTTCTACTCCAATAGCTTCATGTGTTACACCTCCCGACTGTGGAACCCCCTCCCCTCTTCTTGTTTTCCTGATAGCTATAATCTCCAACTATTCAAATGTAATGTCAATCGACGTCTCCAGATGCCCTGATATATCCCCTATCCTTCTCTTCATCCTTTCCTCTATCCCTCCTATTTGCTCTCGCTCCAACTCTCTCTAACCCCTTGCGTGCTAGTGGCTTCCCGCCTTGGTTGGAGTGAAACGTATAAAAAAAAGTAATAATTCTGCCTAAGTCAAGTGCATTATTCGAGCAGTAATTCGAGCTGCATTGGATCAGCCAAATGATCCACAAAACCTCTCCTCCGAATTTTGATGACTAGAGCGCATACCAGAATAACACGGGGATATTTTTTTTTAAACACTCGAACGAGGAATGCAATATTTATGATCAGAATGATATCAGAAAGAGTTTTACAAATGCAGGAGAATTTATACTTATATTTAATAGATTATGTGAAAGCCTTTGATAAAGTACAGCACAAAGAACTATTTGAACTGTTAGGTAAGCTTGGTTTATATGTGAGTATTTTATCTCATTGGGCAGAGTTGCTTGTGGCGAGAACACTACACCAGCCCCTCATATATATATATATACGAGAAATACTACTTGTGTCCGCAAAGGCAGTAAGATGAGCGAAATATAAGCAGAAAAAAAATGGATAATGTTTGATAATGCTGCAACTAATAATAAATCAAAATAATAGAAAGGTAGTCTTAGTCGTTGCGATAAAAAGCAACTGAAATTAAAACGGTATCAAAACTTGTCAAAATGTATAATGGTCAACAAGGATTTATCTCCGAGTACAGAAGGTATGCAATGACCGTTTGAGTGGTTGCAATTAAATGCAATCTTCAATTAAGATGCAAAATAAACTAGACAAGTTGAATAATTTTTAACAAAGTTTTCTCCAGTATAAAAATAATTATCAGAACGATGGATTAAATGTTGGGATTAAAATTTTCCGAAATTATGATGAAAGAAATATCAGTAAAAATTATAATAGTTGTGAATTGGCTTTTTAAACGATATATCAAAACCTTCATGGATCCTTTATTGCCGAAATTTAATTTTCTGAGGAGCTTGCAATTAAAATATTGCATATTATTCTGCTTCCACAATAGAATACATGGTAGATAATACTCAGCTTTTGTGCATATATATATTTGTGCGGACATGATTACTCTAGACTGTAATATGTGTGTTTTGTGTTGTAATTTTGTTGAAGTTATATTTTGAAAATGTTATATTGGAATAACGTGTCGCAGACAACATTGGGGTTTGAACACAGATCGCCAGAGAGCAAACACAGGCTATCCCATTTTGAATAAGTAGATCACGTGATGGTAAAGGAAATGTATGCATGGGAATTAGCGTGGCGTCTAAATTGAACACTCTCCGAATTAATTCGGAAGTGTGCTTGTCAAACTCTCTACCTCCAAGCAGAGAAGAACCCAGGACAGAGTCTCGTCTGGGGAGCTAGACAGCTACCCGACCCCGTATTTTACGGAGTCTACGGGGAATTTTATGGCTGAGCCTACGGGCTCGGACACCCCACAATAAACTTGGTTTGTGCCGCATCCGACTGCGTGGGGTGGTAGGTGAATATATCACTCACCGAATTACTTCGGTGTATGCTTGTCTAACTCTCTGCCTCTGGGCAGAGTGCAACCCAGACGTGGCTACGCCGAAAGGCAAACTCTTGACTAGGGTGGTAGACAGCTACCCAACCCCGATTTTTACGGGGTCTACGGAGAATCTTTGGCCGAGCCTACGGGCACGGATACCCAACAATATACTTGGCCTTGTGCTACATCCAGCCGCGTTGGGCGGTAGGTGGATATATCACTCACCGAATTATTTCGGAAGTGTCCTTTCTCCCTTCGGGAAGAGAGGCTCCCAGAGGAGGCCATGCCGAGGCTATCCGACTGCGTGGGGTGGGGGGGTATTGAATATCTCACTATACAGATTACTATTCGGTGATTACTATTCGAGCGAGTATTTTCGAGTGCTATTCGAGTGCGAGTGCTATTCGAAGATGTCTGACACCAGTATTGTTCAGCGGCATTATTATAATTGTATCTGCGATTACAAAGTCTCTACTACAATGAGCATTACAAAAGTGACATCGAGTGTTCGATGACATCACAAAAGAGTTTGATTTAAAATATTCTAAGATATTAATGTCATTAAACAGTTATTGTATGTCGACTTCCTGGTAGTATTTTAAACGTAATTGGGTGAAGTTACTACAGTTTATTAGCATATGCGTATTTTTGGTAAATTTTATATAAAAATATATTACTGGTGTTTCTACTATAAAAATGTATATTTATACTTTCATAGTATTTTTTTTTGGGGGGGGTATTAACTATCTACCATAGTTGGAATCTTAGCGGATGCTACCACTGCAGGTCAGCGACAGAGTCATACATGCAGCCGAAGATAGAATGAGAGAGGAGTATGACTAATATTAGATCAAGACATGATGAAATATATTTAAAACGCTGTAATCTCTCTGATAGAATGACTCTAGTTAAACTGATAGCGGAGCAGTTTAATAAATCAATTATACTTTTATATGTACCAAGAGCCCAAAGCACAGGGAACGATATTGGTAAATTTTACTGTACACTGGACAACATCAGTTCTCCATACAAATGAAATAAAAATTTAAAATGTCGGGAATGACAGAGATTAAGAAGTAGTCGGTACATTCGGACTTCTTTCTTTTTTATGTGCCGTGCCTTTTCAGGGCGTAGGTGATCATGGATCTCCACTTCTTCCTATCTCTTGTAGTTTCCAATAAGTTTTGACTTTTTGCTACTTCTCCCAGACCCTGTTCCGTCATCCACCTTCTTAAGCCTGCTAAGTATGTCACGCGTTGCTTCCCTTTGTCTCTATTTCACTCTAACTGCCCTGTGAGTATCAGATTTTCCAAGCCTTCCTTTCTCATTTTCTCTCCCAGAAGTTTCAGCTGCTTCTTCCTGATAACTTACCTCTTTTTTTTTTGCATCCTCTCCAAATCTCATCGGTCCATGGTACCCTTAGCATCCTTCTGGAGAACCATACCTCCGTTGCCTCGAGTCTCTTCTTCATCTTTGAGGTGACCGTCTAATATTCGCTGCCGTAAAGGAGGACAGATATCACGTGGCGGTTCAGTACTCTTTTGTTTGTTACCAACGAAACCCCCTTGTCTCTTAATACTCTGCTTAGATTTTGGAAAGCATCTTTGGCCATCCTAATACGTCTTGGGATCTCAACATATTACGTACCGTCCTCTGTCAGAACACTTCCCAGATATTTAAATTCCCACACATTCGAACTAGGATCCCGTAATGAACGCAAATAAAATAAATTCAACTGTTCGCGATAAACAAACAGAAAGTAGCCAAAACCAGGTTTCAAGATACGTTTGGACATGAAAAAGCCTCCAAAAAAGCATATAGATGATATAAAGATCAATAACAGTTTCAGGTATGCAATGTTAGCATTGTAAAACATATCTAAGTTCCTACTGTGGGGGCGAACACTTGTCAATATGTAATCTCAGTATAAAACTACTTAAGTAATCCAAAGCAGCATCAAGATTAAAATACAACTGACCATCGTACGTCTAAAATTTAGAAGAGAATTATACTGGCAATGTTAAAAGGAAATACAATAGATTTAATGAGAATAGAATTTCAAAGAACACATTAAGCAAATGTTTGGTAACATCAGTAAACGAGAAGATCTTAAAGAAAAATGGACATGGAAGAAAGGAGTGGATTGCAGAAGCAATTCTTAAACTGTTGTAAAAGAGAAACAGTAAATAATGTCTAGGTGTGTTACAGAACAAAAGATATTACAGAAAGAAATAAGAAACAAACACAGGCAGGCAAAAGAGGAATGGCTCAACAAAAGCGTCCAGAAACGAAAAAGAATGTGTATAAAGCAGATATGCAGAAAAGAATAATTGAAATAAAAGGATACAAGATATCCACATTTACAGGATCAATAAAATCAAAATGGCGAACGCTGATAATAGAGAAAGAAAAAAATCGAACGAATACACTAATGAACAAGAACAAACCATTTGAAGCAGATGAGTTTGTAATTGAGATGCTAGTGGTCTTATACGATTTTGGCATTGACAAAATTATGGAAATAATATATAAAATATACTGCAATGGCGACGTACAGGAATAGCTGAGTAGATCTATTTTCATAACGCTGCCTAAGAAGCTAGCTGAAAATTAATTCGAGCTCCATTCGACAATTAACCTAGTTATCTACATAACGAATTTAATCCTCCGAGATCTGATGAAAAGATCGCATAGCAGAATTAAACCTGAAATATGACAAAAAGAGAGTTAAAAAAAATCACTGGAACAAGAAAAACAATATTTATGCTTAGCATGTTTACAGAAATAGCAATGTAAATCATAGCCAGATTTAGTAGATCATGCCAGAGTCTTTGATAAAGTACGACACGAAGAACTATTTGAACTATTGGGTAAGCTTAATTTATTTGGATTCTCTTGTATCCTGAAAGAGGTTACCAACAGACAAAGTTGGTACTGGAATGAAAGGAACAGCAACACGCCCGTAGATGAGAAGTTTATTGTAAAAGAGAATACATTACTGAAAGACGGGGAATCGGTTAGCAAGCAAGTAATTTCCGAAGCAAGGGTATTTATCTAACCTCCCCGCGAGGCAGGATGTAACACAAGGCCGTTTTTTAATGTGGGGCGAATATGAGTCCGTAGGCTCGGACAAAAATTCCTCGTAGACCCCGTATAGGCCGGGTAGCTGTCTACTACCCAGACGAGTCTATGCCGAGGAACAGAGTCTCGTTTGGGTTCCTCCTTGCCCGAAGGCAGAGAGTTCAACCATCACAGCTGGAGACAATCTCCAACTAATTGCCGAAGCAAGGATATTTTCCAACCGCCCGACGTGATCAGATGTAGCACAAGGCCGAATTTAACGTTGGGTATACGAGCCCGTAGGCTCGGGCAAAAATTCCCGGTAGACCCCGTAAAAAATGGGGTCGGGTAGCTGTCTTCAGCATAGCTTCATTTGGGTTCCTCCCTGCTTGAAGGCAGAGATTTCGACCAGCTTAGCTGGAGACGAGTTTCCAACTAATTACCGAAGCAAGTACGCCAGGTATATCCTGTGGTTACTATATATGGCTACTTATATAGTCAGCCCACATATCCGATAGGGAGTGTGGGACATACCATTACTACTTCTCTCCATGAGCTAATATTCCCATGAAATTTTGCTCAATACCTCTTCTTTTGGGAGTCAGGACATAACTGTTTGATTTTTCACTCTTCCTAGAACTTTTCTGTCTCACCAGGATCGATATGAAAAAACGCCAGAACTCATACTGGGAGCAAACCCCCGACATAACGAATCCAGTAAATACTCAAAAATAGAAAGGATCGTAAGATAAGGATGTCTTTTTACCGGAATTATTTCACCTTTGCCGTGAGGTGATCCTTTAATTCGTACGTTAGAGTTACAGGGTTATTCTGCTGTCATATAGTGTGAAATCTATGATCGTATATCTACACCGTGTGGCGTTCAGTATGCGATATGCATCACGGTAAAAGGTGAGATATTTTATCTCCTGATCTGGGAAGCGAATGCATAATACATTTGCTGAATCGGGCGAACGGATGCTTACGATATAAACGCTATTTCAAAATGTCAGTATGTGTTGTTTGCACGTGTTCTTACTGTTTCATTTCAGCTCCTGTCGCACGTATTTAAATCGTCGGCCGGGCGCTTAACAGAGATTGGCCATGTTGCCCGGGTAACATTTACTAGTGACATTGATATGGGGTACCATACCAGTTATAACAACATCATTCTCGGAAATAAGAGAATTAAACATAGAATAGACAACACATTTTTGCGAACCGTCTTTATTCCTTTCGCATTCCGTAGGGGACATGTAAGTTCCACTCGAACAGCCTCTTCTCACGAACCGCCTCTTTGCTGCACCGACTCACAAGCGAACGCTTCCTCGATCGCTACAATATTCATTTGTTCAAGTCTAGACTTAGCCGTTATCATTGCCGCATATCATTACCCACCACAGAAAACCCTAACCCTGCCACTAATCAGAATGGCTGATTCCCAACTCCTTGAGAGCGCCTCGTTACTACTTCTTGATCTCATGCTATCCACTGGCATGAGGTGGAATAAATACATTGAATCAATAGCTTCATCTACCGCAAGAAAATTTAGTTCTTCATGTTGTGCCAGAAAGTTTTTCTCGCCTGAGTCCATCCTTCAAATCTATAAATCAACCATCCGTCCTTGCATGGAATATTGCTGTCATATAGGGACTGGTGCGCCTGCTGTATTCTCAAAGACCTTGACAAGATCCAGAGATGAATATGCAAGATGATAGGTCCTGATCTGGCATCTAGTTTACAATCGCTATCCCACAGGTGTGCTGTGGCCTCCCTCTGTCTCTTCTACAAATATTTTCACGGCATCTGTTCCGATAAGCTACTTTCACAGAATCCCGGACTATATGAATTTAAGCAAGCTACCAGGCTGGCATCTGGATCCCACCCTTTCACTGTCAAAACAGTTAAATGCAACCAACTCTTCTACTCAAACAGCTTCTTCCCTCGCACTTTCCGTCTGTGGAACTCCCTTTTCCTTACTTGCTTCCTCTATGACTATAATCTTCAAAAGTGTAATGCCAATCGACATCTAACATCCTGAACTTTTTCACCGTCCTCCTCTGTATCCTTTCCTCAAACACACTTCTTTACTCTGGGTTCTCAATTCTCTGTAACCCCTTGCGTGCTAGTAACACTCACGCCTTTCTTGAGGTGAATTGCTTAAAAGAAATAGCTATAAACTGCGCCTTTTACTCTTTAACACTCTACCTCGACTGCTAGATCTTGATTCAGCCAACACCTTAAATTGCTACAAAACTGAAGCATGAAAACAGAAGTCATTTTCTTAGATAACGTCGTCAGAGTTATGTTCTTAGTCCCATAAAATCATAATTTTCATTATGGACATGATGCTGGGCGCGAAACTCTTTCTTTTTGGATGTGACGCATGGCAAGAAAATCTTTCATAGGGATGTTAGACATTGCGCCAAACTCTTTCATCAAGAATCTTTGTCACTAAATGGACAATAAGCAATGAAATTCATAGGAACAATCTAAAGTCAGGGTCCCCTTGGAAAACTCCACTGCTATTGAAAAGACACAGCGATGCCAGTTTGAAATTTGTTCGTAAACATAAGGTCAAGAAAAATCGTATTGGGAAAGACTATAATGGACAGACGAAACCAAAATTGAGTTGTTTGGACGTCATTCTAGAAATCATGGAAGAAAGATGGCGATGTCTTCAAACAAAAGAATACAGTTCCAGCAGTGAAATTTGGTGGTGACAGCATCATAGTTTGGGCATGTTTTTCTGCAAAAGGTACTGGCAACATATCAGTAAAAGATGGTAGAATGAATGCCGCAGCATATCAAAATATTTTGGAAGCAAATTTAATGATTTCCATTGAAAATTCTTGAACTTCTTGCTGATTGGAACTTCCAACAAGATAATGATCCTAAGCCCACTGCAAAATCTACGAAGAAATGGCTTGCTGAAAATGATGTAAATATCCTGAAATGGCCAAGTCAGTCCCCAGATTTAAATCCAATCGAGAATCTGTGGCTTTATTTGAAAATTCAAATCCAATCGAGAGATCTGAAGACCATAAGCGAAGAAGTATGGAACAAAATACCAACTAAAATTTGTAAATCATTAATTGAGATCTACAAGAAGAGGTTGACTGCTGTAGATGTAAATAACGGCTTTTGTACAAAATATTAAATGAACATTATGTATTCTTTTCTTCACCCATTAAAACGGATTAATGGGATTTATTTCTATTAAATTAGTTTGTGTTTTCTATGCATATTTAGTTATTATGCACCTGTGTACAGTTAATTATATGAAAAGTATATTTATTCATTAGTTGGAAATACAATAAATTAAAAATTTGTATGTGTACGAATATTTGTTTCCTCCACTGTCTGCTCATACTCTTAGTTTGAAAAGAGCTGCGAAATAGCATTTCATTGATTATTTTCCACAAATGGATTTTCCTGTATTACTAGCGAGTAAGTATACCAGATGACATATTTGGAAAGAAAGAAATAATAATTTTATTAAATCACGTAGCATGAGATTATTTGACGAAGTTTCTGTAGTGGGACAAAGAATTTATATACAAAACTGAATCCCCTTCTTAACTTTTGTAACATTTAATTAATAAACCACTAACATTTAATTAATTACCCCAATTCAGCGCGAGACAAAAGCCTTATTAAATATATTTCAAAATATAGAAACGGACACTTCTGACGGCCTAAAGAATCAAAATCTATTGTTCTACCCACCAATCCTATCACAACTAGAATTGAAATAATTTATCTAAGATTAACATAAAATTTCATATAACTACTTCATAATCAAGGACACAAAATACAAAAATAATTTGCGATAAATAACTCCCTTTTCTTGTAAAGTTTCCAAACACATTTAGAAAAAATGTTTTTCCCCAATCTATATAAAAACTAAAGAATTCAAAATCTGAGGGCTTTTAAGTAGAATCCCATGGTTATTCAGGATTTTATTGTGTTGCTACAGTGAGAATAGAAATTTATGAGATCATTGTAATTAGTTGATTTGGATACTTAGTTTTAGGATATTGCCACTGGGGTGTAACAATATCTAGTAAATCTAAAGTATTATTTCCATTTCATAAGGAGTAATATATTGAAAATACTTTTATCTTTACCAATACTCTAATCATTTAATATTCAACGCGAAACAAAAGACTTCTAAGATATTTAAAATTTGTTGCAACTATTAATAAAAGAACTCAAGATACATACTACTAAAAAAATACTACTTCTAAAATACAAGATACAAAATACGTCACTCGATTTTTTTCCATTTTCTTATTAATTATCCAAACATTTAATTAAAATAAGTAGATGTTTGTGTCGTTTAATGGAGAGTGGCTCGGACTGAGAACTTGGAGAACCAAGTTCGAATTCCAGTGAAATTTGTTATATTCACTTGCGAACAAATAGTCTTGGGAAAGGAAAGAATCCATTAACCCCATCGATGGGTTAACAGTAAAACTTTTGACTGTGAGATTTGTTTTTATTCTCAAAAATTGTTAATGCAATATTTACTCTCAAGAAATGAATTAAACTGGAAACCTCGGCTTTAAATAACCCACAAAGGGTTGATAAAACGTAAAAAAACAACAAATTACTATATTCCTATTCGTAATCTGTCATGTTTAATCTATAGTAATGTGAAGAAGAAATTTGAAAATAATGATAATTTTTGAACGCAACACTTATTCTAAAACTTCTTTCAGATTATTAATTGTTTTATAACTAGATAAAACATCGCCAACTATTAATACATTTGTGATGGCTAATTTAGATATGAAGTCACAGATATTATAATTAGCTACAGTTATTACCCATGAGGCAGTTGAGTGGCTACAACTTCCCGTGAGTCAGTAACGCTACACTACAAATAAGATTATTCTCATTCAATTTTAGCTTCTGTTTTCAGGTTGCCATTTTTTAAAATTGATTTTCCTCGTAGGTATTCAGACATTCATTGAATCGCCCTCAGCATCTCGTGCGAATCAGAAATAATGAACAAAACAGGGAAAAGGGAAGACAAGTCCCCAAACTAATAATAGTTCAGCAATTACCATTTCTCGCTAAAGAGAAATAAAATAAATACTAACCAATTAGAGAAAAGATGAGAACATTGAAGCTAGCCAATCAACAAGAAGTCACAACTAAACTCTTTCGAGTCCTATAAGTAATGATAATTCAACTTGATTGTTTTTCTTTTTCAGAAGTCGTTTGATTCAGATTTGAGATAATATTACGTGTATATAAACAGATTCTTTTCTTTTACTTTCATTGTTTCTCAATCTCTCCTGATACGGCTTATGTACTCAAGTTGTGGACTGATGTCAGGGAACTTTTCGGGGCCAGCAGGAAAATAGATCTTTTTTAAATATTATAGTTCACCCAATATAAATCTTTAAAATCCCTAAAGGCATGGGTTACTGTTACAAAAAATAACACTGAATGAGGTATGAATTTAATGAAAGCGGAGTTGGTATGAATTGAAATAGATTAGAAACATTATATAACGATCGATTAGAAAATATCGATTGAAGTTTTCAGTAAAGCAGCCAAATTGGAGCCAGTGGTGGTGCTTGGGAAAAGCTGCCTGAGTGTAAACGTTCTTAATACATTTGAAGCACCCAGGATATGAGACGTGATTCAACCCTGCGATGGTAGCATGACGTCTCTTGGTTGTAAATGTTTGGAACTTTGTTGAAACAAAAGAACGGAAATCCCTTCAAAATATTTGACATATAGAAGCAGTGGCACTCTATTGACAGGCGGGCAACATTACGTTGTTTGTTTTGTTTTATGGTATATCAAAACCTCAGTGGGTCATTTAATGTCAACAAAATTTTGAAATAGATTCATAGCGATAGTTTGGAAAAGAAAGGTGTGCAAGTATACAAATATATTTAAAGCATTTTTCAATTACTCATATTTTACAATCCAACTTCTTTGAATGAATAGCTGTTTGTATTACTGGTACTTTTCTTTTTTCTAAGTACTATTGACAATAATTCTTCCTTCAAAAATTATTTCTAGTAATATTTTTTTTATTACAAAGTATTTCTAGTATTAAAACCTATTTTTACACAAGTTTAGGTGTTAACTATTTGCCCATAGCTGGGAACCTAACAAGTGCTACCGCCCCGAGTCAGGGTGAATCTGGGAACACCAGCAATTTAGAGGCAGTTCCACACTCTTCAAAACCTCCTGATCAGAGGCCTTGCTGTTGGACGTAGTTTATCGTCATACGCAGGGCGCGGACGTAGTTTATCGTCATATCCAGGACGTGGACGTAGTTTATCGTCATATCCTGGACACGAACATAATTTATCGTCAGGCCCAGGACGCGGACGTAGTTTATCATCATACCCAGGACGCTGACGTAGTTTATCGTCATGACCAGGACGTGGAGGTAGTTTATCGTCATGCCCAGGACACGGACATAATTTATCGTCATGCCCAGGACGCGGATGTAGTTTATCATTTTACCCAGACGCGGACGTCGTTTATCGTCTTACCCAGGACGCGGATGTTGTTTATCGTCATGCCCAGCACGGATATCTAGCTACATCCAACATTCGGGATATTTAAAATTAATTTCTTAAATGAAATATCTTTCTTGAAGTTTTTATTTTAGTTTTAATTTCAAGCTGATAGATTAAATTTAATATTTCCAATAAGCAAAATACTTTGCTGTGTTTCAAACTAATTGTAGTAATTCATTGGAAGTAGTTTGCGTTTTGAAATTTCTGAATTGTTTTAATTTGGGCGTCATTTTTCGCCTTCCTGCGTATCATGTAAATGTCTTTATTTAAAAATCTTCCATAAATGAAATATACTTTTCTGAATCTTTATTTCAGCAGTAGTAGTTTATTTAGACTGATTTGAAACAAATAGTATTTACTTTACGTTTAAAAAATTGTAGAAATGCATTTTTGGGCACGACGGTAGCTGTTTATTTAAGCTGTTAACGAGTTGAACAGCTTGAATCCAGATAGATGTTTATCTACTGTTCTTCTAAGGTGGCTTTAACCGTAAAAATAATTGAATATGGCTTAAGCGCCTTTTATATATAATTTTTTTAATTCAGTAATCTTTAAAATTAAGGAAAATATTCTACGTAATCTAATGTTTTATTGTACTTTAGATATTTTAGCTTTACTATAATAATCGCTCTTATTTTCTGATAGTGTCTTGTATGAACATCCATATCTACAAAAAATCGGAATGTTTATGCAGATGCAAAACCAATTAAAAATTCGTTTTAAATACTGAGATACTTCGGATTACAATAAGCTTTTCGATTTATCATTAGTAAATATAGTTTTTACTTAATAACAATATTCTCTTACCGTTTCACCAATGAAACTGAATTTTACAAGATTTAAATCGTTATGAATTCTTCTAATTAAACAAATGATTCTATTTTTTAAAAATTAAACAAATCTTGTAAAATTCGTTACTAATCGAAGAAATATTCTTTCTCTGGACAATATATCTTTTTCATGACATCAAATGTTTTCTAATTAGATAATGTCTTAGCTTTATAGCGTTTATTTATTTTACGATTAAGAGTAGATTTTCGCTAAGACGGAGTCTGATTTTACCAAAGAAAATTGAGTTTATAATTCTCCAAAAAGTTCTGCTTTTAACTAATTTAGTTATTAAAAATTATCTCGTTGCATTTCTCAAGTTTTCATAAAATTAATTGGGTTGTAACACATGTTAAAAATATTTTTTTTTATCAAGGTTTCCTAAAAACATTTCTAAAATAATTATTTCATTAATAAATCTTGCAATTTTAATTAAAATCCGACAATTATTTAATTTTTACAAGATTTTCGAAATTAATGTGTCTTTCACCGCAAAAAAGACACTAAAATTTACTGTCCTATTTTATGAACCCTCAGCTGATGCAAGAACACCCCAAATTTTAACCAAAATTTTTAATGTTCTACAAAGAATAAACATATTAAATAATTAAAAATGCTTTGGTCTTTGACATAAAGATTTTGAGGATAAAACCTAGTTTTAATCAAGATGAAGGCATTTTTTCATCATAGTATGCTCTTTTTTCAGCGATTTTGTGGAGGTATCTAGAGCCTGATTCTCATAAGCTTTTTATGAAATATTTTACATAAGGCAATAAAGCCTCTAAGACGCAGGGTGTTACTGATTATGAAATAATAGGAAAGAAACATTATTAAGAAGAGAGAACAATAAAAAAACAGAAATTAAGAAGACAGAAATAAAGATTAAAATTGCATTTAAATTTTAGAAAAGCTAACTGGACTGTAACGCAAGAAGCCGGGTGAGAGTTCCAAGAGGTGGACATGTAAGAGAAGAAACTGTTAACATAGAACTTTTGTCACAAAATATCAAGGACTTCCTGGGATGATAGAATGAGCCGATTATTTTTGCTGCTTCTTTAAGCACTGCACTGTATATATGTACCGCTTGGGGTCTGGAGTGAACTTAAGACCAAATAGACTATCAAATCATGGAGCCTGATTGAAAAGGCAAACGTTCACCATGATTGCAGAAAACAATGTATCTAATCGATGATGATGGTGAAACGATATTAATTTCGTCTTTGGAACGTTAAAAGCTACAAGCCAGTTTTTTCGCCAACTGGGTTGTTAGTGCTTGGCCAGATGAGATATCAAATGCAAGGTTCCGATAATATTTTGGGAAAACAAAAACTCCAGACTATGGTCATTTCCAACTGCAGCATATGCGACCAAATTTTTCACCAATGGTTCAGAATTAAAACTGGATAAATTTTTTGTTGTAGCTAATCCCATACCCCAGGTTCGTTGAAAGGGTGCTGTTTCTTCCAGTCAAAAGATTGTGGCTTAAAAATTACCCTTCTGTCAGATCGTTACCCATTTTTAGCATTAAACCAGCTTTTAGTTTTGGGTTCTAACCTACTTCTATAAGCGAGCGAACTTGAGATGAGGCGTAGGTAAAGGTGATGCACAGTCTAACAGCTGTCTTCCTTGACCGTTCTCTCAGGCCGCTTTCACCCTCTGTGTGTGCATTTTCGTAGGATGGTAAGCTTTATAGATAACGACTTCTTTGTTTTGTCATCTTCGTCTAAGAAAGTAATTAATTTTCCTTTCGTGACTTTCTCTCTCTAAGCGTCTTGCCCTGCACTTTGAATTTGTCTCCATTTACTGATTACCATCCGGCGAAAGTAAACTTTCAGTATCCATTTTTGAGACAGGTCCAGTTGTTCTCAATGTAAAAAATCTTCAGCTGGCTCGCATTGTTACACAAACAGGGGCTAAACTTTTATCTTTGTGTAGAATTAGTATCAAGGGTCAGTAAAATGAGAAAAGCCGTGTACAACTGGCAATAATGTTTGATTTCACTAATCTCGGATCAAAACAGGCGATCTACAAAAAAAAGTTTATTCTGTTATTAATCACTCAGAATTATTCATTATTTCACAAAACATCATGCCACTTCAGGACGTAGATCGTGGCTCTCCACACTTTCTTTTTTATTATCAGTGAATTGCCCTGCATTCTTGGTAAGACAGTGTCATGAGTTCCTGTTGCCTTCTCTCCATTTTAGAATAACGTATATTTATGCATTGAATCTTCAGAACATAGTCGATCATGGCTCTCCACACATACCTTTTCTTTATTATCTGGGGATTGTCTTGCATTGTTAGGTATATCGTGTAGCAGGAACCAGCGGCCTTCTTACAATTTTCCAGTTCAGTATAGTTTGATTAGGTTAACGCTGGTTTTCCCCAAGAACCTATCTTTAGCCCTACACTGTTTCTGATCTTCACAAATGACCTTCTTGATGTCATCAGTTCTCAAGTAGGTATCTACGCAAACGACACTACTATTTACTCCTGTCTCAATAGTAAACACGGCATTACTGGCAGTTAACCTGGCCGTTGGTTTCGAAAATGACCTCCAATCTGTTGCTGACTGAGTCAGGAAATGGCTTGTGAATTTTGATGTATCCTAAACGAAACTGCTGTCATTTACAGTCTACAGAGAAACTTCTCTGACTCCTATCAGCATGGTTGATGCTAAATTTCCCTGCGCCTTTTATCAAGTCCTAACTAGTTCCCATATATACAAATTGTCTATGGTGGTAGAATGAAAATAACATTTACCAATATACCAAAGAGAAAATCTTATCAAAAGAATTTTCATGCAAATATTTACAGAAAATTCACAGTTACGGCGGAAGGAAAGGCAGTGAAGCTGCAATGCCAGCATTATAATGAAAGACTTTAATGTCAAAATATTATTATTTGAAATTGTTTCATATAATAATTAAATAAAAGGAATTATGGTCTAAATCAGTGTTTCTCAAACTTTTAAGCAACGGCACACATAGGACCAAATAAAAATATCACGGCACACTTAGCAACTTCTTTAAAAGGGTATACATTTCAATATTATGAAAGAAAACGATAGATTCTACATAGTTTGGAATTCATTCTCTGACACTGGTTTCTCATCAAAGCTATATAGCGCAGTCTACACTGTTATTTAACCCATGCCTGCAAAGAAACACCTTTCCTAATTGAATTCAGGAGAAAATGAAAATTACAAAACTGATCGAAGTTAGAACTCCGCTCGGAGATTCCATTTTCCGTTCTGGCAATCAAACAGCATTAAGTTGATACAAAAATAATGACGTAATAATGTTGTTTTTTTACTTTAAAAAATACGTCAAAAAACGACATTATCACGTCATTATTTTTGCACCAACCTAATATTATCGTTCAATAAGTACTGGTAATCACCTTTATGAGTAGTCTGTGTTTGTTGGAACGGAGGTTAACGTCAACTTTGCAAAAGCTCAGTTTCGTAGACGCCCACAAAAGTCACTATGAATGACATTTAATATATTGAGTCCCTTCATAACCTCGTAATCATTCGGACGTAAAGTTTAATTTGAAACCAGCATATTTAAGCCATTTGTAACATGTGACTTCAAGATAAATCTGGCTCATAAAGAATGTAGACCCATCCCAACAACACTTTCCAAAAATTCATAAATCAGTACACTCTAGATTATTCACAAATTTATCAAATGGGGAAATTTTATAGATAACCGAAGGGAATACCAAATTGCTTTGTCTGAAAGCAAAGATAAAAAAAACAGTCAACGATATTATCAATTTTAGTCTGTGGCCATTAAAGAATCTGCTGTGATCTTTTCTTATTTTATAATCATCTTTGGGTTGCATGGAAGCTCGGTAGAATAATGGTTAGCGACTCGAATTGAGAAATCCGAGAGTCGAGTTTGAATTCCAGTCGAGTTTATTACATTCATTTACGTGAAAAATATGGGAAATGTATGAATCAATGTCCCCCAGCACCAGCACCACCACCACCTAGGCTAGGATTAAACAACAAGACAGACTGAGCCCTATATTGGTTAAGATATAGGAAAAGGAAAAGGAAAAAATCTGAACTCAAACCACCTGCTGCCCTGTGGGTCTTCTGAGAGCGGGAGCTGGATAATCTCAACATCCCCGGTGCAAAAGGAAACCGGCAAACCATTGCACTATTCTGGTTCGAATGTCGCCATCAGCCAAAATTACGAGATGGTGGGTTGGTGACAACAGCGACGCTAAATGCGCTAAAATGAATAAATAATAATGATTCTTTGGGGCTCTTCTTCGTAACGACTGTGAAGCCATCATTGGGGATAGGCCCAATGAATATATAACAGGTTTTTAAATTAAATGTTACACCCCAAAATAAGGTGTTCAATTATTACTAGAAAAGAAATTAAAATAGAGGTTCAGTTAAAAGCGTTTAATGGATTTAAGTGCGTGTTTTGGACTAAGTGTCCTTCCATGTATTATTTAAATTCTTATCCCCATACTTAAAATAAAAGACGATTATTCCGTGCAAACTACCCCTCGGTTCTTCTTCAGGACTTAGGGCCATTTCCCGTTGAAACATCGGTACTCGGACGATCATCGAAGTTAAGTAGCGTCGAGGCTGAACAGTGCCAAGATGGGTAACCGCTTGGGAATACCAGGTGCTATCAGCTTAGATGTGCAGGTGGTGTAATGGATAACGATTTGGAAACTGGTGAACAGAGTTCCAGTTCCAATCGGGTTTATTGTATTCATTTACTAGCAGATGTCCCTGGGAAAGGTATGGAAGAGCTGGTAATTCAAATTTGTCGGCATATTAATGTTATTTTTTTATTTAATAATATTAATAGTTTTATTAATGTTATGTTTACATGTTTCATCCTCGCAATTAATGTTGTTTCAATGTTTCAGACATGAACAGAAATAGAATATCACTTTAGACGCCCTTTATGCAATGAATCGGACCCAAATATTTTTTTTACCTACTTCATATAATATAAACACTTCAACAGTATCCAGTTTCTGTTGCAATTTTAATAAATGTCACTAATGGTGTAATAACTTTGTTGGTACCCTTTGTTAGTAAAAATATTTGTGACCATCAGCAAATGGAATAAAGGTCTCATTATTGGAAATTAAAAGCAACTATAAGCAGAATTAGTACTGGCTGGCATTTCTTCATGATTGCACCAACCTATTAACAATATGGGACTACACAATACACACTGACAGAACAATCAAAGCCAACCGCCCAGATATTGTTATTAAAGACCACAAACAAAAACGGTGCCTCCTTATTGATATGGCAGTCCCTGCTGACTGCAATGTATCTTTGAAGATATTCAAAAAGCTGTCAAAATATTGGATTGGTGCAAAAGTAATGTCGGTTTTTGACGTTAAATAATATTACGTTGGTGCAAAAATATTGTCGGTTTTTGACGTATTTTTTAACGTCAAAAACGACATTATTTTTGCAATAACCTAATACAAGGACCTTGAAATAGAAATCTCGAAAATTTGGCATATGGGAACATCAACAATCCCTGTTGTAGTTGGAGCCCTAAGACTGGTTGGAAAAGATTGCAGTAGACTAATTGAAAGGATTCCTGGAAGTCCATGCCTCAAGGAGATACAAAAAATTGTTCTGACAAGTATAGCCCACACTTTACGAAGGGCTTTATCTATGTAATTTTTTTGTTTTGTTTTGTCAGTGGAAAGTGTCATGATGGCATTTCTAAACTTAGGTCCCTGGGTGGGACCCGGAAAGAAATGTGTAAACGCCAGAAATCAAAGAAAATAATAATAATAATAATAATAATAATAATAATAATAATAAGAAGAAGAAGAAGAAGAAGAAGAAGAAGAAGAAGAAGAAGAAGAAGAAGCTATCAAAATACAAGGACCTTGAAACCGAAACCTCAAAAATGTGGCATATGGGAATATGAACAGTCCCTGTTGCAGTTGGAACCCTCGGAGTGGTTGGAAAAGATTCCAGTAGACTTATTGAAGGAATTCCAGCCTTAAAGAAATACAAAAAAATTGTTCTTACGAGTACAGCCGACATCTTACGAAGGTTTTTTATCCATGTAAAATAAGTTGTTTTTTTCTTCTTCTTCTTCTTGTTTTCTAATTGGTCAGTGGAAAATGACATGATGCCATTTCTAACCTTAAATCTCTAGGCGGGACCGGGAAAGAAATGAGCCCACCCAAGAAAAAAAGGAAATAAAAAAAAATATAACAATAATCTAGGTGCACAGGACTAATGATTGCTAACTATATATTACCAAGCAAACATGCTAAAAAAATGTGCCAAACCGAAGAGCAGAGTCTGTGATAAATATCCAGAAAAAAATTGACCATTTTGTATCAGGTGTTAGCAGACACTGAATATAAAACTTAGCATGACAGAGTAAGGGAATATCTGCACTGGAAAATCTGCAACTTCTACGGAAACGAAAATGCGAGAAACTGATAGGAACACAATTCAGACCCGGTTATTGACACAGGACCTGTAAATATTTTGTGGGACTTTACAATACAAATACTCAAAACAATCAAACCTAATCGCACAGACATCGTGATCAAAGACCACAAAAAACAGAATGTGTTTTTTCTTATTGACATGACAATCCCTACATAATGTATATATGACGATATTAAAAAAAAATATCAAAAAATACAAGGATCTTGAAGTGGAAATCTCAAAATTATGGTAGATGAGGACATCAGTAATTCTAGTTGTAATTGGAGACCTCCGCTGATAAACTCATTGAAGCGATTCCTGGTACACCATGCCTAAAAGAAATACAAAAAATTGTACTCAAAAAGACAGTTGGCACTTTGCGAAAGGCTTTAACAATGTAAAATTTGTGTGATCTTTTTTTTTGTGGGGAGGGGCTTAAAAATGCTCAGTGGAAAATGTTATGAAGCAATTTCTAACCTTAGGTCTCTGGTTGAGACCCGGAAGGAAATGAGAATACAGGAGAAATGAAATGAAATGACA
This sequence comes from Acanthosepion lycidas, assembly GCA_963932145.1. Taxonomy (NCBI): domain Eukaryota; kingdom Metazoa; phylum Mollusca; class Cephalopoda; order Sepiida; family Sepiidae; genus Acanthosepion; species Acanthosepion lycidas. The sequence continues at coordinate 16,136,003 of OZ010587.1, forward strand.
AAATAATAGAATTACATTGTGTCTAGTTGTAATAAAAAGAAACTAAAATTAAAATGAATTATAAGAGTCTATATTTCAGAGATGAGGTATTTTGTACACTATTTACAGTATTTAGATCCGGACACTTATGGATGAACATTTTAACAAATGACTGATTGAATAATATCTAATACCACTCTAGAAAAAATAAATATGAACCGGACATAAGAAACACAATAGCCAGATGAAAGATTCATCTTTAGTGATCGATATATTGTGAGAAATAAGCGCATAACTGCGAACCAGAAGATTAACCGGAAACACAGCTGAAAAATAAGGAAGTTGAATGTAACGGCAGATATTTTGGGGCGATCATCTGCGTAAAACAGTTCAGCATAGTGCGGTTTTCTTGGGGAACTCTCTTGTTTACACTATTTACATTATTCGGACTAGTGTCCTCATCTTTGCTGCCATATTTATTTCAACGTTTCTCCACTGCCTTAACCGGGTATTAAACTCACACTCTTTGGGTCCTGTCACTGGATCTACCTAACGCCTTTATCCACTGTGCCATGTGCCCTTCAGGACACATGGTACAGATAGGACCCAAGACTGAGTTCAATACCCGGTTAAGGCAGTGGAGAACTTGGAGAGGGAAATTAACAGGAGATAACTGATAACTGATATCTATTAAACATGGCACGTGGAACTAGAACAGTCTACTCCAGTGAGCGAAATAAAGGGTTCAGTTCGAAATTCCAACCACCTGAAGAAAGGCCGGAGCGTATACCGGCCGAAACATTGTAATAAATATGGCGACAAAGATGAGGACAATAGTTCGAATAATGTAAACAGTGTACATAATACCTCATCTCAGAAATATAGACAGATACTCTTGTTTACATTTTTAAATTATCTTAGTGCAAGGCTATTTTAATAGTTTCCGCCTCCTACCAAGCAAGGTAATAATCCCACTAGGACGCACGGGGTGTTACGATGAGTGAAAAAGAATGAGAAGAATTTAGTGAAGAGAAGTGAGAAAAAGAAAATAAAAGAACAAATTTCAAGAAGATAGAAGATGGCGATTGACATTGCATTTAACTTTCTGGAGATTGTAGTTATCAGGGAAGCAAGAAATCTGAAGGGAGTTCCACAATTGCGTTTTTTAATCATTTCACCTCATGCAAGGCAAGAATGGCACTATCACGCATGGGGTTACAGGGAGGGAAAGGGAAAGAAAAAATGCGGGATTGAGATACGATGAAATATAGAAGATGGCGATTGACGTTATATTTACATTTTTGAAGATTGTAGTTATCAGGGAAGCAAGTAAGCGGGACGGAGTTCCACAGGTGGCAAGTGTGGGAAAAGAAACTGTTGGAGTAGAAGTGGCGGTTGTATTTAGTTATTTCAACAGTAAAAAGGTGGGACTAGATGGCAATTTATTAGCACGGTTAAATTCCTGTAGTCGGACAACCAGGGGAAAATGTCGCCAGAGCAGTCACCATGAAAATATCTGTAGAAAAGACAAAGGGAAGCCACGCTAGGTCTGTGAGAAAGTGACTGAAGTTAAAATGTCATATCAGGATCGACTATATTAAAGATCCTTCTTTGGTTTTTATCAAGAACTTCGAGATGAATAGCAGGAGCATCAGACCAGATATAGCAGAAGAATTCTATGCACGGGTGAATTGTAGATTTGTAAACGTTTGAGGTAGACTTTGATGCGAAATAATTTCTGGTGCGACACAGTGAACTAACTGTCCTTGCTGTAGATGCAGCTCCTGATTCGTGGTAGACGCTCCATTTCCAGTCAGTTGAAAATATGAGGCCAAATAGTAATAGTGTGTTGCTCTCCAAGAGTCTAGCGTCAGCCATGTTGGTGACAGGTAGAAATGTTTCTCTATGGTGGAAAAATGAGAGCAGTTTCATTTTGGAGGCATTCAAATTTACAAGCCATTTCCTGCCCCCGTTAACAACTGATTGGAGGTCCTTTTCAAGAGAAGCAGACATATTTGCTTTGTCAGCTCTGAAAGATTTGTTACGGAAACAGGAGTAAATTGTAGTGTCATCTGATTAAATTCCTATTTTGGAACTTTCGACATGAGGAAGATAAGATTTATGAGAAAAGAAATATAATAAAGAGATTTCAACGGTAACTTTCGTCTATTTCCCTAACATTGGTAATATTGCCTGAAGGGAAATGGAAAATAAAAGAGAATTTTGAATGAAATCATGAAAACGCGAACGACTTCAGAAAGCTTAGAACATTTTTAATGCGGCGTTTTACGTTAATATCATATGAGATTTGGAGCGAAGTTACGTGATTTTGTTTTTGAGTAATTGCCCAGGGAATCGATACTGTGCTTGATTAGAAAACTGATTACGAAAGGTAGGAATGTTTCACAGGAAAATGGATTTTGGCTTAAGTTCCATCTGCACTGATTTGATCAATGTCCAGATTAATCTATTGGTGCCATGAATGGTCGAAATCAGAGGAGGATTCCATTAATAATAAGTAGATTAACAGGGAGTAGAAATGTGTTTGATTGATTCGGCAAGAGTTGAGAGTTGAACGGAACTGGTCTTTGAGACGATACAAGCAATCTTACGAAGAAAGATCGATATATATGGGCAGTCTAAGATATAAGAGGCATCAATAGACGCCTATCGATCAAATTGACAAGAGGCGGAATATTCGAATGAGTAAATATAACGATTATCGATTAAGATCGAAAAGGGTAAGTAAAGATTGATCGATTACAGACCACGGATTTAAATCAATGTGCCGATTTTTCAAATGCTTGCACAAAAGCGAACACTCCCGCTATCGCTAGCCATAATCAGTACTTTTCATCATTAGGACGAAGATTCCCGGCGAATCTTAATAAATTTGAAACTACAAAGTGCATTGAAATAAGTTGCGATGGAAACATGGCGCAAGCGTAAAAAACGTGGTGTTGTAAATATGCGAGGTAAATCGTGAGTAATGCAGTTTAAATACAAGTATCTGCTCTAAAGAGCGCCAAAAGAAAGCCAGATAAATATTATTACCTATTGCAACGGAATATCTCATTCGCAAGAAAGGAAAATCAGGCTGCATAACCGATTCTTAGGAATTATCTATTTATATCTCTGAGATGAAGTATTATGTTTACTTGTATTATTCATATTATTGGAACTGTTATTCTCATCTTCACTGACATATTCACAACGTTTCGACCATTTTATTCTCCAGTATTGTTTAGGGTTCTGTTCGAAATTTCAATTACCTGAAGAAGGAAGGAACGTACAAAATTACAAAAGGTGGTATACTCACGAATTACCTTCCGTGCATTGATGTTAAAGGTTCGAGAAATGTACTATAGCTGCTTAAATTTATTTTATTTTTATTTCCCAAGTACTTTCGATTTTCTTCCAAGATCATCTTCCGGGGTGCAAGTAGTATAAAACTAAATGTTGTTCATTAAAAGCATAAAAATTACGGTAATGGATAACAACGCACAACTTTGTATAAATACTTGTACAAATGAACAACATACGAGGCTGTACCACTTGCACCCTTGAAGATGATCTTGGAAGAAGATCGAAAGTACTTGGGAAATTAAAAGAAATTTAAACAACTATAGCACATTTCTCTCATCCTTTAACATAAACACACAGAAGAGTATTAAACGATTTTTTTAATAATTATCAGGCATAATATCTGTAATTTATTCAATAAGTTGAGAATTTGCTGCCTAAATAGACAAATTATATATATATATATATATATATATATATATATATATATATATCGTCAGATAGATGATCGCCTAAGAGTATATCACGCATGGCACATAACTGTACTGAAGGGATTTACAAGGGGGAATGTCGCTGGCATCACATCCAGCCGGTATTTCAATAGGTTTATGCCTGTCTAGACTGGTGTGAGATTGACTGATACATTTCCCAAGTTTATTTACGGGTAAAGGAATGAATGAATTTATATATGGATGTGATTATGCGTATTTCGACTTTTTAACTAACAGATAGATAGATAGATAGATAGATAGATAGATAGATAGATGTGAACAGACTTACATAGATAGATAGATAGATAGATAGATAGATAAGGGTGTGTATTGATATACACATACACATACGACAATAGAACAGATTCTGTTGAAAGTGCGTTAAAATTGAAAGAGAATTAAAATTGTCATGTCGAACGTCGTTTCCAGTCGATATTTCACTCTGTTCTCATCTCTTTTATATTGCCCGGGGGTAGCCGCTGTTGCATGCGACAGCTTCTAAGAGCCACAGATGAGAGCTGGGTGACAGGTGAAGACCAGGGTCAGACGAGCTGCCCTGAAAAGGACATGGTGAACCCCCTGCTAAAAGTACTACCTCTCTCTGACACTCCATAACTTCCTCTTTATATATATATATATATATATATATATATATATATATATATATACAGGGTTATTAAAAATGTATTAACCGATTTTATAACGCATTGCTTCAGTTCTCAAGTATCGTCATGGAATGAGTCAGTGACTATTTCAAAAAAGAGTTTTCTAAGTTTTGAATGGCTGCCACAGGGACACTATAGTCAAATTATATCTCCGGCAACATTCAGTTGTTTGTTTACCCCCTAAATGATGAGTCCTCAGTAAAACACGTTCTGCGGTCTTCGTTCTCGAGTTCACGAAAACAAATACGATTGTTACGGTACAGCGTGCTTTTCGAAGGCAATTTGACATTAATCTGTCCACTCATAAAATCATTCGACGTTGGTTTAAACAGTTAAAAGATAGTGTGCATCTGTGTAAAGGAAAAATTCCAGGAGAACTACGAGTTTCGGAGGAATAAGTGGCGAGAATCCGTCCTGAGTTTGAGGGAAGTCCACAAATCAAGCTAATCGTGAGCTTACGATCTCTCTATTCAATATCTGGCGTGTGCTAAGAAAACGTCTACATTTGAAACCTTACAGACTACGCCTCGCTCAGGAACTTACCAAGACCTTGCTCTTTGTGCTTCGCCTGCGAGATCCCAAGACCTCACCGTGTGTGATTTTTTTCTTATGGGGATGCCTAGAAGATCGCATCTATGTTCCACTGCTACCTACTCATCTCCATGACCTTAAACATCGAATAGCAACAGCGATCAACTCAGTGGATTGTGATATGCTAATACGCGTCTGGGAGGAATTCTCTTATCGCATTGATGTTGCCCGTGCTGCGGGTGGTGGCCACAGTGAACTTGTAATAAAGTAAAGAAAAGTTCATTGTAAGTAAATTACTTGTGGCTTGGCTGGAGTTTTCTATTCCTTTTCCTTATTAATATATACATATACATATATATTATTTTAACATATATATATATATGTTATGTATATTTCTTATATATCAATTATGTGATGCAGTTTAATTTATATTACACTCAATCATTCAGAAAAAAGTAAATTAGTCAAGTTAATGAAATAAGAAAATAGTTCCCATGCCTGATGATGACCGGGGATCCTGTCGAAAGTACTGGTATATTTAAGGTAGACATAATACAGTTTATAATTTTTAAAAAAAGCAAGTATTACAACATTGGTCGAATTGTTAGTGGATTAATGCATTTTTTCCGCTATTTTATGTCATAAGCTTTACTAATTTACTTTTCGTATGAATAATTTAACGTCATATATATATATATATATATATATATATATATATATATATATATATATATATAATACACAAAAAAATCTAAAAATCACCTTATATGGGGAATATTTCAATTGACAAAAATATAAAATTGTCTTATTCAACCCTGGTGCAAAGAACTGCGTTCACGTTGGAATTACAAACTTAACCATGAAAGCTACAAAAAACCTTCGAAATACTAATACAGACTTTATCCATTTCAATGTTTCAGTCAGACGAAATGCTCAAGTCATATATATATATATATATATATATATATATATATATATATATATATATATATATATATATATATATAGTTTATAAAAAAATAGGTAATCCGTATGGGCAAACGTAAGGAGGATAAAATCCAGAGAGCTCAATGCAAATCCAGAGCAAATAATTTAAATAAAAACAGACCACTTTAAGGTTCCATGTAATAAATTATCTCACCACAGCCCTTTTAAAAGGACTGCGGATCATCAGACTTTACTTCCAAACAAAAAATGACAAGAAAATTTTCTTTTCTTGTCATTTTTTACATGGAACCATAAAGTGGTCTGTTTTTATATATATATATATATATAATTACGTTTGCTATATATATATGTGTGTGTGTGTGTATGTGTGTGTGTATGTGTGTGTGTCACTGAATAAGATGACTGAGGAATTTCTCGGCGCCATACAGGGAGAGAATCAACAATAATATGTCTGGGTCGCTTAGTTATGAATTATTATGCAATCAGTCCCTTCTGCTATGTGGTAACCGAAATTCGTAGACACAGGAAGTAAAGTCCACATAAATTCCCATGAAACCAAAATCGATCAACGTCTTTGAATTTCTCTGTCTTTTCTCGCTTGATTTCCACTGGACACGTTTATCTCAACGCCGAAATAAAGTTAGTTTTTTTTTTTCGAAAATACACAACGAACGAACGAAACGATTGCTATTTCAAGGATATCCTTGAATCTTAGCATTGAAGTAGAATTTATCCGGAGAAAAACTATTACGAATATCTAAAGCCATCGAAATACTGACTTTTTCATCTATTAAAAGCGAAATAGAATCTGTTGGAGATAATGATTATGTAGTTGTTTTTTTTTTTATTATTATTCGTTTTCAATGTGGCGTCAGTTCAGGACGTTGGCGAGCATGGTGCTCCACAATTTCCTCTTCTTTGTGAATTTTAATAAATTTTTCTTATGTCCACTAAACCCTGTTATGCTATCCATTTACACTAAGCTCGTTTTTTTATTCTTCTATGCGTCGTGCCACTTCAGGACGTTGGCGATCATGGCTCTTCACACTTTCCTCTTCTTTGTAGATTTTAATAAATTTTGTATTTTTGCTATATCCGCTTAACCCTTTTCTGCCATCCATTTTCACAAACTCGTTTATCTTCATCTATGTCTCATGTCCGTGCATGTGATCATGGCTCTCCCCACTTTCATATCGTTTCTAGCTCTTAATAATTTTTTTGTGTTTGATATCTACCCTTAACCCTGTTCTACCATCCATTTGCGCAAGTTCCTTTTTTTTTTGGTCTCCAGTTGCATATTGTAAGACTGATATTACATAACAGATCAGCAAACTTTTCTTTGTCTCTGTTGCCTCGAGTCTCTTCTTAGTCTGTGAGGAGATTGTCCAGCATTCACTGACATATAGAATGACTTATATTTCGAAAGATCTTAGTACTCTTTTCTTTGTTTCTGTTGCCTAAAGTAGTACAAAACTATATGTTGTTCATTGAAAGCATAATGAAAAAAATTACGGTAATAGATAACAACGCACAACTTTACATAAATACTTGTACTAATGAACAACATATAGTGCTGTACTACTTGCACCCCTGAAGATGATCTTGGAAGAAGATCGAAAGTACTTGGGAAATGGAAATAAAAGAAATTTAACCAGCTATAGCACATTTCTCTCATTCTTTAACATCAATACACGGAATTCGTGATTATGAACGGATATTGTTAAAAAATTAGCCCCCTACAGTTAAAAAGAAAAACAACTCTGAAGAACTAACAGTGATTTTTCCAATATCGATCTAATCGTTGTCTCTAGATGAGCGACAACTGTAAAAACAAGGTTGCAAAACAAGGTGTATTGTTTGTTGATCCCGAAACAAATGATGATAAAATCATAATTTCATGGTACCTAATTCCGTTCTGTGAAAGTCATATGCCTACCATAAGAAATACCATTTTGGAAGAACTCCAGTGCAAATTTTTAACTGCGGAAGTACCTTGTCTCTAATTTCATATTCGATAAACGCAGCAACGGTTAAAAACAAAGTCGACGATAAAATCGTAGATTCTGTCTGTAGAAATCCACTGCATTTTCGGCCGGCATGGTGCCAGAAACACGGACGTCTTGGCGTTGATTTCTATGTCTGGAAAAGTTCGGCTATCTATCGACCTAGCATTCTGATTGTGCCAAACTATTTAGTTAACTAGAAGATTGATCCATTGATTGCCTTGCCGTAGTAAAAGCCAATGTTTCCCATTTGTCGTCCACTCACCCACGTGACCAGACATCGAAATAATATTCTCAAGACGCGTCGGTTGGAAACGCTTGAAAGACAAATTGCGCGCTACCTTTCTCTGAACAGTACAAAAGTCCAGTCACTGTAGCATTGGAGTTTTATATCATTTATTGGTCGTAGCGTGAGTTGGCGTAATGGATAGCGGCTCGATTTGAGTAATCGAAGAACCGAGTTCGATTCCAGTCAAATTCCTTACATTCAATTCCGTATGAATCTCTTTCTTTCTGTCTAGTTAAACAAGTCAAATGTCCATTTGGCCAAATGTCTCTTGCCCAAATGACCGTCGACCAAATGTCCTTTCAGCCAAATCTCCGTTCGGCCAAACATTCCTCGGTCAAATGTCTCTTGGCCAAATGACCGACGGCTGAATGTCCGTTCGGCCAAATGTCTCTTGGCCAAATGTCCGTTCCGCCAAATGTCTCTCGGCCAAATTTCCGTCGGCCAAATGTCCGTTCAGCCAGATGTCAATCGGGCAAACGTCTCTTGGCCAAATGAATGTCGGTCAAATGTCCGTTCGGCCAAATGTCCGTTCGGCCAAATGTCATTCGATCAAATGTCTCGTAGCCAAATGACCGTCGGCCAAATGTCTCTCGGCCAAATGTCTCTCGGCCAAATGTCTCTCGGCCAAATGACCGTCGACGAAATGTCCGTTCGGCCAAATGTTTCTTGGCCAAATGTCCGTTCCGGCAAATGTCTCTCGGCCAAATGTCTCTTGGCCAAATGACCGTCGGCCAAATTTCTCTTGGCCAAATGACCGTCGAGCAATTATCCATTCAGCCAAAGGTCCGTTCAGCCAAATGTCCGTTCGGCCGAATGTCTCTCGGACAAATGTCTGTTGGGAAAATGACCGTCAGCCAAATGTCGGTTCGGCCAAATTTCTTTCGGCCAAATGTCCGTTCAGCCAAATGTCTCTCGGTCAAATGTCTCTCGGCCAAATGTACGTCTTCCAAATATCTGTTCGGCCAAATGTCTCTCGGTCAAATGTTTCTTTGCCAAATGACTGTCGGCCAAATGTCCGTTCGGACAAATGTCTCGTGGCCAATTGTCCGTCTGCCAAATGTCCATTCAGCCAAATGTCTCCCGGTCAAATGTTATTTCGGCCAAATGTCCGTCGGCCAAATGACCAGCCACGTTGCAAAAATATCATCAAATCACCTAGGTGAGTGGTCCGGTTGTTAAGTAGGAATACAGAGTGAGAGGCAAAAAAAGGACGAGAAAAGGAGAAATATTTATTACGTGCCACGACCAAAGGATGGGGGATGAATAACCAATGGATTAAATAGTTAAAAAAAGCATAGTTAAAAAAAAAAAAACCTTTTCAACTCAAAGCGCCTAAGAAGACTACAGAAATAACCGTAAACTTTATAAATACATATATACCAATCAAGCAAGCAAGTGAAGACACGGAGACACGAGCAGTTGCTGGGTGTGGAAGAGTTAGAAAACAGGAATATTGCAAAAGAGCAAAAAAAAAAAAGGAAGAGTAATCAGGAGAACAATAGATAGCGATTTATATTTTTGAAGATTGGCTGGTAAGCATGGAGCCGGGGGAGAATTCCACGCGAGAAGTGCAGGAAAAGAAACTGTTAAGATAGAATTTACGGTTACATCTAGCCAGCTCGATTGTCAATTGGTGAGAACTCGTCGCCAGTCTAATACTACGTTTAAATTCGAAGAGCCTAGACAACCTAGCGTAGAAATCATCCGAAAGTATTTATAGAAAAGACATAGGGGTCAAGAGAGAGAGAGAGAAAGAGAGAGCAGGAGCAGCTGACCATATGTGTCTGCAATATTCTTAGCGTGGATGAATGGTAAACTTTGAGATGTTTAAGATAAAGAGAAAAATCGTTTAGCATGACACAGTGAAGAAACCTTCCTGGCAGTTGATATAGAAATTGATGCAAAAGTCTTTCCATTTCATTTCCAGGCAGCCAAGAACATTAGTTCAAGAAGACACCAGTTCCCTTAAATAAGCACAGATCAATCTCAGAACATTTAACATTTGCTCGTACGAACACTGAAGTTAAGCAATGTCGAGTGTAGTCAGTACCTAGATGGTAATACGAGATACTGTCCACTGAGATGTGCGGGCGTTATAATGAATAACGACACAGCATTGGAACATGCTTTCAGTAGGACTCGTTATATTTACTTACTTACAAATATCTTTGAAATAGGTCTGACGCCTCCGCTTTTCCTCCAGCTATGGGTTAATTTGTAAGACGTTTTTTCACTAAACCATTATAATCCAAAATATCTTACAATTTATTTTCTGGCTTTAAATAACCTGCAAAACACTGATAAGCAATAGAAAACGAATCGATTAACAGGAAGATATAGAGAGCCATGATCGCTCACGTCTTGTAAAGACATGGTACAAATAATAATAATAATAATAATGATAATAATAATAATGATAATAATAATAATAATAATAATCCAATAGAAAACTGTCAAAAAGACACAATATATAAATATAGACATGACGTTATCAACACAAAAAAAATGATCAATTTTTGATACTCGTTTATAAAGACTGAAAGAATTTAGACAATATATTTCTATTCAGTCGGATTTTTCAGTACCTAGATGTTTCCCCGATTAGAAATGAAAGGAGCTGTACTATTGAATGTGCGGGTGGTGTAATTATTAATGGAATTAGAACTCGTGGTGTTCGTTACGGGCAAATAATCCGGAGAAATATATGAATCCACCTCTTTTCCCCCAGCTATGAGTTAATTAATGACTAGTTTGAGTAAATCTTTATTATCCGTAAAATATTCATAGAAACTAAAAATATTTTCTGGCTTTAAATAACATGTAAAAGGTTGACAAGCCGTAAAAAACCAGTCAATCAATAATTGAATAATTTGTCATTATCACTTCTTATCAAAAATCAGATTTTCTTTTCGACTCGGACACAGGTTTTACCTTGTACTTTTCTCCAATGTCTGTTCTAGCTCCTTCTCTTGCTAGCATTCTCCAGTTTGTCTCAATGGTTGAACCACCTTTCTGTTTAATTTACAGAATGGTGCTAAAAGTTCCGTTCTGTCTTATTAATGTTTAATATTCTCCAGACTAGATTTGATAATACCTTTCCGTACATTCACAAATTAGCCATTATGACATTTCCGGACCACAAAAAAAACTTTCGAACGAGAGATCCGAAGACATGAGCCGTTGCATACATACCGAAATTTCTCTTAAAATCATATGAGACTGGTTAAAATGTATATACGCTTCAATTAACCCACTCACCAATACATTTATAATACCCTTTCTTCTTCTTCTTCTTCTTGTTCTTCTTCTTCTTCTTCTTCTTCTTCTTCTTCTTCTTTTCTATCAAACCCTACGCCGTGCTTTTGTTTATTTTTTTAAAGAGAACATTTCGAGGTCAAGTTTTAAAGCACACGCATACACACATACACACACACACACAATATATATTTGTGTGTGTGTGTATGTATATATATATACGATTAATACATATATAATATTTGTTACTTAGCTGATTGAAGTCATAATCAGCATCTCAACTCCGGAGATTTGTAGACGAAACCGTCTGGAAATAATCCAGTCCACTCATCAGGTGATTTCAAGTCCCAAATAGGATTTGTCTACGAAACTCTGGAGTTGAAATGCTGAATACGATATCAATCAACTAAGTGACAAATTTTATATTTGTTGTAATCTTATTAATACTATATTTCAGATATCATGTTGCCAAATATAAGGTATTTCAGCAGCCACGCTACTGATCCATGACTACATTACCTCCCCAGGGGACTTTATGTAGGCCTCTGTGTGGATATGGAGGCCTTGTGGGAAGATTACTAGAGGCCTATTGATTGCTGTTCATGTTTTTGTTTCTGCACTTGTTGTTCTTGCTCTAGTTTTTGTTGCTGCAACTGTTGTTCTTGTTGTTGCTGTTATAGTGCCAACATTTGAATCATGAGAGCTTTTAGTTCTTCCAATTTGCTGTACTCCGCTGAATATTTTGTAGATTAATTTTTGAATAACTGGTTATTTCTCTATAGTTTTGCAAATATGACGTCTCTTTGATGAAGTGATAGATATTACTGTATATCCTATTACGACGTGTAGGATACGTGTATTTTATTTGTTTTCTTCGTGTAAGTTAAACGAATACTCTTTGCCATTTTAGTAATGCCCGGTTGTAGGAGAGACTTTGTAAATAATAATAACGCTTTAAAACGATACTCGGTCAGACGCTGTTAATTCCCATATACATATATTTTTCATTTACCTGTCAAGTGATCTACTTATCTCAAGATGAGGTCGACTGTACTTGCTCTCTGGCGATCTGTGTTCAAACCCAAGTGCCGGCAGTGACCCTTTATTCCTATATAACAATATATATATATATATATATATATATATATATATATATATATATAAAAGTGAACATAGAGGTCAACACTTAGAGGCGACAGTCTGTTTCATGCTATATGCAATCGTCAGGCCACATATGCTGTTATTTTTCTCGGCCATTTATATATATACGGGTTAGTGCTGCATTGTGGGTATTCTGTTATGGCGGTTATTTCACCGGAAGTCGTTTGTTTATCTATTTGGGTCAAATTATATTGCTTGTTTTTATTTTTTTCTTTCTTATTTTATTTATTTATTTATTTATTAACGTAGTAAAAATTTGTTTATATCACTTATTTAACAGTTTTGTTTTGGTTTGGGAATTTAATTAAAGCTATTTGTTCAGTTTTGAGGTTGATTGTTGTAGTTCATTCTAAGTATTATTTTGGCGGGAACAGTTTTTAATTGATTATCTTTATTTGGGATTGGTTTGTTTGTATATATATATATATATATATATATATATATATATATATATATATATATATATATATATATTTAAATAAATACAGACCACTTTAAGGTTCCATGTAATACATTATTTCACCACAGCCCTTTTAAAGGACTGTGGATCATCAGACTTTACTTCCAAACAAAAAATGAAAAGAAAATTTACACATTTTGACGGGCCATATTAAACATATATTAATTAACGAAGTGAGGAAGTGAGAGGAGAGAGAGAGAAGACATGAGTGAGTTAGCAGATATCTGTGGTCAATCTGCAAGAAAAGACTTCGTGGAATGGACATACGAAGTACCAACATGAGCACTGGGTCATGTTTCATTGGAAAACAATAAGAAATATCCCCCACCCAAATAATAATAATAATTGGAATTGTCGGCAAGAATTCTTCTAGAAGATAATATGTTTAGTGCCAGACAATTCCGAAACTCCAGGTCGGTTTAATGATCGGAAGCGTCTCGTCATATTGCGGTCGTCTGCATCAATTTCTAGCCTGTTAGCCCCCTCACCTAGCTTGTAGTACCAGCGGCAACCCATCTGAGTACTGACCCTGACTACATTACTTAACTTCGTATATGTGAAGGTGTTTCAATGCTATATGACTGTAAGCTTGAGGCGAACATTCTTCGTAATTACAACGCTCGATACCATTTGATGTAAGTTGATGAATAATAAATGAATTTAACACTTGTCCCTTATCAGGAGTTGCATCAACTCATTAGGGGCAGGGATTGCAAAAGATACAAATTTTATTCTCTTGGAAGACTTTCTTTTTTTTTTTTTTTTAATTTTTCCGTAAAATACGTGAATTATGAGGCAAACTTACTTGAATTTATTTTTAGGGGAAAATATTTATATCTTTTGAACGCTACTGTGTGTAGGCGAGTAATGCACAACAAGATGTTGGAAGCGTCCTTTACTTTGATAAAAAAAATATGTATATTGGTGAATCATTGTTAGATGGAGGATGGCGTGGTGTAAGTTACGTTAAATGTTGATAAGGTACCGGATAGAATGCTTAATGGTTCTATCGGGACACTTTGAAAGCAAAGTTTTTTAAACCATAAATATTCATTTTAGAGGAAGAGAGATTAGTTGAAGATATAAAAGAATACCAACATTAATAAGTCTGAACATTTCAAGTGAGTTGCGAGTTTACGAAACATTTTTCGCTTTAAAGAACAGGTCAAAAATATACACAACTTTAGTATGAACAGAGTATTAAGCGTAATGACACACTGATTAAAACTGAAAATTAAATTAAAATTCATATATGATAGAATGATTTATATTTTACGGCTTAGCAACAAGAGGAAATGAATAAGGTAAATTAAGATAAATTAACTAACTTTTAATTATTACTTTTACACCCACACCGAAATAATGGCAAGAGCATGGATAATATTTGATTTAATCTAGTGTATAAAAATATAATTATAATCTAAGCTCTACTTCTGTATGGAGCACTGTTTTTTTTTTTTAAATAAAAACAAAAATACTAAAGAACTCCGGATTATTTACCTAACGTGTTCTTTCCTATTTTTCTACATACCTCCACACACACACACACACGCGCGCATATATATATATATATGTGTTCTCCAGTTCACTCTCGTGTGGTCATGTGTGACGTCATGAGATGCGGTGCGATTTTCACTTCTAGCGTTTTATATGCACGTGTTTATCGTTGCTTAGAAATCATCTATGTAAACAATGACAGACTATCATCAATGTCTTGACCGTATATTGCTTAATATGTTGTAATTGACATCTTCGATAATAGCTTATGTAAGCCGAAAGCTTAGATTGTATTAAAAAAATATGGATCGATATTGTGAATTTTTTTCTTCTTTCAACGATAATGTTATTAAACTTATCAGACGTTACGAAAAAAAATTACATAAAATAAATAGACAACACTTGTGTATATTATTTAATGAAACGTGTATGAATATATATATATATATATATATATGTATGTATGTATGTATGTATGTATATATGTATGTAATAATAATAATAGTAATGATATAATATGGTAATACTTATGGAATTTCCAAGAGGATTCAGATCAACTGAGAGCACTATGTCAAAAGACATAGCAAAATTATTATTAATTAAAGAATATCAAAAACAGCTGTTGATAGACACAAACAGGATGGTTTCAGATTCACAATGAACTAAATACTCTTTAAGCCCTTCCATCATCCTCAAATGACATACAGAGGTCAATGTGTCAAAATAGGTCAACACTCTCAGCCTTTTCCCCCACTCTCTAAAGACGTTAACAATATCTCATGTTTTTAATCCGGAATATTTTTTTCCATTTCATTTGGCATTTGTTTGTAGATCTTGAAGGTTGAGAGTTACTGTTTTTTAAAGCTCTCATGGAATAAAAATTATTACCTATGCGATTTAAAGTTTTTGATATACTTTAATTAATTAATATATATATATATATATATATATATATATATATATATATATATATATATATATATATATATATATATATATATATATATATAAGTAAGGGACAGGTTATAGTTGTTGCAACGAGAGAAAAGTTAGAGAAGAGAGAAGCTACAACGTTATGTGGAGTTTTTAGATATATATTATACTCTATTTTCCATATTTTTTCTACACGGGTTTCCGAGCTCGCGATTTTCACCAGGCAAAGAATGGTTATTTCCACCTATTATTAGAAGAAATTAAGATTCCTCATATTTTGCGATGTTTAACCATTCATCTTTGTGTGTAGTAGTAATCGAAATTTTTCTTGGACTGCTGGAGAAAAATATCATTCGACTCAAGGAGTAATAAAACAATTATGATTGGTCACAGAAAGGGCAAAGATCTTTGCTTTTATCCAATTATGAACCTTATATCTTCTTACACCTATCTCCATTTCTGTGTAATGTGTGTGCATGTGTGTTTTTGCTAGTATGTGTGTATATATATTACTTCTTCATACATATATACTTATTTTATATACATATAAAGTGCTCTATCTCTGATATTGTGCACTTTATCCGATAAATATAGCACATCTTAAGAGTATATTTCTTCATATATATATATATATATATATATATATATATATATATATATATATATATATATATATATATATATTTATATATATACACATGTACACATTTGCTATGTTGCGTATGGTCCGTGTGGGTGCTTGTGGGTAGTCTGTTGTTTTTGCCTTTTCCAGTATGTGTATATATATATATATATATTCGTTCTCCATAGATACTTGTGTGTGTATATGTGTGTGCCTGTGTGTGTGGTCCGACTAGTGTATCCGTCCATTATGTGTGTATGCTGTGTGTTTATGTGTGGGGAGTTATCATGTGTTTAGTGCTAATTTAAATTTCTCTCTCTCTCTCTCTCTCTCTCTCTCTCTCTCTCTCTCTCTATCTCTCAATATATATATATATATATATATATATATATATATATATGGAAAAGGTTATAGTTTTTCCAACGAGAGTTTTTGGTTATAATGTGGGTTTCTTTTTGTGTATATATTATATTTTATTCTTAATATTTTTGCTAACCGTTTCTCCGGTCTTGTGACCTTCTTCAGCCCAAAAAAGAATATATATATATATGAAGCGCACTCATATTAAGGAAAATGTAATCTCCCTATGGCAATGGAATTGTTTCTCGAGTCCTCAGACGGAACTTTTTTTATCTGTTTGACTTTCATTATTTCACACTACTAGCTTATCTGTTCCCCCGCTCTTTTCAGGACGGCAGTATATTAGACGTCATCTCTGAAACGGCTCCATTCTCAGTGAATTCGTCATTAATTGCATTAATTTTACTGATTTATTCTTTGCATGACTACTTCTTTATACATACATATATATATATATATATATATATATATATATATATATATATATATATATATATATATATATATATATATATATATAAGCGTTTACGTTGTAGTCATTATGTAAATATTTATTACAATTATCTGCACCTTACTTAAATGCGTTTCTTTGATACTTATATTTCAAACTAAAAGTAAAAAAATGTTTCAGTTAATATTAAGAAATTAAATTCTAATTCAACGAATTTTCTCAAATAACTTTTCAGAAAAGTATATTTTATTTTTGAAAGATTTTTAATATACTGAATTATGTTGTGCTGACAGATTTGTCTATATGGACGATTTTATCGAATTTTTCATAAAAAGATAATTCCCCTTAATTTTAATTTGGCTTGAAATATAAAAAATATTTTGCTGATTAGAAATATTAAATTTAATCCACTAGCTTGGAATTAAAACTAAAATAAAAGCTATAAGATATTACATTCTTTAAAATGCATTTTAAACCATAATTATGTTTTTTTCTTTTTTGTTGTTTTTTTGGAGGTACCTATAATAAATTACAACCGAGCGACATTTTTTACGTTTCATTCTCTTATAGCATGGCAAAAAAGTCAATTAGATCAGATTCCACTCTACGGAACCTTTGCAACAAGAAGTTTCAAAGAGAAGAATATTATCACTGGCAGAAGACAGAATGCAAAGCTTGAACTGAAAATCAAAACTAGTTCGGGCAGCAAGGAATGTCATGGTAATTTTGATTCCAAGTAACGATGACATGCAATATGATTGGATGATGGGATGCCTCATCTTGAACAAATTGTTCTATTTCCGTATCTGTTATTTTGTTAACATAAGAACACATGGATACATCCTGGCAACTGTCATTTGAACAATTTGATTACATCGCTGACAAAAGCCTCCCACCCAAAAAAATCCCACGACTATATGAATTCTGTAATTGCTCTGAAAACCTTTGGCTGACAACGTATTAATACAGCAATCGATCACTGAAAAGCAGCTTCGATTCAGTTGCATAATAGATCAAAATTGCATTATCTCACATTAAAATAAGTTCATATCACGTTGCCAAGGAGGGGACGTATAATTTCTCGGGGTTGGAGAGTAAGATCCACTGCCCCACTCTGCCTTGGCGATTGACCTGTATACCATGGTTTCCAAGACACCATTCGCTATATATATATATATATATATATATATATATATATATATATATATATATATATATATATATATATATATATATATATTAATGAGAGGAAGAAGAGATGGAATAAAAATAAATAATATAAAAACCAGTTATTTATTAAGAAATACAATCTTAATTTATAAAGATGAAATTTTTTGTGTAGTGATTTAAAAATGATTTATTATTATCTATCATAATTTATTATAATGTATGATAATATATATATATGTATATATATATATATATATATATATATATATATAAACTATCCTAATATTTATATATATATATATCATATAATGTATTATAATATATATATATATATATATATATATATATATATATATATATATATATATATCATATAATCATAATATATTTATATATATGTCATAATATGTATATATACATATCTTAATTTATCTATCTCTCTCTCTCTCTCTCTCTCTATATATATATATATATATATATATATATATATATATATATATATATATATATATAATAAAAAGGCTTAAACACTAATATTCCATGGTCATAATTTATTGGATCGTATTTAATTATGACCATGGAATATTAGTGTTTAAGCCTTTTTATATCCTTACTCTGTCCTGGACATTGAGTTCTACCTGGGTCCTATCTTTATTCAAAAAATTATTTATTCAAAAAATATACATGTATGTGTATGCACCTATGTATATATATTTATATACTTTGCATATGTATGTGTATATTTACCATTAATATTATATATATATATATATATATATATATATATATATATATATATATATATATATATATATATATGTATGTATGTATACAGGTTTTATTACATATATTAGGTTGGTGCAAAAATAATATAGTTTTTTGACGTATTTTTAACGTCAAAAAACGATATTATTTTTGCACCAACCTAATAATCAGCAAGATTTCTTTATTTAATTTCTTTGTTGTATTTTTCTAATTTTAGAATAAATTGTTTTAGGTCTAAACTAGAATTATTTTATCCAAAATTTGAATCGCAGATAAATTGTCCAAATATATGGAGTAGAACATTTTTTGGCCCCATCCTAGTTTTCTTGTTGTTTTTTCCATATTAACTGAGAAAGAAAACAGAACAATGAACTTTGAACAGTTTATTCACATTTCTGCTTCCGATGTATAACAATTTATTTTTAAATTAGAAAAATACAATACAGTTTTAACGTCCCGTCTTCTAAATTTAACGAAATTTGTTTAAGTGGATATCCTGCTGCCTAAATATACTTAAAGTTAAATAAAGAAACGTACAGATTGTAAATCTAGCTGTTGTATCATTGTCAAAGAGCTAATCTTGTAGGGCGTTACAGTCGCTGTGGCTTTGTTCTCACTATGTGTCTTATATCGTGAAACTTTACCATGAAAACATAAGCGTTGGAAGTATCTTTGACAAATTACTGTGCCCCGTACGCGTAGTCTTTGTTCCATACCGTACTAAGATTAGTTTTGGTAATTTATATCTTGACATTTTTATATTCTTTTTTTAATGTTAGTTAGCCTTTTAGAAGGCTCAAAAGCCAGTCAAGCTAAAGGGTTACTGTACAAGACTGCTATAACGGAGGGGGAGTAAGAAATGCATATTATGAGGACGTCTGTGATAAATATCGGTTGATACTGTACTTCAAAAAGCCAAGATGGCAGTTGTCGGGGAATTATTGTGCATAAAATAACAGTTCTGGGTAGGATGATATAAACTCTTTAATTTTTTAAATATTAAATGTTTGAATTTAGAATGTATGTTTTTTTTTCTTCGTTTACATTAGCTAAAAGTGTTGTAATCGCATAATCAGTGGGACGCCATAATTTAGTTTTAAATTCATTAATGCTTTTAAATACGACCCAGAATTTTTAAAAAAGTAGATACCGTCCGATTCTATTTTGTTTTTCTCCCCTATTGAGAAACGCATTTAAATCTGTAAAAAAAAAAAAAGTCTTCCAATAATGACGCTCAATCTAGGAAATACCATGCCTTCAAGCGGCATCAGATTTTATGCAATGTAAGGGGGCCACAATGTCTGGTCAAAACTTTTTTTTTTTTTTATCAGGGACAGCAAGCTGTGGTCCCCTGAAGATATCCATTAATCTAAGGCTAAAATATTTTAAACAGACGAATAAGAGACGTTATCTGAATGTCGAAATATCACTTTTCACTTTCACTGCATCAACTTACTTTTATCTGTGTCTAATTTGTACATGCTTTAAATGCACAATCTGGTACGTGGCTCGTATCGTAGCGCGTGTTTGATGACGGTTACCGGAAGTCGTATTGAAAAATCCATCGGCTAACTTCAAAAGATTCAATAGCCAGCGTGCATAAATATCATTAACAAACTTTATCAAAAGAAAATCTTCTTTCTTTTTTTTTCATCAAGTCGAAGAACAAAGTTACAAGTACAAGTTTAGGAACCTGCAACCTTCTCTCTCTTTCGAATAATCCCCTGAGTGACAAGATTGCTTTCAGTCAAACAACGAGAGGGGGAAAAAGGTAGATGTAATTTGAGCTTATTTCTTTTCTGTCTCCAACAAGATGTTTCTCAGTGCAAAATGTTTTGTATGCATGTGTGTCAATGTGGTTCTTGTCAAGTCTTATATCATGCGTGAAGTCGACATCACTTTTAAATTACAAACCATTATCTTTCTTTACTTGTAGTAACCGTTATACACGAAATATATATATATATATATATATATATATATATATATATATATATATATATATTTAGAAATATAAAAAAGGAAAATGATTATATGATACTATCACTGAAATTCGCATATAAATCATTCACTTGACACACTTCTAGAAGTTGACTACATCTAAGCGCAGCTGGCGAATCTTATATGTGTTGTTCTTGCCCTAAGTATTATCGTTTATTACCAACCTTCGTGTGATTATTCTATTCAGTAACCTTCCCTAGGTTACAACACTCACACACACTTTTATATATACATATATATATACCAATATATGTTACAAATATATATATATGTATGTTGTAACATATATATATATATGTTGATACAACATATATATATATATATATATGTTGTAACATATATATATATATATGTTGTTACATATATATATGTTGTTACAACACACACACACACATATATATGTGTGTATGTGTATGCTGTAACAACATATATATATGTTGTAACATTTTTCAACATATATATATATGTTACAACATATATGTTACAACATATATATATATGTTACAACATATATATATATTCTAACATAAATTTCTATATGTATTAACAACATATATAATTATATGTTCTAACCTATATATATATATATGCGCGCGTGTGTGTGTGTGTGTGTGTGTGTGTGTGTGTGTTGGAACCTAGGGAATTTTATTGAATAGGATAATCGCACGAAGGTTGGTAATGAACGATAATACTTAGGGCAAGAACAACACATATAAGATTCTTCAGTAGTGCATAGAAGAAGTAGTCAACTGTTTTAAGTGAGTCAAGTGAAGCCCACAATGAATCTCCAACTGCAGGATATCTACCAAGCACACCATGCGGTCAGATATGGCACAAGGCCGAATTTAGTGTGGGGTATCCGATAATTCCCCGTAGACCCCGTATAAAACGGGGTCGGTTAGCTGTTTCCCGAGACATGGGTCTGCCCTTTAAAATAGCTTCGTCTTGGGATCATCTCTGTCAGGAGGCAGAGCGTTTGACCAGCACAGCTGGAGACGAATCTCCAGCTGCAGACCAACATTCATTACTTACTACTCTATTTATGTGAATAGGTACATATCATTTGTAGTTCGTAGGTATGCTACAATATATATATATATATATATATATATATATATATATATATATATATATATATATATATGAATAATTTATTTTAGGATACTTCATCGAAAACACGCCAAAATTGCTACACAATTGCACTCGTGTTTTCATGAGCATACAACGCATCTCATCAGGCGATAGCAATTTACTGGCGAGTGAACGATTTAATCAGATTTAGAAGAAAAAATACAACCGCTTTTTAGGAAAAAAGAACAAGAGAAGTGATTGGGGTTGGGTATAAGGTTTGTGGGCTTTACTTAGATCAACCAATCAACCAATCAAACATGACCTACGTTAAATTTAAACTAATGGAAGAAAAAAAAAGTAAGAAGTTATTTTTACGTAAATGGGTCATGATACGTAAGTTTGAAATCAATAGATAGATAAATAAATAAATAGATAGATATATACATATATACATACATAATGAACGGAATGAGATATATAAGCAGGTAGATAGATATTAGTAGCAGTTCAAAAGTTTGAAGCTACATCCAGAATTAGCATGGGATGAATTTGATAGAAGATTGAAAAAAATAATGAGAAAGTTCTTTTAGAATCATTGAAAAAAGAATGGAATAAATTATCAAACTTATACTTTGATAAAATTTGGCAAGGAATGCCAAAAATTTGTACTACAGTCATCAAGGCTAAAAAAGGTTATTTTGACGAGACTAAAATTTCATTAAAAAATGCTTTTTTTTTCTTTTTATCATAATAAAAATTATAATAAACATATCGCAGTTTTTAACTATGTGTAATTTTCTCTTATTACAAACAACTACTTTTTGGACCAATTAAAAAAACAAAAAAACAGGTGTATCCTCAAACTTTTGAAATGTCGGGTACCTAAATATTAAAAGACTGCATAGATAGATAGATAGATAGATAGATAGATAGATAGATAGAATTAAACGCATACACCCCACAAACACTATTATATATTAGAGAGAGCATTTAGATTCGTAGATAAGTAAATAGATCTGAATAGGCAGAAAGACGAACATGAACAGAATAAGATAGATAGATATGAAGAAAGTGATATATATATATTTATTTATTTAATTATATATATATATATATATTTAATTATATATATATATATTTATTTATTTAACTATATATATATATATATATTTATTTATTTAATTATATATATATATATATTTATTTATCTATCTATATATATATATATTTATTTATTTAATTATATATATATATATATATATTTAATTATATATATATATATATATATTTATTTATTTAATTATATATATATATTCATTTATTTAATTATATATATATATATATTTATTTATCTATCTATCTATATATATATATATATATATGTATTTATTTATCTATCTATCTATCTATATATATATATATATATATATATATATATATATATATATATATATTTATATATAAAACTCGGTAGATATGAAAGCTAAAGATAGATATTAATTCAGGCATTTATACCTACTCAGAGTTTAGATGATGGATATTTTCAACATTGGCTTAAAAGCATTATTAAATCAGTCAGACGAGTGTCTGTAAAAATGTTACATTTAAGAATTCAACATCCACCCCACCGCAAGAAACCAGCAAACAATATCACATAAGTAAGAAAAGGAGTGGACTTTATTTTAACAATTTCAGGTGCAGGGTATCGTCTGACATTTTTCCACTTCCTAAATAACCTTTCACACACACATATACACACACACACATATACACACACACATATACATATATATATATATATATTCGCGCGCGCACACACACACACACACACACCACACACACGCACAAACACACATATATATATATATATATATATATATATATATATATATATATATATATATATTAGGTTGGTGCAAAAATAATGTCATTTTCTCACATAGTATCATATGTGAGAAAATGACATTATTTTTGCACCAACCTAATATATATGCATATATCTATCTATCTATCTATCTATCTATCTATATATATATATATATATATATATATATATATATGTGTGTGTGTGTGTGTGTGTGTGTGTGTGTGTGTGTGTGTGTGTGTGTGAAACTATATAGAAAATAGGAAAGAACTGGTTAGGTAAATAATCTAAAGTTCTTTAGTATTTTTGTTATTATTTTTAAAAAATAGTGCTCGATACAAAAGTATTATTTTTAAAACAACTTCTTTAAGAATTATACATATATATATATATATATATATATATATATATATATATACATATATATATGGTGTGTCTTGTGTGTGTGAATGGTTTTAAAATATATATATACTTATATATATTTATCATATATAATTTTTACAGAGAAGAATGAAAACTTTGTTATTTATAATTAAATTTTTAGTGTTTTTTTTTCTTAGAAAAATAATTTGTTGTTTTCCTTTTTTATATTTTTTTTAAATTATTCGGTTTCACTTAGCTTTTCAAAATAATGTTTAACTGTTTCTATCTCAACGTGTTTGAACAAATGAAAATCAAGGGGCGTAACTGACTCTATATGTCGTTTATGCTAAGGAAAATTTGGTAGAATCGATTTATGCAATAAATTAAGTATGTGTTTGAAATTGTTGAGGAAAAAATTTCCTAATTAATCCGACTTTGTTCACTGGTTCTGTAGTCGCACTGGTAGAATGGGAAGACACTAAATTTTGGAAGATTTTGTCCTCCGAATTCCTTTATATGTTGGCTAAGGGGTGTTTTTCTGCGTGGGGTTGGGCCTAATTTGTTGGCGATGAACTGTCATACTTTGCCGGAAGGGCTGGTCATTTTAGACAATGTAATGCTCGTGGCTGCCTTTGCATGTATTAGGTTGGTGCAAAAATAATGTCGTTTTCTCACATAGTAACATGTGAGAAAACGACATTATTTTTGCACCACCCTATTAATTATGTATATTAAATTCTCTGAATCGCATGAGAAATCATTTTTAATTTTGATCCGTCCTTGAACTGAAATTTATGACCCTTTGATAGGTATTTGCATACCCCGGCAAGGGGTCGGTTCCATTTTTTTTACCTGAGGGTTTTTAATTAATCTACAGCTTTGCACTCGCCATTTTATCTTTTTTTTTTAGTAGTTTAACTTGTCGTTTCCTTTTTGATGATTAGATATTTTTGTAATTGGCTTTTCATTTTTTTTTTTTAATCCTTTAGTAGAATTGGTGGATTTAGTTTTATGTGTCTGTAGATTCCCGTGTTGAAAGTTTAGATATAAGAGAAGACTTCTTTTTTTTTTCCTTTTGTTTTTCGGATGTGTGGTTGTTAATTTGTTTTGCTTTTTGAATAATATTGTTGATAAAACTTTAAGGATATTTTGTCTTGAGTATTATTCCATCTCTTCTAGTCTGTCGTCTCTTGTGATTGTGTTTGTAACTATTGTACATATCCGTTTGGCTAGGTTGAGTACTAGTGTTTCGTGTGAGAAGATGGAAAAAGGACATATTGCCGAGAGTCAATCGGTTTAAAGTGTATGACGGTTTCTAATTTAGTGTTTGTTTTTGTACTTAATATCTTTAAAAGAGGAAGTTTGTTTTATTGTTCTACTCCATAGTGAATTGGATGCTAGGATTTTTATTATTAATGGATGTTTGGGATGTCTTTAGTTTATCCAGACTTTCATTTCACAGAATGAAACAGTCATCTAGATATCTTTTTTAGTTTTCTTTTATGCTGCAACTGAAGTAATTCTCACAGATTTCTGAGGTTCTGTCATGGATTTTTAGTTCATGGTAACCCTAAAGTCCGATTTGGGCCGAAAGTCCGATTTGGGCCGAAAGTCCGATTTATACCGAAAGTCCGATTCAGGCCGAAAATAGAATTGATCAAATCACCAACTCTTCGGATCTACAATTGAATTGAGTTCTTTAAATCGCGAAACTTCAAAACTTTACGTCACGAAGCCTCTGACCCTAACTCTGATGATTCAATGGCATTTTGAAGAAATAAATTTGATTTCTTCAATTCACAAAATTTTGGAGATGTTTTCAAATGAATTTAAAACAAAGTTTTTAAATCCACTAAGTTTTTATGTTACTTTAAACTCAATACAAATTATAAACTGTTAAGTGTTGACAAAAATGAAACTGTTCATAATTATATGATTAAAAAGAATATACACTGCTAGCAACTAATAAAAACTTCTTTTCCAGCTGAAAATCTGACAATCACATATGAAGCAAGGCCAGAAATATGAGAAAAAAACTTTCCCTTATCTGATTTAAATCCAAAAAGTTGTTATTTCATCTGAAGAATTATTTGAATGTTAATAGCCCTTCTCAAAATCATGGTAAATAACAACATATTCGTTGTTTTCGGCGATGTTTACATCTTATCAAGTAAGGGATTCCCATTTAGTTTCCTGTTTTTTTAATACACAGGTTCTTTGCATATCTGTTTTAAGTAGGTTTTTGGGGTTGCGTAGGATGAAATAATCAAAATCATATATCGCCTTGCAAAATTTTATATCACACGCCATTTTTCCTTCAGTTGCCCTTTGACCCAGCCAACAGCCGAAATCGCGCACCGGATTAGGTAACCAAGTGTCGACCAACTTTTACGGCACAGATTCAACTCACGAAAAAGCGAAAAAAAAATTAGGAAGAAATACTTGACGAATTTAAAGATAGGAAATATTTCTTTGGTTTCAAATCACATGTTTATCACAGATAACATAATCTAAATGGTAAACTGATCTCTCCGGCGTAAAAGTCTTCAGATAATAAAAAAAATACATTTAATTACATTTTTAATCTCTTTAACATTAATGAATTGTTTTCCAGCTGAAAATCTTACAATCACCTAAGAAGACGTCCGTCATATGAAGCAAGGCCAGAAAATATGAGAAAAACTCCCGTATTTAGTGCCATCAGTTTTATTTTTTATTTTATTTTATTTTATTTCTTTTTGCAAATGATCAAATTATCAGAACTATGGCATGAGATTGAGATATTATCTGCCCTTGGCAGTTTATGGTTAGCCAATCAGCTTACAGAAGAACACTCCCTGTTGGTTTGATTTGGTTTGGTTTAGTTTGTTTTACGGGATATCAACCTCAATGGGTTATTTAATGCCGACAAAATTTTTATTGCTGGTAATATTTTGTTTTATCCAAAATCTATTTCTGGTAATATTTTTTACTTCATAAATCTATTTCTGGCAATATTTCTTCTTTCAAAAAACTTATCTGGTAATACTTTTTCCTTCAGAATTCTATTTCTGGCAATATTTCTTCTTTCAAAAAATTGATCTGGTAATATTTTACCTTCAGAAATCTATTTCTGGCAATAATTTTCCTTCAAAAATGTATTACTGGCAATATTTTTTTTCAAAAAACTATTGATCGTAGTATTTTCCCTCCAAAATGTATAGCTGGTAATATTTCTTTTTCCTTAAAAATATATTGCTGGTAATATTTTTTTTCAAAAACGTATTCTTTGTAATTTTTTTTTTTTTTGAAAATGTATTTCTGGTAATAGATTTTTTTAAATTTTTTCTTCAAAAATCTATTACTGGTAATATTTTTTTACAAAGTATTTCTGTTATTAATACCTGTTTTTACATTTTCATCGTGTTTTTTCCCAGTTTCGGGGTTAACTATTTGCCCATAGCTGGGACCCAACCAGGTGCTACCACCCCGGGTCAGGGTGAACCTGGGAAAACCACCAATTAAGAAGTGGTTCCATGCTTCTGAAAACCTCCTGATCAGAGACCTTGCTGCTGGGCGTAGTTTATCGTCTCACTCAGTACACGGACTCTCTTGGTAAGACCTACGAAATGAACACTTGCAGAACCAGCCAGATCTACACAGTTATCACCACAGAATCCGTAGATGGCGAAAACATCGACTCTTTATCAGCAGATATGTTTGGTCGCAGATGCTATTAATTTTGTAAGGACTCATTTGTAATACTGTTTAATACAACATTCATAAAGCAGAGGTCAATCGCATTCTATTCTTTATTTTTTACAACGCCTCCATCGACCACGTGGGAATCTTATATGGGACCCACTTCATTCCCCAATAATGGCCTTCTATTATCCTCTAAGTACAACACACATTTACCATTAATCAATGATAGGGTCTTGGCCCGTGGATAACGTTACCAATTTACTAAGATATTTCCCTTCAATTAACTGTCTCGCTTTGGTTTAGTAGTTTATGATCGACGAGGCCGTTCATATCTAACCAAAGGGAGTGCATATCTGGTTTAGGTATGGTTATTTCTTTTCAAATGAATGTTAAACCAATTTACATTATTCGGGCTATTGCCTCATCTTTGTCGCCATATTTATTACAACGTTTCGGCCGTTGTACGCTCCAGCCTTCTTCAGGTGGTTTGGAATATCGAACTGAACCCTTTATTTGGCTCACTGGGATAGACTGTTCTAGTTCCACGTGCCATGTTTAATGGATGTCATTTATCAGTTATCTCCTGTTAATTCTCCTCTCCAATTTCTCCGCTAACTTAACCGGGTATTGAACTCCCACTCTTTCGGTTCTGTCAGAAATATGGACAGATACTGAATGTTAATCACTGTTGATTTCTTTCGATGATATTATAGAGAACTGGATTTTATCATGAGAGGTTCTAGTCAGGAAAGCTTTGGTAACCAGTTTACAGCTCAATGACGAATTGTGATGGGGGTCTTTTATTGAGTTGAGATGTACGATAAAATGAGAAATCTAACGGCCAAATCTATAAAAATTTCCGTTTTCAAGAAGTTGTTTTATGATCAACGTTGGGCTTCCTTTTCTTTTTAAATAATACTTACATACCTATATATTCTCTAGTAGGAATTTTCAAAACTACCATTCGCTTTTGCATGGGGTATTGCTGTCATATATAGGGTGGGGCCCCTTTCTGTTTGTCTCAAGGTCCTTGATAAAATCCAGAGACGGATTTGCAATGTAATTGGCCCTGATCTGCAGCCGCCCACACGCAGACATGCCGTCGCCTCCCTCTGTTTTCTTTTTTTTTTTACAAATACTTTCACGGTAATTGCTCCGACGAGCTGCTTTCTCTGGTTCCCAGACTTCATGAATTTAAGCGTTCAACTAGGCTGGCATCTCGCTCTTACCCTTTCACTGTCGAAACTGTTAAATGTAACCGTCTATTCTACACCAATAGCTTCATGTCTCGCACCTCTCGCCTGTGGAACTCCCTCCCCATTTCCTGTTTACCTGATAGCTATAATCTCCAACTATTCAAATGTAATGTCAATCGACGTCTCCAGATGCCTTGACCTATCCCCTATCCTTCTCTTCATCCTTTCTTCTATCACTCCTATTTGCTCTCGTTCCAACTCTCTGTAACCCTTTGCCAGCTAGAGGCTTCCCGCCTTGCTTGGGGTGAAAAATTATACGCCGGTTGATATTAATTTTCCTGTTTGAGAAAAAAACGTCCACCAATGCTCACTCTGTGACCCATACGTTCGACTTTGTGAGCACATAAATTTGTGCCACATCAGAGCTACGCTTCGAAAATCACTATACCTATGTAGCAAATCATTTCTTCCTTAAAATATTTTGTATTTCTTGTTAAAATATTTAGCGACTACACTCACGTTAGACGTCGTATTGGATTTGATGTTTATCTGTATTAAAAATTTGGATTGAATATGAATTCAAAATTTAGTCTTTATTAGATTATATTTATCTGGGACAATTCTGCACTTTTGATCGAAACTGGATGGAAATAGATTTTGTGTCACATATGTAACTATCAAAAATATATTGTACGGTATGGTATATTGCAAGGTAAAAGTGCTCACTATCAGGGGCAGAGCCTGTTTATATAACTGAAGGTCTATCGAAAACCTACAAATTTTTTCGTGATTTTTACGAAAACCAAAGCGATAAAATAAATTCCGGAGTAATAATAGGCTTTTATTTATGAAACCTTAGAATCTGTAGCCCCAATTATATATATATATATATATATATATATATATAATGAAATGGACAAAGTCCGACAATTATTTAAGACCTTTTTATGATTATACATTATTTTTATAGATACAAATATTTAAGTATTATAAACAGATCATGTACTTAAATATATGTCTCTATAAAAAGAACGTATAAACATAAAAAAGTCTTTATATATATATATATATATATATATATATATATATATGAACATTGTAGTCAACACTCAAGTCTGACGATTGCGTCCAGCATGAAACAGCCTGTCGCCTCTAAGTGTTGACTTCAATGTTCACTTTTATATTTATATACGCTCTATCTTTGATATTGAGCACTTTATCCAATAAATATAGCACAACTTACAACTATATTTCTTCCTTCATATATATATATATATATATATATATATATATATATATACACACACACACACACACACACACACACACACACACACACACACACACACTGTAATTCATCGAGTCTAGAAGAATCCTCAACAAAATGAAGGAAGAAAACATTGGACGGCCGCTTCGTCCTATTCCTGGGACTCATCAGCAGAGTGCTTCCACTAACGAGATTCGAACCCGATCCGTTTCGATACAACCTAAGCGTCATTCCAACTGTACCAACGGGTATCAGTGACGAAGCGTAAACTGAATAGACTTGATATAGAGCCTCTACTCACAAATACCCAAAATTCTATTACTTGTATATCCTTGCATGACCCAGCTAATTCTCTGCGATGGAGCAGTTCGAGGGAAAGAAAAGTTGTGGCTCTTGCGGCACAACCCGTTTTATTATGAATATTTGGATGAGTAGCACCACGGGACTTGTGAATAGCGGCGCTATTTTATATATATATATATATATATATATATATATATATATATATATATATATATATATATATATATATATATATATATATATATAGAATAGAATAGAATAGAATTTTGGGGATTTAGACAAATAAATAAATATATAAATAAATATATATATATATATATATATATATATTACGTAAATGTTATTTTTAGTAATACCAATATTGCAGTAGATGTATTTATTTTCGTCTACTAGCCTGGATATTCTAACGCAAGGACACCTGGCAAAGTGGATAAAGTCGTTAGTATGATCCAGTGACAGGACCCAGAGAGACATGAGTTCAGTCCCTGGTTAAGACATTGGAGATCTTGGAGAGGGGAATTAACAGGAGATAACAGATAACTGACATCCATTAGACATGGCACGTGGAACTAGAACAGTCTACCCCAGTGAGCGAAATAAAGGGTTCAGTTCGAGATTCCAACCGCCTGAAGAAGTCTGGAGTGTACAACTTCCGAAACGTTGTGATAAATATGGGACAAAGATGAGGATGATCGTCCGAGCAATGAAAATAGTGAGTCCTTTCTTTTCTCCAATAACAGCGTATTTGATTTTTAGTTTTTCTTTGATCTCTTGTATTTTCACATTATCCACTAGAATTTTATTCATGTTAATAGTTGTATTTTGTTTGTTTATGATGTGATAATCGATATGTGTACGAATCGTACAGTGTTTGGACGAGTGACAAGTTAAGCTACGGGAGAGTGTGTTGTATATATGACCAATATAGGGACTTGAGAATTCATAAACAACGTTGTTTTTACATCGAATTTTTTCGAGGTCCAAAATATTGATATTAATTAGTTTTTAATGTTTTAACATTTTGAAATAAATAATAAAGCCATATAATTTATTGGACTAATTAAGGGATATACACCGGCAAATTGAATTTTTCTGGGCTTTTTCATATCTTGTTTATAATTACGGCGCATCTGGTTATAATAAAATAAATTGTGGATGGTTTTATTTTGTTTATATCGAGCCTGAATTTTTTTATTTATTTATTTTCGAAAATTGTATAAAGCTAATTTTATTTGTTCGTCGATTATATAGTTTTGAAAATTATTGTTGATAAGCGTTTCTTTGGTACATATGGACGTTCATGGCCGCCAAAGAAAACAAAAAAAAACAGAATGTCAAAAGAACAGTTTTTCCCTTGACATCGCTATTATTTTAAGTATGTTCACTACTCGGCGATGTTTGTCGTCTTAAAAAGCGATGATTAGAATTATAATAAAGCTTAAATATATAACGAAAGTGAATTTATGGATTTTTGCTCTTGAGAATTGAAAGCAAAAATATTAAACAATATTTATATGTCTGATTTTTTATTTAGAAGATTAATTTTATATTTACAACATTCTTATAGATAAGACAATTAAAATCAATGCAGTGTAATCTTTATCATTTACAACTTTATAAAGAAATAAATAGGAAAAAAATATTTTATTCATTAATTTAATTCCTAGCGTCGGCAAGAATACACTTGCTTTTTAAAAAATTGATGAAGAATCTATTATCACCTTTCCTCATCTTAATGTATGTATCCTCATACGTTTACTAATCATTTACTTGTTAAATTTACTTGTTTGCTTGTCGCTGCCGACACTTGAGTTTGAACATAGATCCCCAGTAAGTAAACATAGGCGATCCCATTATTGAATTAAGTGGATCACGTGACCGTAGAGGAAACGCATATATAAGATGTCGCTTGACGTCTAGATGGATCGTTATTTCTAGTCTATCCTCTATTAATATACGAACCGCTATTCTCTATTCTATTCACTATGCTATTTCTCTATTCAGAAGACTATAAGGGTTACTTGTCGAGTAAGTATTATCGAGCAAGTACTATTAGTGTGAGTGTTATTCGATAGCGTCTGACACCAGTATTGTTCAACGGCGTTACTATAGTTGTATCTGCGATTACAAAGTCTCTACTACAATGAGCATTACGAAAGTGAAAACGAGTATTTGTTGACATCAGAAAATTACTAAATGATTAAAATATATGAATTAAATATAGGAAAATCCTCATTATTAAGCATTTTATGAAACTTGAAACAAGTTAACTGATGTTTTTGTCAAACAATCTAATAAATAAATAATGTTTATTATTTTTTATCAATTCTCAAGAACAAAAAAAATCTATAAATTCATTTTAATCATATGCTAAGGTTTTATTAAAATTCTTATCATCATGTTTTAAAACGATAATCATGGCCGAATATTAAATGTAGGTAAAAATGTGGAGCCCTGGGAAAATCTGTCCAGGAATTGTCGCACACAGAAGACCATGTCGACAGTAATTCTTGAAGGTTGGAAACCACTTTGGGATTCTGGAAGGATCTCTAATGTGATAATAAATAGTGTAAATAAACAATCTAATAAATAGTGTTTATTATTTTTGTTGCCAATTCTCAAGAACGAAAAAAGAAAAACCCTGTATAAATAACGGTTTAATATATTCCAATTTTATTCCAGTCTTAATCATCTGTTCTTAAAAGAATAAACATTGCTAAGGTGTGAAGGTAGATAAAATTATAAAATACGAAAAAAAAAGTCCTTTGGCTCTCCTCTTTTGTCGGGCACGAAGTTCCAAGTTTGCCATTTGTTTTCTCCTTCTTCGCGCCGTGTCCCTTCAAGTCGTAGGCGATCGTGGCTCTCCACAAGTTCCGGGCACGAAGTTCCAAGTTTGCCATTTGTTTTCTTCTTCTTCGCGCCGTGTCCCTTCAAGTCGTAGGCGATCGTGGCTCTCCACAAGTTCCGGGCACGAAGTTCCAAGTTTGCCATTTGTTTTCCTCTTCTTCGCGCCGTGTCCCTTCAAGTCGTAGGCGATCGTGGCTCTCCACAAAATCCGGGCACGAAGTTCCAAGTTTGCCATTTGTTTTCTTCTTCTTCGCGCCGTGTCCCTTCAAGTCTTAGGCGATCGTGGCTCTCCACAATTTTCCGTCCTTAATAATAAATTTTGTCCCTCTGTTATTTCTCCTAAATCTAGTTCTGTCATTCATTTACTCAACCTCACTAAATCTGTTATGCGTTGTTCTCCTCTCTCCTAACTTCTCTCAAACTGTCACGCGTGCATCAAATTTTCCAAACCTTCTTTCTTCATTATGTGCCCTAATGCCCTCAACTCTCTCTTCCTATTTCCTTTAAACATTGTCATTACTCACGTGTTCGGTTAATGATATCTTCAGCATCCTTCTGTAGAACCACTGCTGCCTCAAGTCTATCGTTCACCTCACCTTTGACGAGATTGTCTAGCATTCACTGCCTTGCTGCTTAATTCTTTACAATTCTGAAGTGAAAAGGAGGTACCAATTCATCTGACAACTCTTTTTCCTTTGTTTTAGTTAAAGGTTTTGCTGGTGGTCATGAAGTTTTTTTTTTTCAAATTAATTTTTTTTTTTTTTTCAAATTAACTGCAATCTGTTTTCACATACTCCAAGAAAAAATAAACAAGTTCTTGCTTACCAGTTAGCAGTTCCATTTCTGGATTCAATCCCAAATCAATCATCAGGAGGAACCACAACAGCTAGATTCGGCCCTTTTTTTTTTAATGCCAACTTGACGAAAAAACAATCACCTCACGTTTCCACTATTCGAACCTGGTTGCGTAGTTTTAAGCAATCGATCATTTTATAATGTATATATTACAAATGTATATATATATATATATATAACGTGTTAAAAAAATCTACTTCACCGATGAGAATTTTAAGTGAAACAGTGTTTCCATTACTGCTATTAGATGGCACAGTCTGTGTAACGGATCCCTGGGGCCAAGGAAAATTTACTTAAAGGTTATTTATTTCCCGTGAGTACCAGTCAGTTGTCCATTAGTTAATGTATACACACACACACACACACACACACACACAAACAAACATACACACAAATATACACACACACAAACATACACACACACAAACATACACATATACATATATTTTGTGCTAAAATGGGTGACAATTTCTTGCAAATGTAAACATTTTTTAGCGAATAGTTCATTTTATCAGTGTCATAAAATTAAACAGTCTAAATTTATTCCGCGTCACGAATTAAAAAAAAACAAGAAAAGAGGAGAAAAATGGGAAAAAATAGTCTCAAGCGAAGCATTTAAACGAAAATTTAAACTACGTTCAAATTCTTTAAAATTAGAATTTCAAGACCAGTGTTTAAATCCAGAACTAGAGAAGACTGTGTGACTCATATATGACTCATATGGATACCGGTTATCGGTTCAACAAGAGAAATCAACATAGCGAGTTTTGGCTTAGTCTGTTTTATTCATTTCAAACTAATACATTTGTAAAAGGCATGAACTCGTCTTGCCCCAGCCAGTAGTTTAAAAAGCAGGGTAAAGAGAAATCTTTAGATTTGTGAGGCAGCTAGTAGAAGGAAAATCGCTGAATTCAGTCTAGCATGAAGAGGAATCCTCTGCGTCGCTGTTTCTAGCAACACCTAATGCGCAACGGCTACGGGGCATGTCATCCACTCAAGACCATAATGGGGTACGGTGATCCTGACTCTGATGGAGCGTATGATGTCAAGGGCAATCAAGAATTGGTACATCAAGAGCTGTATAACGGTAAAGACGGAAAACAAAATCTTATTTCTATAATCACAGTGCCCATCACTAGAAAAATTTAGATGCAAACCACATACGACGTCAAAGGAGAGAAACATTTCCAGACATTCAGGATACCATTTTTAGAAAAATTTATTTTCAGAAAAGCGTGATATTAACGAAAAAGATTTCTAGACATGATTAGTACCCAGGAAACAATTTATTCCAGATACCAAGAGCTCAAGGAGAGAAAAGTTACTGTTATATTTTTTATTTTCAGTGATGCGCGGTGGCCAGTGCTAAAATGTTTTGTTTCCAGATACATATGACCTTAAAGGCGAGAAACAGTTCTTATTTTCAGAAATGTTTCGGTACTTCGAAAGAGAAAGACTTATTTTAATTAAAAAAATATACTCAGTCAAACCTGGGGAAATACAGGATATCCCAAAATATTTGACATTATTTCGCTGGCCAATAATTTTGAAATAACCTAGATGAAGATTTTATATTTAATGGAAGAGGACAATATGTGCTTATCTTAATAACAATCTGCCAGATTAGATGGCCCGGGCGTGGTGGAGATGAAGACAGTTTTCTGGTGAAATGGCCGCCGCGTCACCGGACATATCTCCGTATGATTTGTTTTCGTGGAGATATGTGATGGGATTGGTCTACGCCTCCCTCTTCCTGCTAAGATTGATAAGCTGAAGCGGAGAATCACTTCCACACTAGATAATGTTACCAACGAAATGCTACAGCATGTTTGGCAAGAGCTTAACTACAATTTTCACGCGTTTCCGTGTCACAGACGGTGTACATTTTTTTTAAGCGCTTCAGCCCAAGCAAGGCGGAAAGCCACTAGGACGCAAGGGATTACAGAAAATTTGGAGCAATAGGAGTGATAGAAGAAAGGATGAGGAGGAGGGTAGTGCATAGATCAAGGCAACTGTAGATGTCGATTAACATTACATTTGAATAGCTGGAGATTATAGCTCTCAGGGAAACTGGAATAGGGAAGAGAGTTCCACAGGCGAGAGGTGCCAGACATGAAGCTATTGGAGTAGAAGAGACGGCTACATTTAGGAGTTTCGACAGTGAAAGGGTGAGAGCGGGATGCCAGCCTCGTAGGGCGCTTGAACTCATGAAGTCTGGGAACCAGCGAATGCGGCTCCTCGGAGCAATTGCCATGAAAGTATTTGTAAAACAGTGAGAGACGACGGCGCGTCTGTGAGAAAGTGACTGTAGACGAGATGCCAGATCAGGGCCAATTATATTGCATGTCCGCCTCTGGAGCCTATCAAGAACCCCGAGGCAAACAGAAGGGGCTCCAGACCATATATGCAGCAATACTCCATAAACCGGTCATATAATAAACATATAATGTTAAACAGCTAAACTATTCAAATTCACTGAGATAGACTTAGTAGTTTTCAAGATGATTGCTTTTAAAACGATGACAATTTTTGTGGGAACACAATATATATATATATATATATATATATATATATATATATATATATATATATATAAGCATATTTGTTCTTTGCTGGGTTTTCATTGATAGGAGTTCACGATCTAGACCTGTTGACATTAATTTCACTGTTTAAATTTCTTGCTGAAATAACCACAAATTTTCACTCTATGTATAGAAACAGAGAAAAATATTATATTTAATGTTTTATTTTTGTTCCCTTTTCAGGTTGAGCCATGCCATTCACTCACAAAGTGAAGTCATTTTACATCTTGAAATATGCTTGCGCACAGACACCCAAGTGTATGGAGTGTGCCTTCAATGCAAAATTTGAAAAAACTTCAGAATCTGGCAAACAAATTTGGACTCGGTACCAAAAATTAAAAGGGGAAGTTTGCTTATGCAGGACTAAAGGATCTGGTAGACCATCATCAACATCAGCGTGGTGTTTAGCAAGAGCTTAACTACCGACATGACGTGTTGCTGTGTCACAGACGGTACACATATTGAACACTTATAAAATCCGTCCCATAATAGACTTTTGATGTTCAATACCTAAACTGTTCAGTTTCATTGAGCTAGACTTAGTAGTTTTCAAGATAATTGCTTTTAAAATAATGTCACTTTTTTTGGTGGAAGGCACCCTGTATATTATTCGAAATCGAGAAACTTAAAAAAAAAGTAGTAAAAGAAAGAGAGAATAAAAGACTAAACATTGAACAAAACGAATAACCCCAGATGCGAACTACGTATTAGAGACACCCAAATCAAAATACGAACTATCATTGGAATAGCGAAAGATGCCTTTCAAAAGCTAAGCAAGTTTCAAACCGAAAACTTTAGTTAGAAACAAAGAGTTTTGACCTTTCATGCAATATCAGTTCTTGTACATGGCAGTGAATGCTGGGCAATTACCTTACAGATGAAGAAGGGGTTTCAGGTAAGAGAAACCAAGTAATTAGTGCTGAACTCTTATGTTATATCAGTCTATGGCAGTGAATGCTGTCAATTTTCTCGAAGAGGGAGAGCGGGTTTCAGGCAAGAGAAACCAAGCAAAAAGTGCTAAACTGTTATGTAATATCACCCTTCCTATATGACAGTGAATGATGAACAAATTCCTCTCAATCTATTAACTGCAGTTTTTCTGACAATTCTTCCAGTGAAGCCATCTTCAACGAAACCAAGAAAGAATGTGAAATAGCCCGAAACGACAATCAATTCCAGACAACACTCAGATACACACCATACAGCACAAAAAAAAATCCAACAGAAAAAGAAACATTATATATATATATATATATATATATATATATATATATGTATATATATAACTGATCAACCACGGAAACAACGTTACTACGCAGAAAAAACTTCCTTTATAAATAATAAATACGGGTACAAGAGAATGCTTTCTAAACATATATGGAAGATTATCCCCTCTCCAAAAAACAAATGTTGATTCTTTAAAGTTTAATTTTTAAACTACGTTTATATTTTATTTTCTAAAACCTTGGTGTTGATAAATCCTGCAAGGTAGGACTTGTGGGGTGAAATAGCTATACAAATGGGGTATTTTTTAATTTCTCTTTTACACACACACACACGTGCGCACAAATACACACACACACACACACACACACACACACACATATATATATATATATATATATATATATATATATATATATATATATATATATATATATCCCCTAACAGTATATTTAATTTACTAACACACACACACACACACACACACACACACACACACACATATATATATATATATATATATATATATATATATATATATATATACCCTAACAGTATATTTAATTTACTGATATGTAGTTTTTGATTTCAAATATATGAATGTTGCCATGGTTTCTATGAAAGATATAATCTCCAAAGAGAAAGAAGACACTGGGAATTTACTGAGTGATGGAAACACAGCATTGGAAAAAGTGTTAACAAGGAAAGCAGTTCTGAGAATGGCTAAAAAAAGACATTGAACACATT
The DNA here is from genome assembly GCA_963932145.1 of Acanthosepion lycidas. Taxonomy (NCBI): domain Eukaryota; kingdom Metazoa; phylum Mollusca; class Cephalopoda; order Sepiida; family Sepiidae; genus Acanthosepion; species Acanthosepion lycidas. Next base: position 16,174,890 of record OZ010587.1, read on the forward strand.
GACAAGATATGAACATGAAAAAATAATTGGATTTAAGCGTGTCATAAGGAAGGATTTTCGAATAAGAAAAAGGTTAACAAGCAAGAATAATAGGTCTCCTCTCAAGAAGCCGGTACTGTGGACTTACGTAGAGAGAAGCCTTTGGGAATATTAAGAACATTATTTATTAGGTTGGTGCAAAAATAATGACGTAATAATGTCGTTTTTTGACGTATATTTAACGTCAATAAACGACATTATTACGTCATTATTTTTGCACCACCCCAATAAATACAAAAATACAACCAAACCGCCACCTGTCAATGTCAGCAATAGAATCATGTAGATTACGTGAAAATTGATATTTCAATAGTAGTTTTCAGGTAAATGAAGAATGGGACTAAAGGGACTTGTTGATTGGGTTACAGATTGTAATAATTAACTTCATGTATATTTACAAAGATAGAAGTCTTTTAAGCAAGACTTATTAATTTTGTAGTCCGCTATTAATTTATTAGGCCGGATAGTTAGAGAGTTGGCTTGAGATGGGGGATCGAATATTACCCTAGTCATAGTATGTACCTTCACATCTAGTTATCATCTCTCAGTTGGGTCGCTGTCCTTAGACAGATTGCGCGCGGCAGAGGGGCAACTGAGGAAAATAATATTGAAGAGGTGCCTAGACTTGGGGAACAGCTGCCCCAGACCGCGTCCTCCCATTGCACAAGATGGAGGGATCGGTGCTCGCACCGAGGCCAGCGCAAACGACGGTTGCGGGGGCTGAGGGAAATTTTTGTTCCTGCCCCGGGTGTGAGCGCTCGGGTCCCCACCTAAAAATAGACCTTGTGTCATATCTCGTCCTAGTGGGGGGAATAGATTAAATACTTACCCTAGTCGATTTGTTTGGAAGGTACCTTCTTGATGTTATCTTTTCGGGAGGGAAAAGGACCCCGGCGTGCGGCAACTTTGGAAAGTGTCTGGAAACCATACCACGAGTTGAACCGAGCCTTGTGAGTGAAATTGTGTACACAGAACTATTTGGGATCGGTTGATGATTTTGTTAGCACGAAGTCATACGTCATCGGGAGCGAGGGTTTCAGAGTACTGGCTTTTTTCAGAGGGTTGAACACACCAGATAATGCGCTCTCTCCCATAAATTATAACTATGGTCCCCTCAGGGAAATCGCAGTATAAACCACAGGTGGGAACTCTGGGTGTTGAACGGACACAAATGTGTCTGGGTAGGCGTCTGCAACAGGGATTGGCTCGCTGCCGTAGTAGGCAAACATATTCGGATAGAAACAGCCAGTGAGTAGTTCACTAACTGCTATTACTCTTTCCAGTATTGACGGGTGTTACCTTCCCCACTAACCTTTTGTTTGGAGAAGTGTGTAACGTTTGTATCTTGCTTAAGTCTTTATTTTCTCTTCCATTTACATATATTGTGCTAAGAGCCTGTTACTCTTCTTAATAACATGAATGGACTGCTCCCATCATGATAAGTAGTCCTGGGTAATGGACTAGAAAGCAAGAAGATAATACTATTTACAGTGACTAGTTGAGTATTTAATACTACTATTACGAACAACTCGGTTGAGTTAAGTGTTGTGTCTTCCAAACACCACATCACAAAAATGCGCTATACGCTTTATTTTTTGATGCTGTTGCAAAACCTCATGTGATGTGGTTTCAGTTATTTTGTACACCTTATTCGTTTGTGATTCTGTAGCGCCAGTCTCGGAGATTCGAAGTAGGATGTCATTCTGTAAGCCCTACACGCTTGATTTCGCTCGAAGCCATTTTTAATCGTTGACCTGAGAAAGCAGCTATATACATGTTTGGCGCCATTTACCAGAACGGACTTTGAATGTCTTTTCATCCTTTTGTTGACTATCTCTTTCTGTCAGATAAGTCGAAAGAAGTCACGTGGAAACTTGTTAATACATTTGCCGAAACATCATTTAACATCATATCTAGAGTCGACCATCGTCGGTCGGTTTCAAGGGACGAACGTAGAATTCGAAATGTAGCCGGTGGCGTGTAAAATCAGCATAACTTGTACCAAATATTATCAATTTTTATCTATTCTTTTCTTTGGCATGTCGAATCCTACATCAAAACCCATTTTCGTCTCGTGTTGTAATGTAGTTATTAACTTTTTGATGGTGTTAAGCCGACAAGAAGTCTTCAGACTAATTACGACCTACAGAAGAGATATAAAGAGATTATAGTTTAGGAGAGCAGAAAGATTAAATAAGTGATATACCGAAGGACTCCGATATAAGCTTCGTCCACGCAACGTTGTAAGCACAAAGAGCGACACCCACCTGCAAATGAGATTGATTAAATTCCTTTCTCTTCCGTGCGATATTTTTCATTGAACACTGCAACATATCTTTAAATGTGTCTTTCTGCTCTTTCATTAGTGACCCCAATTACAATTATCGAAATTGAATAATTTCAATCAATCTGATCTTATCGCCCTCATACGAACAACTTTTACCGTTTCTTACCAGCGATAAATGGATATTGATCAATTAAATATTCCCAAACGAATCAACTAACCTCCTGGAGAGCAACACCCTACGCCTTCTTAGTTTCATGTGTTCCACTAGCTATATCGAATCAACTGATACGACGACTGAAAAGAAATTTGGTTCATTATGTCGGGCCAGACTTTTCTTTCATCTTACACATTTATAATCCTAATATTCGTTCTTGTGTTGCATACTCACCCTCATTTTGGGGAGGTCTTGGTTGACGGGGTCGACTCCCAAATAACATTGTTGCCTTCCTCTTTTTCGGCCGCTAATCGCCAGTTATTTTGTTTTGAATTAAAAGAAATATCAACAAAATGGTTTTTAACTTAACTATTGGTTTTGTGCATAATTATCAGGCGTTTTTGAAGGCGAGTTAATTGTTAATAAAAACTGCTGTTTTGTTTGCCTTTTTTTTTAATAAAAATATTATTTTATTTTCAGGATATAAAGAAGCGTGTCGATAATCATACGCCCCGGAATAATCATTTAAAAATGTTATTTTTGAATTATTATGTTTCTTTTTTCATAATAAATATTGTTCAAAAACGCCTGATAATTATGCACCAGCCTAATATTTTATACGCCGTCAATCTGTACATTTTTAACTAGCCAGTGCGGTCGCTCAATCACCCCCACTGGGAAGCAAGTTTCCAGACACGAAATAATACGTCTACATTCTTCGACGTATAAAACTTAACTCCTTGGAATCCCTTTCTACAGCCAACATCCCAAGGCTAATTTAACCAATCAAAAACGACTTTCTTTGTTTATCTGTATCTAATCTCAAAGGTCAAAATGGGGAAGTCAGAAGAGAAATACAATTCTTTAAGAAATAATAATCTGATAAATTATTATTTAACGCTTGCATTGACTACTGTTGCCATATCATGTCTGGTTCTTCTGCTGTATATATCTGAAAAGTCTTGATAAAATCAGGAAGGATCTGTAATGTAATTGATTCATATCTGGCATCTCGACTTCAGTCATGTTTTCACCGATGTGATGTAGCATCCCTCTGTCTTTTCTACAAATACCTTTATGGCATCTCCTTTGAGAAGCATTTTACCCTGATACCCGGACTACATGA
>OZ010587.1:16183495-16203495 GCA_963932145.1 Acanthosepion lycidas
ATATATATATATATATATATATATATATATATATATATATACATACGAGGCTGGGCTGAAAGGTTAATAAGCTAACTTTGAAGGTGTGATGCTAGAGTTGTGAAATCTTGCATGCATTAATTTCAACCGTTCTTATTAATAACTACATTGTTTTCACTTGGGGTAAACTTATACTCAACTGTTCAAAGACGACTTCAAAAATAACTTGTCTCGACTTTATCTTGAAATTAAACAAAATTTGGAATCGTGGTGTTATCAAGTACCTGCAGAAAAATCTTTCAGAAATGATTGCATGTAATTTTTTTTTTAAAATATCAATGACGTGACAACATTTATTGATTATTCAACTTATTCTTCAATATGAAAAACAATTTCTATCTATCTCAAAATATTCATATCTGTCTACCCATCCGTATATCTATCGCAATATATGCATATCTTTTTGTTTATCTTATTATTTTATAGATATTTTTCTATTTTACATATCTGCAGATCTGGATATATGAGTGTATCTATGTAACTATCTAAATTTCTTAATATTTATATATAACTATTTTCCCTGATTGTCTATCTCTATCTGTTTGGTATATTATGGCCGGTTGTTGTTAAATTCACTGTTTGAGAAATTAGAAAAAATAGCTATATTAATTCAATCGCATGTACTCGCTAAAATAACAATATATTCTGTAAACCTACATTTAAGTAAAACAATCTTAACGATTATCTACATCAATTATAAATATTACATATAAATATAAAAAAATTGTAGTTATTTTTCAAGTTTTCTCTATACAGCAATTTGAATTATTACCGACATATATATATATATATATATATATATATATATATATATATATATATATATATATATACTCTTACGGTGTGCTATATTTATGGGCTAAAATATAAAAGTGAACATCGAAGTCAACACTTAGAAGTAACAGGCTGTTTCATGCTAGACGCAATCGTCAGGCCACGAGTTTACGTCTAGCATAAAACAAACTGTCGCCTCTAAGTGTTGACTTCAATGTTTACTGATATATATATATATATATAAATATATATATATATATATATATATTTGAATATATTTGAAACGGTACAGAAGCGTATTAAGGCATTAAAAACAAGAAATTTTATATTATGGACCATGATAGATTTAAAATAAAACAAACACCAGTCGACCGGTTTCGTCCCCTCTCATCAGAACTGTTAACGGGGAAATTATGAGGAAAAGAAAAGAAGTCTGTAATGCATGACATGAATGATTGGACAGGAAGAAATAAATTATTATAAAAGTTATACCAACCAAGATGCTAGAAACGCAGCACAGCAAGTCCAAGCAAACAATCTCTTTGTTTACAAAGAGTAGGTTGCCTGAACCTGATGTAAAGCGTCTCTAACACCTTAAGATGGAATAGCGAGTGCGAACTGGCCAAAACAGAAAACCAGTTCACACTGAAATTCAACGCACAAGTAGGATTCTTTATAAAGTGATCCGCAATCGAAGACCCATACGTGTTACGAATGGTATCACCCAAAGAAAATGTTTTATTCAGTATTATAGCAGGTACGTGTTGTTTAATTCTAACGTCCAACCGCTGTGTCGTTCTACCTATGTAGTCGCATCCACAACTACATTTGAAATGATAAATAACAGAGTTAATATGGTGGGGGGTAGAACATCTTTACACATAGATGAAAGTACGGACTTAGTTTGAAAAACAACACGAACATTGGCTGCAAAATAACACTGATGTGAACTCCATGAAATACGCTTGGCGAAGGATTCACTAATGCTACCCAACCACGCCAAACGAAGATAGACCGAACATTTACTCACTGAAGCAGGTTTAATTTTGTTAAACCTGGCAGTTTCATCTCGAATAACTGAGTGAACAATGTTCAACGGATAACCATTGTTCACAAAAATCTCAGTTAAGGAACTGATTTCATGTTTCAAAGTGTCATCAGAACAAATCATTAGGGCCCTATGTGTCAGGGTCCTAATCAAATTAATCTTTTGTCGTTTAGGACAAAAGGAGTCCCATCGAGTATATAATCCAGTAAATGTAGACTTCCTGTAAACTGATGTGATAAACGAGGAAGGAGTTCTTTGAACAAGAACATCTAAGAAGGGCAATGAACCATTGAACTCCTTATCTACTGTGAATTTAAGGGCAGGATGAACACTGTTGAGTAGGGAAAAAATTGATCCACTTCCGATTCGTGGCTGAACACACAAAAAGTGTCATCCACATACCGAAAGTAAACCTTGGGTCGGGCAGAACATAACATAAGGATTTCTTCATAAAAACCCACAAAAATATTAGCCAACACGGGACCCAAGGGGGAACCCATCGCTACACCATCTATCTGACGATACATGATATTGTCGAAACTAAAATCGACAAACATGGTGGCAAATTTCATGAGTTCAACGAACACTTCTTCAGGTATATTAGGAGGAGTCAAATTACTACGATATAACATATCGCTGCAAATATCAATAGTCTCCGATAAAGGCACACACGTGAAGAGGCTGCAGATGTCAAATGAACACATAAATCCATCTGTGGCATCACAATTCCGAATGAATTTGGAAAAAGAAAACGAATCTTTAATACAAAAGGAACTGTAATGCTGCAACACTGGTTGCAACAATATAGCAAGCCACTTTGCAACTTTATGCTGTGAAGACCCAATCATCGATAAAATGGGTCTCAACGGGACACCCTTCTTATGAATCTTGGGTAATCCATAAAGACGGGGACGAATAGAGCCAAGCGGTCTCAATTGCTCCGCCATTTCAGATGAAAGAACACCACTTTTTACCCACTTGACAAGACGTTTCTGAAATCGAATTTCAGAAGTCAACGTAGAATCGTGAGTATCACTAGAACCAAGGCGTTGAAACTTGGAAGGATCATTCAATATACTTAACATTTTGTTAATGTAATCATGGCGGTCCATAAGGACAACACCCGATCCTTTATCCGGTTTCGTAATAACCAAAGAATGGTTATTCTTAAGGGATTTAATAACCTTATGGTGTTCACTTCTCCATTTCGATTCAGAGAAAGAAATAGGAGAACTAGCATAAGAATGAGCCAAATCATTCAATTTAGCTCGAAAGTCGCTGGATTTATCACAAGACACAGGTTGAAGCTTCGAGAGTTGAGCATAAAATACTTCAAATTCAGAAAAAATATTCTCCCTACTAATAGAAGTAACAGGAATGCTAAAATCTAGACCATGGGCCAAGATAGCAAGCTCAATCTCTGAGGGAGAATAAGACGACAAATTAACTACTATTAAAAGAACGACACAGCGGTTGGACGTTAGAATTAAACAACACGTACCTGCTATAATACTGAATAAAAATTTTTCTTTGGGTGATACCATTCGTAACACGTATGGGTCTTCGATTGCGGATCACTTTATAAAGAATCCTACTTGTGCGTTGAATTTCAGTGTGAACTGGTTTTCTGTTTTGGCCAGTTCGCACTCGCTATTCCATCTTAAGGTGTTAGAGACGCTTTACATCAGGTTCAGGCAACCTACTCTTTGTAAACAAAGAAATTGTTTGCTTGGACTTGCTGTGCTGCGTTTCTAGCATCTTGGTTGGTATAACTTTTATAATAATTTATTTCTTCCTGTCCAATCATTCATGTCATGCATAACAGACTTCTTTTTCTTTTCCTCATAATTTCCCCGTTAACAGTTCTGATGAGAGGGGACGAAACCGGTCGACTGGTGTTTGTTTTATTTTAAATCTATCATGGTCCATAATATAAAATTTCTTGTTTTTAATGCCTTAATATATATATATATATATATATATATATATATATATATATATATATATATATGTATATATATATATATATATATATACTAGCAGCAGGCCTGGCGTTGCCCGTGATTGATTCAAAAATCGTACAACTCATACACCAATCGTTATCACTTGACTTAATATATTTTTGCCCTTCCTTGCCTTTAAAGGAGTGCCCTTTGCCGTGCTGAATATGCTACATGCCTTACTTCTTGCCTATCTCACACTGCGAAATTTTTCTAAGCTCAATACTAAACATTAAATCTACGAAAAAAGAACTAAACAAATGAACACAAAGCGATCAGCTTTAATAAAGGACTCATAACTGGAAAAACCGAATGAAAAAAGAATGCTAACAACAATTATTTTTTCACACCCAACCCAGTTCTGCGGAATCAAAATCAATGTTCAGTTTAAGCAAGCGATTGAGCCAATTGGAGTAAAGTGCCATGCAGATTTAAATTTTTCCCACTTGTAACGAACACAGCTATCGATTTTTTTGCATGCTAGCATTCTAGTTAACATTCGTGTCAGTCAGCTGTTGGCTCTCACGCTGACCAATAGAATCTTCCTGCCTATTCCTGGCAGCCAACTAGTAGCTCTCACTCTAGCCTGTGTAAAATGGCCGCAAACTACATTGAAACTTCCATAGAAGCATGAAAAAACGATTATTTCCACTATCGATGGGAGTTGGGAAATGCAAAGTCGGTCTTGGCCTTTCTGCTAACTTGGAGCATGTGCATGTAAATGTTGGTGCCAATCCGTCGAAAATTGCGGCCGTGCATTTGTTACACACACACACGCACAAATCCTGCCTTTTATATATATATATATATATATATATATATATATATGTGTGTGTGTGTGTGTGTATATATATATATATATATATGTGTGTGTGTGTGTATATATATATATATATATATATATATATATATATATATTAGATCAACATACTCGACATTGAATCTTTTATTGAGCATTTTTTTGTTGTCTATACCTTTTGAATCGACTGTTTTTAACCTTCCTTTCATGTTTCAATCTGTATATATATATATATATATATATATATATATATATATATATAGAGAGAGAGAGAGAGATAGATAGCTAGATAGATACGTTGCATTTGTGTCTGATGCGGGAATTCTCATGTTTTTAAAAATGGCCCGAAGCAAGTTTATGTCATGGTTCCGGTTCTCTTTGATCTGTCCTTTCCAGTGAAACGTGTCTTTGGTGACATGGACACTCGTGTTAATCTTTTTCAATTTCGATCCAGCGGTTCAAATATGAAACATTTCTTCGATCTATCGTCATTCGTGATCTGCTGTTTGCTGATGATGCTGCACTTGTGGCAACATCCCCGGAAGACGAGCAAGAACTCGTCAATCGTTTCTCTTCTACATGAAAAGATTTTCGTCTTACTTTTTAGCAAAAGAAAATGCATGTAATCCACCAGGCATCTGTTCAGCCGAAGCAGATTCAGGATATCAGACAACCCCCAGTACTTCATTAATTCCCAGACACTCCTTTACAAACATATGGGAATAATTTAATGTATGGGAAGTTATTTACAGATTTAGGAAGCAAGATGAACGCAACTGCATCCCTTAATGACAAGCAACAAATCGGATCACCAAAGCTAAAAGTGCATTTGGGAAGTTTCGCCAAAGACGAAGGAATATGAGATGAATAAAATTATATAATAAAATACGATTTTATAGAGCTGCGGAAATATAAACGTGTCCTGAAGAAGGCCGGGGCGTTCAACGGTTGAAACGTCGAGAATATAATAATATAGATGAGGCCAACAATCCGAACAATATAAAGAATGTAAATAGTTACAATAATTCATTTCACAAATGTAAACAGATCCGCACGAAGGCCGTAGCGTACATCGGCTGAAACGTAAAGAATGCAATAACGCAATAAAGATGAGGATAACAATCCGAACAATATAAATAATGTAAATAGTTAAAATAATTCATTTCAGAAATATAAAGAGATCCTGAAGAAGACCGGAGACTACAATGACCGAAACGTCGTGAATATAGCAATAAAGACGAGGATAACAATCCGAACAATATAAATAATGTAAATAGTTACAATATTTCATCTCAGAAATATAAAAAGATGCTGAAGAAGGCCGGAACGTACAATGGCCGAAACGTCGTGAATATCGCGATAAAGACGAGAACAACAATCCGAACAATGTAAATAATGTATGTAGTTTCAATACTTCATCTCAGAAATATAGACAGACAATTATATATGTAAGAGAAGTCATTTACCTATTTTGGAAGCAAGATGAATGCAGCTGCATCCTTTGATGACGAAGTATCAATTCGGATGTCCAAAGTTGAAAGAGCATTTGGGAAACTTCGCCACCGCCTAAGGAATGAGAGTAATATCAAATTGGACACCAAAACAGAGCTGCAGTTTTGACCACATGGCTCAGAATCGTGAGCCTCATATATGTCACATATCAATCAGCTGAGTATCTTCCACAAAAGCTGTAGAATAATATACTTTTGACGATAGATTGTCCAATTATTGATCTCTTCGCAAAATACAACATTGGTAGAATTAAGACTTTCCTAATGCAGTATTGCCTTCGCTGGGTTTGTCATGTTGCAAGGATGAATGATGACAGAATACCTAAGGTCGTCATTTAGAAGCCAGCTTGACAGAGGACAAAAGAATATTGGAGGGCAGTGGTTCAGGTAAAAGGACAAGCTGAAGAGTAACCCCTCAGCTGTCAATGTGCCTCATACTAGCTTCGAAACATTTGCCCTTAATAAAAATATCTGGAGATATTTGTAACCAGAGTGGAAACAAAACTTTCGAAATCTGTCGTTTTGTACGGCTAAAATACAAAAGACAGCGGCGAAAAGGTTCAGCAAGTGTGTTCCTGTGGCAATGTGCCTAGATCCTCGCTGTTGCAACATATGCGGACTTGTATGCAGGTCACTAGAAGGACTGAAGTGTCGCATCGGACGCAAACTTAAAAACTGAATGAGGGTGTCGGATCCTCATACCTCGAAATCGACGGGAGAGTCCATGATATATATATATATATATATATATATATATATATATATATATATATATATATATATATATTTGTGCACGTCACCGAGTAGATAGAACTTTAGTATTTGGACAATAAGACACAAGTAAAAAATCTCACCATGGTCGATTTGTCAGGAAGGAGACTTTCTGATGTTATCGGACTAGAGGGGTCGATCCCAGCGTGTTGTACCTTTGGAAATTGCCTGAAAAGTATACCTGGGTTGGCCTAAGCCTTGTGGGCTCTGTGGGTGTTGACTGAACACAGATGCTCCTGAGCAAGCGTCTGCAATAGGGATTGGCTAGCCGACCTAGTAGACAGGTAACCTCGAATACGAGTGGCCATATATATATACATATATATATATATATATATATATATATATATATATATAATTTATTCGAAAATTATAACATAAATATGTTATAAAATCACTCCAAAAATAGCCATTTTGTTTCAACACTTCTGGATGATGTTAAATGTAAAATAAAGTGTTTTAAAATGTTCAAATCAATCAAACACCCCTCGCTAGGGCAAACGCTGTTACATAAGATGCAATACCCAATCAAAATACAAGTATATGGGAATTCAAGAAACTTGACAACGAACCTTGAACTGAATTTTTTGGCCTTTCAATAAAAACAAAATGAATAACAAAAGATATATTTTTCCTCAGTTTCTTCTTTAAATAATTTTATTATTTCTTAAACTTAATACAGATTAAATTTAAAATTGGTAATTTTTAATTTTCAATTTTTTAGTAAAATTTAATATTAATTATTTAGAATGATTTCTACTTTAGTCAAACCCTAACATTAAAGCATTAATTATTATAACCAAGGTACTACATGACAGGAAAATTTCATGGCTTATAATATTCAAAAATATATAAAAATTTCATCATACATGAAATGATAGGGAGGGGATGAACCCAGAAAACGAACTAAAATGAAATATAAAACTATAATAAACAAATTTAGATGACCGCTGTATTCAACAGATAGACGGAATCAAGCAACACCCTTCACCAATGGAATAGTGAGCAGAAAGTAAATGACAAAATGGGGAAAATCAAAGCCTGACCCCAGCCGAAATGAAAACAGGGGGCAAAAAAATAAAAAATGTGGAGATTGAGAATCTCGACATGTATCATAATGGAAGAAAATACAGGGAACAACACTTATTCACATTAACTAGGAAAATAAAATAATGTCTAACTTAACCATGGGGTTCCACAGGAAACCGCACCTTTGCCTTTAGGGGACTTAAAAAAAGAAAACCAAGGTCCACACGAACCAGGCTCGCCTCAGTTACCCACCTTTCGCTAAAATCTGTCGAAATCAACACTTTCTATCCGATCTTTTTTTTCACTTTACGCAGATGCTTAAAGAAAACAATCAGATCCTAATACGAATAACGTTAATTTCGGAAGATTCCATGGGGGTAGTGATGGTAAGACTAGGGAACGTGTCCCTAACACTCGACTCCAAAATCGATTCCTCCGTCAAAACGTGGCGTAGAAATGCCAATTTTGAGGCATGGCGACCACTTGCCAGGTATGGCAATCTCCCCACCCCCCAGCAATGAGACGGAGGCTTGTATCTGGCTTCTTTACGTACCCAATGTTTGCGACCACCCAACATGAGGGTAATCAACAAATGCTCGATCGCCTCCATACGGTTCCAGTAAAGAGGAAGTACAACCAAGCGGGTCAGGACGTAAGTGGCACTCGCCTCAGCCCTACCGTTCAAGGCCAACCCTCTTCGAGGCCAAATCTGAGCCGATACTCCGACCTTTGACTGTACTTCCGACCAGAAAAAAAGAATATGTCAACGAGAAATGCTCAACTGATTGAACAGCGTTACACGTGTTAAAGAAAAATGACGCTCTTTGCCTTTATAAAGTCTCGTCGTTAGCGTGAGTTTCGAGGGATATGTAAATTCTGAGCGAGATTCACGTTGCGCTATGCAAATTATTAAAACGGGTAACTCGGTTGCAGTCGGGAGTCGATCTGCGAGTTGTTAAGTTACGTGGGGGACGAGTTCTTGAGTCGTGCGATTGCTAGATTGAATTTTATCCTCCCCACCCACATAAAATTATCCTAGAGAAAACAATTGGAAATTTTCACAGGGCAATATACGCCTTTTTCGCTTTTTTAGTTTTTCTAGAAAGTGTGGTTGGTTCTACAAGAGCGCTCACTATTATAATCAAGTGCAGCATCGTTCAGGTATCGCGTCGATCTTAAAACTTGACACCCCTACACCAAATTCGACGGGTTTGATTGATTTTTTTTTACAGTTTATCAACCCTTTGTGGGTTATATAAAACCAGAACAGATTTTTAGATGATATTTTTTTGCATTTTATTACTGGTGAATATTGTATTAACAATTTGGAGGCGCTGAGATAATAATGTTGTCGCATTTTATTTAAACCACAGTTGAGTTTGTTGGAAGTCGTGGAGCCCTACCTTTCCCAAGCCCATAAGTGAATATAACAAACCCGACTGGAATTCGAACTCGGCTCTCTGATTTATTTTTGCGAGTCGTTATCCATTACACCACCGGCACGCCCAAACTTACAGATCTGGTATTCCCAACCGGTCATCCCGTCCAGTATAAGACGGTAAACTACATCAGCGTCCAGGGTAAGACGATAAACGACGTACAACAGCAAGGCCTCTGATCTGGAGGTTTTGAGAAGCGTGAAACCCCCTCTTAATTGCTGGTGTTCCCAGGTCCATCCGGACCTGAGGTGGTAGCACCTGTTAGGGTCCCAGCTATGGGCAAATAGTTTACTCCGAAACTGAGGTAAAAACCTTATGAAAGTGTAAAAATAGGTTTTAATACCAGAAATACTTTTCCAATAATTATTACCAGCAATAATTTTTTGAAAAAAATATTACCAGCAATACTTTTTTCTAAAATAATATTACCAGCTATACATTTTTTGAGGAAAAAATATTTTAAAAACTTTTTACGAACATAAAACCATCCAAGATTGTAAATTTCCTTAAAGAAGTTGGATTATACTCAGAAATATGAGTAATTGAAAAATGATTCGAATATATATGTATACATACACACCTTTTTATTTTTTTACGAAACTATCGCTATGAATTTATTTTAAAAAATCGTTGGCATTAAATGACCCACTGAGGTTTTTATACGCCATAAAACAAAGCAACTAACCAAACAACGAACCCAACCAGTCATCCATCTAGTTACTGACTAAACTCGACGTTGCTTAACTTTTGGTGATCGAACGAGAACCGGTGTAAAATCGACGGTTGATTTTAACATCGATGCGTGTGTGTTTGATATATAAATAAGTAAGTCCCGAATCACAGATGCTAAACACATATTTCCATAATAGACGTAGGATAACTGAACCGATTCTTTCTCACTCTCCGACAATACCATAGACAATTTTTCATTAAGACACATAGAATTCAACGTCGCTTGGGGACCATGAACATTCGTTTGCCTCTCGGTGATACAAATGATAGTTTCACTTTTCACGAATTATTAGTATTATTGCAGGTGGGACTTTGGCAACTAATCGGAGACTGGTAAAAAGAAATCCAGCATTTATTGTTGAAGAAAGAGTCTGTCGCTTCGATAAGCCTCAGGATAAAAATATACAGAAAGTCGCCGAGAATAAAGTTCTATATTTAACGGTCGCTTTTCTCTCGATGGGAGAAAGTTTTCAATTTGTTGAATCGTTAACTGGCGCATTTGCCCCGCAGATGTGGCTCAAGAATTCAGTTTTCATTTTCTTGACTGAAAAACAGCTTGACCTTCCGAGATGAATTCAATTTTAGAAGTGGCAAAACGGGAGATCAAGGGAATTGGCTTAGTCGATGGAAAATAATCCATTATCTGAGCCAGTGTTTCAGTTAACAGAAGTTTAGGTAAGTTAAAAAAAAAAAAAAAAAGGTAAGAGTTGACTTGCATATTCGAGGTAATTCGCAATAAAGAAGAAAAAATGTTGGTGTGCTTTATAATGCCCCATTGTAGGAGAGACTTTGTAAATCACAGATACAGTAATACTAAAGCCTTCGAACAGACGCCGCCAATTCCCAAACATGTATTTTCCTTTACCGTCACGTGATCTAATTATTTCAAAATAAGGTCGACTGTCTTTGCTCTCTGGCAATCCGGGTTCAAATTAAAATCTAAGCAGCGACACTTTATTTCTATATGACAGTATTTGAATTCATTAAATACAGAACAATATTAATACATACGTGAGTGTCTTTGTTAATATACACAGAGGGACAGATGAATGTCGTGTCCTGAAAAATATGCTTCACTAAGGAATTAATACTGACCTTAGACAAAAATATAAAAACAAAATTGCTCTCTATTACTCACCAGAGAGAACCATCCCTACCTGCCATTAGAATGTCTGACGCTCAACTCCATGAGAGTACCGCTTTGTGACTACTCGGTCTCCTATCGTCTGCTGACCTGAGATGGAACAAATACATTGAACCAATAGATTCGTCCACCGCTAAGAAAGATGGTTCCCTATGCCGCGCCAGGGAATTTTTCTCACCGGAGTCGATCCTTCAAATCTACAAATCAACCACTCACCTTTGTATTGAATATTGCTGCCATATATGGTCTGGAGCCCCTTCTAATTCTCTCAAGGTCCTTTGCCTCCCTCAAATACTTTCACGGTAACTGCTCCGATGAGCTGCTTTCGCTGGTTACCAGACTTCATGAATTTAAGCGCTCAACTAAGCTGGCATTTGGCTCTAACTCTTTCACTGTCGAAACTGTTAAATGTAACCGTCTCTTCTACTCCAATAGCGTCATGTCTCGCACTTCGCGCCTGTGGAGCTCCCTCCCCTTTTCCTGTTTCCCTGATAGCCATAATCTCCAACTACTCAAATGTAATGTCAATCGACGTCTCCAGATGCCATGATCTATCCCCTAACCTTCTCTTCATCTTTTTTTTCTATCACTGTTCTCGCGCCAACTATCTGTAACCTCTTACGTGCTAGTCGCTTCCCGCCTTTCTTGGGGTTGAATGCTTAAAAAAAAAATCAATAAATAAATAAGAATCAGTCATATAAAATATTAGTTTAACCCAGTGTTTCTCAATGTGGGCGATATTGGCTACCGGCGGGCGATTTCAGCTGTTGGCTGGGCGATAAGCAACTGAACAGAAAAAGGATGAGTAATTGGAAATTTTCCTGGGTGATATAAGATTTTGAGTTTTAAAATGTATTTCAAGATATGCTGACAGAAAAAATATTCAAAGGGGTTCTACAAAGAATCTGCATAAAAAAATAAATATAAAAACGGGATAGTTCAGATTTCTAGATAAGTGTGAAGAAAGGACAACACGTGAAATATTAATGGAAGGCACCAAAATCAATGAAGTACGAACATTTAAATACCTAGGTAATGTTTTAACAAAGAAAATTCGATGACGCAAATGCGAAAGATGCCTTCATAAATGTAAGAAATGTATTAAGAAACAGGAAATATTCGCTAGGAACATAGACATGCGTCTTGAACTGTTTAATATAGGTCCTCTTTCCTGGTAGTGAATGCTAGACAAACTAGCTCACAAATGAAGAAGGGACTTGAGGCAACATAATTTCGTTTCTGCAGAAGGATAGTGAGGATACTATGGACTGAACATTTAAGTTACTTTTTGTTCTTTATAGACCTAATTAAACTTTGATTTTAGCAATAATTCCTAATTCCTGTTCTGCCATCTATTTACACAAACACGTTAGGAAGATTAATTGTTGTCTTTCTTTCTTTCTCTTGCCTCCAATATATCCCGTAAATGTCAAATAATCTATCCCCATTACGTTCCCTAGCAAATTCAAATCTTCCAGATACTACGTTTAACCATCCTTATTTCCGTATTCTCTAAAGTGTCGTTGTTGCGCAATTGTTCAGTCCGGGGTATTCTCAGCATCCTTCTGTAGAAGCTAATTTCTGTTACCTCAAGTATCTTTCTAAAATGTGAGGAGATTGTCCAATATTGTCTGCCATATAGGAGGACCGATATTACACTGCATTTCTGTACTCGTTTCTCTGCTTCCAATCAATTTTTTTGTCGTAATACTTTGCTTAGCTTTTAGAAGGCATCATTCGCCATCCTCAGTTAAAACACTTCCGAGATATTTCAATTTTTATACCTGTTTGAATAATTAAAAACAAAAGATAACTGTATGTAGAAGTGATCTATAAATTCTGTGGACTACAATAACTCAAAAACACCCTTGGGCAAATTTATTGAAAGAACCGATTTTGTTTACTTTCTTTAAACATACGGTCAGTTTTAAACCCACTGTAGTGACAGGGTGCAATCGATTTCTATTTTTCCTCAAATTAGGCCATTTGCAGTGGTGTACTATGTTTATGAAGCTATTTTCGGGGTGTATGATGAAAATAGGTTTGGCGTTGAAAGATATTGCGTCATCCGTTATTGCATCAGATTTTATCACGCCCAGATACTGTTGTCTCGACTGTCGATTAGTTGTCCTACGACCATTGTCTATGATGGACGTTACTCCAAGGAAACGTACGAAAATTGTGACGCTCCTCGAACACACTCGCAGGCCTTACCAGTCAGCAAATCAAGGTACTATTGACTTGCCCGGAAAATCTCCTGATTTAAATCCAATCGAGAATCTGAGGTCAATCTGCACGAAACAACTTCGTGGAATGGACATACGAAGTACTAACATGTTCACTGGGTCATGTTTCATTGGAAAAATACGAAAAAATGTAAATAATAACGGAATTATTCGTTTTGTTTCAATTAATTTGCACAAGGGTGTAGGGGATAATGGCCCTCTACATCTTCCTATTCAATTAATTTGAACAAGGGTGCATATACGATTTCTGATACAAGTCAAAGCTTTCCCGGTAAAATTAGTATGAATAAACCAATGTTGGTAAAATTTACAAGACGTACTTACGTTTGTGAGATGCATATATTATGTAGACATTACGTTTATAAAACAGTTTTTATTCGAAATACAAAGTTAGGCAGATATACGCCTCACATAATAGTAAGGCTTTTGTGGCAATGGTGTCTTCATCTAATGTGAGAGATATTTTGGGGCGGTATTTCTGCCATATCCTGCATTTAACATATTTGCTGGGGTCATATTTTGTATCTCGAAGGTCCCTTATCATAGTGAAAATAAATAGGTGTAACGCAAGTTAATGATATTTCTTTAATATCTTCAGATATATAACGATTGCCACGGGGTGTGTGATAGATAGAATCGTGACAGAGAAGCAAGATAATTTAGGCATCTGGTCTGGGGCTCCTACCACATATTTAGAGATAACATCCAAAGAAGAATCTGCACTTTTATTGATGTTGGCATCTTTGTTTCATTCCCTTTCCCGCTGCAGTAACGTACCTTTTTCTATAAATAATTTCATGGTAATTGTTTTGATGAACTTTCCTCTGTGATACCTAGACATTATGAATTTAACTGCAGTACTCGATTGCCGCTATTGTCTCATCATTTTAAAGTTGAATTATCTAGATGTAACAGTAAGTTCTATGCTAACAGTTTCTCAATCGTAATTATCGCTTGCGCAACTCTCTTCCGGCTTCTTGCTTCGCCGTCAAATTTGATCTTCAAAAATTTAAATGCTATGTCAATCGTTATCTTCCATCTCCTTAATTATTCTTCTTTTATTGTAATCACTACTCAATCGTAATTTGGCTACTGCTGCTTTTATTGCTACAGTTGATCCTATGTCTTCGGTTGTTGCTACAGCTGTTGCTGTTGTGGCTACTTCTACTGCAATTCTTGCAGCTGCGACTGCTGTTGCTACTGCAGCAGGTTACTGCTTCTATTACAGCTGCTATTGATGCACTGGCTTGCGGCTGCTGATCTCTGTGAAATTAAATCGGTTATGGCAGGAGTTCTTAACCAGGGGTGAATTCCCCCAGGAGGAAATGTTTTACCTCTTCTTGTTTTCCATTTAAAGAATTGTGTGTCTTGAATTACAATACCCTGGAATTCTATTGAACATTTGTTGTTTATTGAAGTACGCTTTAGTTTATTTAGCAATTAGTTTTGAATTAAAAAGACATCGTGTACGGTGAGCTGGCTACGGGACACCGTCCGGTAGACCGTCCTACACTACGTTTCAAGGATGTTTGCAAGAGGGAGTTAAAACTCACAAGCAACGACGGGGAACAGCTAGCAGACGATCTCAGGAACTGACGCCATACTGTTCACGGAGGAGTCATCATAAAGTGCGGGAAAAAGACGAAACCAACTGTTGGAGATCAGAAGATAAGTAAGAAAGCATACAGAGCAATATCAGACCTCCATTCAAGATTCCAGCTTCATCTGTTACACCTATGGAAGAGGGTGTCATGCAAGGATTGGTCTGTTAAGCCATTCCAATGGAATGTTTGACTAAAGTTGGTGATACCATTATTTCAAGAGGTAAATGGATGTTGAGGAGTATTGTTACTACTACTACTACTACTACAATGATGATGATTTCCTAAGCAATGTCAGACTTCTATTATACATTCCAGCTTCATCAGGTACACCTGCGGAAGTGGGTGTTATGCAAGGATTGGTCTTTTAACGCACTCCAAACGTTGCTCGCAAAAGAGGAGAAACTTTGATCAAAGAAGTCGGTACCATTATCTCACAAGATAAATGGGTCTCTACTATTTCGCACTGTGTTCAAGAAATGCGTGAATCATTTTCTAATTCCCACATCCCCGCTATGGGTTAAAGAGTGGCATAAACTGTACTCTATATTCTTGAATGGCATCTAGTGTTATAGGTTCAAAGCTCAGATTTCAGAACCACTCAACAATCTTTCTTAGCGAACCTTTTCCATCAAAATGGCTAATGCTAACCTTTATAAGAATTAATATTTTTTCTGATACAAGTTATACGATTTAAACCGCAGTTCGGTGAGCTGGAAGACTTTAGCTGAAAAACTGGGATTCGAACTCGTTCCTTTTATCATTCCGAGCCGTTATCCATTACACCACCCGCACATTCAAGCTTACAACACTTGCTATTCCCAAGCGGTCGCCCTTCTAACCAGACTAGTCGTTGATTAACTTCGGTGATCAGACGGAAGCGGTGTGAAATCGACGGGGGAGTTTTAAGGCAGATGCGTGTGCGTACAGGTGTGTTTCATGCATAAATTAGTCCCAAAATAGACACACGCAGACTGGATCTACTTTTTCTTCTTCCCCGAAAATACCATAAACCATTTCTCATTGAGGCAGAAAGAACTCTTTTCCGCTGACATGAAGTGGAAAGATTATTTTGAATCAACTACTAGACCTGCTGCTACGAAAATTGGTTCTCTGTCAAGTGCGTTACAATTTTTCTCAACAGCGGCTATCATGCAAATATAGAAGTCTACCATTCGTCCATGTATGGAATATTACAGTAGAATCTGCAATGTTATCGGCCCTAACATGGTATCTCGTCTTCAGTCAATTTGTAACGTAGATTGCCTGTGATTTTCCCTAAATATTTTCAGGGTCATTCTTCTGTTGATATTTCTTCTTTGGTACCTAGTTTTGCGAATTTAAACGCAATATTAATTTGGCTGATGGATCTCATCCTTCTACAACTAAAATTGCTAGATTCAACCATAATTCCATAGTAAAACTTTCTTCTTCCTGTACTTCTCACATGTAAAACTCTCTTCCGGTTTCTGGCTTTCCAGTCAAATTTGATCTAAAACTTCAATGCAATGTAATTCCTCTTCTTTTATTGTTGTGTACCCTTAATAATCTTTTCTTTTTTTCTCGAATTCATTCCCATTAACTGGCAAGGCTGAAGAATGCCTACTTTGCAAAAATAGCTTTTAAATTGCAAAATAACTTGGATGGCCCATAGCATATCTGAATATGAATCCAATGAAAGTTTTCTGTTACATTATTGAAATAGATAAATATGGAAATGGAAAACAATATTAAAGCAAATATATCTAGGAAGCAATAGAGTAAATTTCTGTCGCCTATATTTGGGGGATTAATTTCTAAAAGAATATATTTCTGCAGGAAAGAAATTACACACTTAAAGCAAGTTATTATCAATATTAAAAAAAAAGGAATATTATTTGCTGAAAACTCAAATAATATATTCAATTAAGTGCTATTCGTGATACACGCTTAGGCGATCGTGTATCATTCGATACATGACTGACGAGGCAGATTTTTTCCCCGCAGTAAGTTGACATTTCTTTTTTGAGGTAGACCAGTTGCCATCCAAGGATATTGGACCCGGTCTGTCCTACTATTTATTCATAGCTGGGGAGAGAAGAAGAGGAATCCTACCTTTCTCAAGGGTATTAGCATCTACGTGAATGTAAGAAACTCGGCTGGAATTCAAACTCAGTTCCACAATCCCTGCCGTTATCATTTATTCCACCACGTCTTCAGTGATATATTACTTATATGAAAATAAGTTACTCCTGAAATATCTATCACTATATAATGCATATATCCAACACAGTCCAACACAAATTAATAAATAGACGATCACAAATCATCTCAAAATGTAGGAAAAAATTACTATGTTACTTAAAAAAATTACCATGTTACTTAAAAAAATTACTCTGTTACTTAAAAAATTTATTCTGTTTCGTAAAAATCGAAACCACAAGAAAATACCTTGTATAATAACACCAAGAAAAATGCAAATATCTCTATATCTATAAAAGGCAGGATGTGCGTGTGTACGCGTGTAACGAATGCACGGCCGCAATTTTCGACAGATTTGCACCAAAATTTACATGCACATGCTCCAAGATAGCGGGAAGGCCAAGACCGACTTTGCATTTTTCAATTCCCGTCGACAATGGAAATAATCAATTTTTCTTGCTTCTACGGCATTTTCATGTAGTTTGCGTCCATTTTCTACCGGCCAGTGTGAAAGCCTATAGCTGGCTGCCAGGAATAGGCATGAAGATTCTATTAGCCAGCGTGAGAGCCAACAGCTGACTGACACGAATGTTAACTAGAATGCTAGCATGCAAAAAATAATCGATAGCTGCATTCGTCACAAGTGGAAAAAATTTAAATCTTCATGGCACTTTACTCCAATTGGCTCATTCGCTTGCTTAAACTCAACGTTGATTCTGATTCCGCAGAACTGGGTTTGATGTGAAAAAGTATTTGTTGTTAACATTCTTTTTTCATTCGGTTTTCCCAGTTACGAGTCCTTTTTAAGAAGTAAGGCATGTAGCAACATCAGCACGGCAAAGGGCACTCCTTTAAAGGCAAGGAAGGTCAAAAATATTTTAAGTCAAGTGATAAGGATTGCTGTATGAGTCGTACGATTTTTGAATCAAGCACAGGCAACGCCGGGTCATGCTGCTAGTATATATATATATATAAAGGTAAACAACGTAGATGTAACATATTTTATACAAAGCTAACGCTTTAAACTGAACAAATTGAAAAGGTAATCATTAAAAAAATGAGACAAAAAAAATCTTAATAAAAAATTAAGTAAATAAAAAATAAATTAACAAACTACATCAACAACAACTAATAAAGTAACTAATTAGAAATAGTGAGTAAAATGCTAACAAGAGAATTGCATTCGGATCCTGAAGTATTTTTACTCAATAAACTCTAGAATAATTTGAAACATAACCATTGCCACCCAACCAACAACCGCTGGGATAATACGACAGAACTTATTACCCATAATGCACCATTGATCAACATATATAAATGGTCGAGCCAAAACACAATACACGTGACATGGAGATTACATTGAAACAGGAAACAGACTGTTGCCACTTCTTGTTGAACTCCCTGCTCGCTATTCGATAAAACGATAAACTATATCCAGCAGCAAGGCCTCTGATTAGGAGGTTTTCAGGAGCGTGGAACCACCTGTTAATTGCTAGTGTTCCCATGTCCACCCTGATCCGGAGTGGTAGCACCTGGTAGGGTCCCAGCTATGGGCAAATAGTTAACCCCGAAACTGAGGCATTATGAAAGTGTAAAGAACATAGGTTTTAATACCAGAAATACTGTGTAAAAAATTATTACCAGAAATAATATTTGAAGAAAAATAAATATTGCCAACAATATATTTTTGGAAAAAAATATTACCATCAGTAAGTTTTTGAAAAAAAAATATTAGCAGCAATACATTTTTAAAAATAATATTACCAGCTATACATTTTTAAGGAAAAAAATATTACCAGAAATAGATTTTTGACAAAACAAAATGTTAACAGGAAAAAAAGTTGTCGGCAATATATATATATATATATATATATATATATATATATATATATATATATATATGTGTGTGTGTGTGTGTGTGTACACATACATAGTGTGCGTGTGAAAAACGCAGATAGATAGATAGATAGATAGATAGATAGATAGTTGTGTGTGTGTGTGTGATAAAATAAAGAACAAACAGGAAGTATCTATTTATCTGACATATTGCACTTTTTTAAAGGTTTATCAGAGAATAAGATATGGAGAAAAAAAGGAGATACTGATATTTTTGTTTGGGTGCTGTTTGATTTTCAATGGTTAATAAGTTTACGTGTATTAAGCAACGTTAGTATAATGGCGCTAAAGGAGAGAAGACGCGTTCCTTCGAAGCTCCCAAAAATTAACGGATATCAAATTTTGACGTTAATGTCTGTATTTGATTACAATTCACACACACACGCACATACACACACACACACACATCTCTCTCTCTCTCTCTCTTTATATATATATATATATATATATATATATATATATATATATATATATATATATATATATATATATATATATAAACAGTGAAATTTCTAACAACTTGCCTAAAACAGGAATAGCAACTAAAACATGTGATCCCACTAAAAATAACTTTTATAGTAATATGAAACGTCAAATGAAAAATATCCTTTCAATATATATATATATATATATATATATATATATATATATATATATATATATATATATATATATATAAAAGTGAACATAGAAATCAACACTTAGAGGCGACAGCATGAAACAGACTGTCGCCTCTAAGTGTTGACTTCTATGTTCACTTTTATATTTACACACGCTCTATCTCTGATAT
>OZ010587.1:16208495-16248495 GCA_963932145.1 Acanthosepion lycidas
GTTGGATTTATATCATTGAAGTTCGGATGTGGCAATGAGCAGGGCGAGAAAAGAAAATGTTAAGATAGAAGTGACGGTTGCATCTAGCTAGTCTTCTTTTTGCTTTCAATCATATCACACCATGCAAGGCAATAAAGTTACTAAGACACAAAGGGTTTACTGGACGTGAAAAAATAAAAAAAGAGAAATTTAAGGAAAGAGAACAATAGAAGCGCAATCAAGAAGGTTGTAGATTACAAATGACATTGCATTTAAATTTTTGAAATTGGCCGGAAAGGATGAAGGCAGATGATAATTCCACAATCGGACTGGAATTATTCATGTCCTTATATGCCACATTTTTTTTAGATTTCCATTTCAAAGATACATTACAATCCGGAAGGATTTTCTTGTCAATAAGAAAGCATATACTGTTTTCGAGGTCTTTGATAGCGTTGTCTGAACGTTTAGATTTGATTCTTCTGTCTAAAGTTACATAAAATTGTTAAAGGGCCTGTAACCTGATCTGGATGGTGTTAATACGAATTTCTTGCAATTTCTTTCCCGTAAAAGTAGAATAGATTCCAGCGCAGCTATTGTTCATCTCTGCCAAGCCGAGCTTTATAGTCAGTGGGTGCTAACACCGTTCAACAGGATGCAAGATGGTAATTTCTTGTTCGTAGGTATTGATCCTATGCTGGAAGAATAACCGTCGGTTCCAGCTTTTAACTATGCTACCGCTAGTGGATACGGTGTTTGTCTACATCAACTTGTTTGGATTAGCTCATGGCGAGTTCTACAACAAAAAATTATCCGTAGAAATTCCCTATTGCATCGTTAAATATTTGAGTTCAATAACTTTAACAGAATATAGCAATAAAAATCATAAATATGAATTCTTGTCGTTATTTTAAGAAGTACGGGGATACAAATGAAAAGATTTGAAATTGAAAACTTTTTCGATTTCAATGAAACAAATTTAAATACATTATCACATCTTATACCTTCCCTTCCTTCTTTCTTTCATTTATTTTCTCAGTGAAACTAAGTAGCGTATCTGATATGATTTTTTTTTTCTGACCTTAGATCTCTGGTTGGGACACGGAAGGAAATGTATACAACAGAAATCAAAGGAAATAATAATAATAATAATAATTATTATTATTATTATTATTATTATTATTATTATTATTATTATTATGTCAGATGTTCTGAATGAAATGGAGTTTCTGAGTGATGAAAATTCCTTTCTTTTGAAATGCAGCACCAAAACAGACTTATTGACAGAGATTATTACCGGCTCCGACGCCAATATTTTTCCGTAATATTGAGTCCGATCTCTGTTAAGTTGTCCGATAATCCAGACGCCGCTTATCATTATTTCCGGACACGGAATCTTTGGCTTCTATAGCAGAGAGTTCCATTTCTTTTTGGTAATCGTCCAATGTGTCGACTACGCAGCGGCTAAAATGAAGAATTCTTTTAAAAGATGCCGCCTCCTGAATCATTTGCTTGATAGCAAAAAAAAAAAAAAAAAAAGCTTTTCACTCCAGGATTCGGATATAGCTGCAAATATTATAAGAAAGTACTTTGTGGTTATTTTTAATGGACAGACAATTGAAACAATTCTGTTTCTGTCAATTTGGAAAGAGTAAATAAAAGTTTATCCCACTGGTAAATACGTTCAATAATATAATATAATTTGGTTTGGTTTGGTTTGGTTTGTTTTTCGGCATATCAACATCAATGGGTCATTTAATGCCGACAACATTTTTTTTTCTGGTAATATTTTTGTTTTGTCAAAAATCTATTTCTGTTAATATGTTTTCTTCAAAAACGTATAGCTGGTAATATTCTTTTTCCAAAAACGTATAGCTGGCAATAAAATTTTTCAAAAATGTATAGCTGGTAATATTATTTTTTTCAAAAACGTATAGCTGGTAATGTTATTTTTTCAAAAACATATAGCTGGCAATATTATTTTTTTTTAAAAATGTATTATCAGAGGCCTTGCTGTTGGACGTCATACCCAGGACGCGGATGTAGTTTATCGTCTTACCCAGGACGCGGATGTAGTTTATCATCATACCCAGGACGTATATTACAGTAATATAATAATTAATATAATAATAATATATAATATTATATAATAAAAATATAATATATAGAGTAATTAATATAGTAATATAATAATTAATAATTACACTATTTATATTATTCGGTTATAGTCTTCATCTTTGTCGCCATATTTATTACAATGTTTCGACCATTGTACGCTCCGGCCTTCTTCGGGTAGTTGGAATGTCGAACTAAACCCTTTATTTCGCTTACTGGGGTAGACTGATCTAGTTCCACGTGCCATATCTAATGGATGTCAGTTATCTTGTTTATTCCCCCCTCCAAGTTCTCCACTGTCTTAATAATTAATTCACCCTTTTTAAACCAATGAGAATCGACCTCAGCCTTTTCTACTTTACACAGAAACACGTGACACCTTCACAATATGACAAATAAATAATAATTATTTTGTTGTTTCCACGACTTGAGGATTCTCGTTTTTAGCGAGTATTTTTGTATGCATATGTGATAATACCAAATATCCCGTTCTACCCATTTGAATAATAATATATATATTATTTATAATTATGTATAATTGCAATTAATAAATTAAATACTAATGACCAGTTTAGCAGAATAAAGCTTCTTAAGTTGATGTTCAGTGTTGTCTATTCATTATAATATAACTATTCATGGTGATTGAGGCATGCGATATGAAGTGAAAATTATGGGGATAAAAAGTTATATAGCGTTTGACCCTTGGCTTGATAAAGTTGCCATGTCCATTAAAAATAAATAAATAATATTGAATTATACTGTCACAAATAATTATAATTACTATTAATATCATCCACCTTTTTTAAACCAATGAGAATCAACATCAGCATTCTCCTCGGCACACCCTAACACGAGGCACCCTCACAATCAGATAAACAATGAACCCTGGGAATTTCGACCATTGAGATATTAACAATCAAACAACGTGTTAAAGTTATTGAAGCCTATTACAAAAATGGACGTTCAAACAGAAATACAATGAGAAGTTCCCAGGTCGCATCATCTCTCGAAACAGCGAAGTCAGTTGGCCACCACGATCTTGCGACATGACGCCTTTAGATTTCTTCCTTTGGGGTCATCTCTAAAGTAAGGTCTATGCCAACTAGCCCACCACAATTCAACAGCTTAAGGATGAGATAATAAGGCATATTGGTGAGATCGAGGAGCAACTATACAGAGACGTCATCAAAAATTTTGACCATCGACATTTGAGCGATATTCACACATAATTGCCATAACTTAAATAATATAATTCAATAGAGAAATAAATAAAATTTCCCCAATAACACTGATTTATTTACTGCTGACTTCGATCCGTCTTAATGAAACATCCTAATATATATATATATATATATATATATATATATATATATATATATATATATATATATTAGAATTTTTCATTAATACGGATCAAATTCAGCAGTTAATAAACATGCATATATATATAAAATGCATGTATATTCATATATATATATATATATATATATATATATGCATATATATATATATAAATATATATATATATATATACATGCATATATAAATATATTTATATATATATATATATATATTTATATATATATATAAATATAAATATATATATATATAAATATATATATATATATATAAATATATATATATATATATATATATATATATATATATATATGTATATATATATATATATATATGTATATATATATATATATATATATATATATATATATATATATATATATATATATATATATATATATATATGCATGCGGAGAAGGTATTACGGTTAAGCTTTTTATTTAATTTTTCTTGTGTTCGAACAAGATTTTTATTTTCTGGACAAAGAGTGTGTAAAAACGTTTTATAGTTCCGACCGCTTGATAATGGCTAAAGGTATAGTCGAAAGTGCTCAAAAATATAAAACATTTTACCAGTTCTTACACACCCTTTGTCCATAAAAGAAAGCTCTTGTTAGACCACAAGAAAAATTAAATAAAAAGCTCAACCGGAGTACCTTGTCTGTCATTTTTAATGAAACAAGCATAA
Organism: Acanthosepion lycidas; assembly: GCA_963932145.1. Lineage (NCBI taxonomy): Eukaryota > Metazoa > Mollusca > Cephalopoda > Sepiida > Sepiidae > Acanthosepion > Acanthosepion lycidas. The sequence continues at coordinate 16,212,636 of OZ010587.1, forward strand.
AGGAAGGATTGCTACCTAAATATACAACTATATTATATATATATATATATATATATATATATATATATATATATATATATATATATATATATATATATAAAGCAAGACTTTTCTGAGTGAGCGTCTCAAAAGTATACTCTATGCGAATAAGCTAACAACAATTCAACAGCTTAAGGATGAGATAATAAGACATACTGGTCAGATCGAGGAGCAATTATGCAAAGACGTCATAAAAATTTTGAACAAATAAAATTCTTACCTGTTTTTAACACGTCAACCTGTTATGGAGTTTTGGACTTAATCCTTGGTTCAATCGTCGGCAACAATTTCTTGGTATAAGTTTCTTTAAACCCGAATCATCGGTCAGTGTTGGTAAAAGGGGTTTTAATAACTAGTACCGATTTTAGATGTGAATTAAGTTTAACACGAAGGTTTCTTTTCCTTTTTGCTTTTTTCTCTTATTAAATTATCTGGAAAATTACTATACGCATTATATAAAAAGAAAACATTGTAGAAAAACTGTATACAATTTCTTCATTCATTGTCTTATCATTCTGTCGGATTCCGTCCTATATTTCATCCAGGTTCACAATTTACTCAATATTAAACCCGGCATTGTTAATAAAGTTAACCTGGCCGTTGGTCTCGAAAAGGAACTGTGGTTGGCATGGCTGAGGTTCAACTCTATAAGGACGTCTCTCTACGCCTTCTTGGTCTCGCATTTATCAGCTGATCTGAGGTGGAACAACTACATTGAAACAATAGATTCATTTACCGCAAGGAAAGTTGGTTCTCTGTGTCGCAGAAGAAGGTTTTTCTTATCAGTTTGAGTCTATCCTTCAAATATACAAATCTACCATTGGTCCTTGCATTGAATATTGCTGCCATATATGGTCTGGTGCCCCCTACTGTTCATCTCGAGGTTCTCGACAATATCCAAAGACAGATATGCAATGTGATAGGTCCTGACCTGGCATCTCGACTACAATCACTTTTTCAGTGACGTGATGAGGCTTCCTACAGTCTTTTCTACAAATATATTCATGGCAACTACTATGAAGAGCTAATTTCACTGCTGCCCCATTGCATGAATTTAAGCGTGCTACTAGGTTGGCATCTCGTTCCTCCCTTTCACGATCGATACAGTTAAATGTAACCACATCTTTTACTTCAACAGTTTCTTGTCTCTCACTTCCCGACAGTGAAGCTCCCGTCCTCTTACTTGCTTTCCAGATAAGCACAGATTGTGACGAATCTCCAACTGATGACCAACATACAGTATATACTACCGGATTTATGGGAATGGGGGCATAGCCATTATCGTGCGGATGTATTGCATATTTCGTAAACTGAAATTTTACCATTGTTTATCTTAAGCGACTGTAGTCGCTGAATAATTCATTCTTCCCAAAAATGGCTTTCATTTTCGAGTCATGAAGTGATATACGGTTTGACGTGTCATAAAATATTCAGTAAAAAAAAGCAGACTTAATTTCATAAGGCCCTCATAAATAATGATGATAGATTTTTTTCCATCGATTCCCTCAATTCGTTTTATGATATGACAATATCAAATCGTAACGCGATTTTAATTATTTAAACATTTATTTAATAATGTTTACTGCTTATAGTTTTGTTATCCAAGCATTTTGGAGTAAAGATTTTATTAAATAAATTTGGTGGTTTGGTCAAATAAATCGCTAAAATGTTATGTTTCTCTTCCTTTGCGCTTGTATGGGGGTTATAACTCTGGCTAAATAATTATAAATACCTAACATTTTTATGTACTAGTAGAAAATGCAAAACAGCAAAACGTGTCAACAACAAAATGAGTATTTACATTGTTCGGCCCATATTGTCATCCTCACGTGGATTCTGTCGTTGCGCGCTCCGGGCTTCTTCAGCTGATATATTTTGGGATTTCGAAACGAACTCTTCATTTTGTTCTACTTCTTGTTCCACATGCCATGCCTCTTCTGGCTATCTCAATTTCAGTTATTTTCTTTTGGTAACTCAATTCTGTGGGTAGGTATTGAACTCACAAGTCTTTGGGTAATTTTTTTTTTTTTTTTTTTTTTTTTATCCACTGGCCCACTTTGGAAGAGAAGTGTATGAAGTTTTAGTTACAAAATTTTTTTCTGAGCTGATATTACAATTTTTTCGTTGTTATTGTTTTTCTCGAGCACTCTGTATTACTGGATCCCATATTGTATTTATTTCTATGCTTGGCCGGCTTAGGAGTTTTTTGTGGCCTAGCAAGATGGCCAGACCATACAATGCTTTAATGCGTCGTAAATATGAAAATAATGATATGCACAACAATCCGAATAAGGTAAATAGTGTAAATAGCTACAATACCTCATCTCAGAAATATAGACAGATCCTGAAGAAGGCCGGAGCGTACAATGTCCGAAATGTCGTGAATATGGCAATAAAGATGTGGACATCAGTCCGAATAATGTAAATTGTGTAAATAGTTACAATACCACATCACAGAAATATAGACAGAACAAAATGAGTATTATTATCTGGTTGTCAGTGGTTGTTATTTCGTGTTAGAGACCCGACAGAGAGAGAATTTTTAAAGATTTAAGCAAGCCGGGAGTGCCACTAGCGTTTGGTAGATATCCTGCAGTTGGAGATACATTGTGGAATTCACTTGACTCTCTTTTTACAGTTGACTACTACTTCAACGCGCCGCTGGCGAATCTTATATGCGTTGTTCTTGTCCTAAGTATTATCGTTCATTATCAGCCTTCGTTTTATTATTCTATTCAGCAACCTTCACAAGGTTACGACATTGTGAGTTCGCACGACCAAATAAATAATGGAAAATTTCGTTTTGATTACGCAGGAAGAGGGGTTAAGACACTACTTGGTTTCAGTGAGGACATGAAATAATGAACGTAAGAAATAAGGGAAAATAGGAGTGGAGAGAGTGAATTAGATTACGATGATAAGAACAGATACTAGATTTTAATCTTAGCCAAAAGTCCGAAAAACCTGTATTTTTCAGCGCGTCCACGTTGCTAACGAATGTGACACTAAGTCGAGATTTAAAGGCAATACCGTGGAAATTTTCCGAAGCGACATTCCGGCTTCCCCACAAGAGCACGTATCAAACATTCTAAGCACAACATTCTAAGCTCAAGAATACGTATCAAACATTCTAAGCTCAACATTCTAAGCTCAAGTGTACGTATCAAACATTCTAAGTTCAAGGGTTTGTATCAAACATTCTAAGCACAACATTCTAAGCTCAAGAGTACGTATAAAAGATTCTAAACACAATATTAAAAGCTCATGAATACGTATCAAACATTCTAAGCTCAACATTATAAGGTCAAGATTTTGGATCAAACATTCTAAGCACAATATTCTAAGCTCAAGAGTACGTATCAAACATTCTAAGGACAACATTCTAAGCTGAAGAGTATATATGAAATATTCTAAGCTCAACATTCTAAGCTCAAGAGTACGAATCAAACATTCTAAGCTCAATATTCTAACCTCAAGAGTACATATCAAACATTCTTATCCCAACATTTTAAGCTCAATAGTTCGTATCAAACATTCTAATCTCAACATTATAAGAACAAGAGTACAGATGAAACATTCTAATCACAACATTCTAAGACACAAGGGTACGCATTTTAAGCTGAACATTCTAAGATCAAGAGTACGTATCAAACATTCCAAGTTCCCCTAGTACGTATGGACAATTCTAAGGTCAACATTCTATGACCCAAAGGTATGTATGAAACATTCTAAACTTATCATTCTAAGCTCAAGAGTAAGTATGAAACACTCTAAGCTCAACATTAGTGCATTGCATCCACTTTTTTAGGGAGGGGTTTACCTAAATTTCTAAATCCGCTAGTCCTATGATTACTATTATTCCGCAAAGTAGTTTAGGAAAATAAATAAAATTGTTCAAGAAGTTTTTTACAGTAATAAGTAAATTTCGTTATTATTATTATTATTATTATTATTATTATTATTATGGGAAAAATTGGTAAATTAGGACCTTCGTTCTTGAAAAAAAAGGAGTGTCAAAAAATGATTTTGCCTTTGACATCGCTATTATTTTAACTACCTTCATACCTTATTATTTTAAAAAGTTATGATTAGAATTGAAATAAAACCAAAGCATATACCATGATATACAGGTGCACCTCCAAAACTCTGAATAACCAGAGATTGGCAGCTGATCTCTGCTACGACCAAGCTGTAAAATATCAATGAAAGAACAACGGGTTTGTTACATTCATTGTCTCGAAAACCGAAGTAGTTACATTCTGTCATGACCGATCGGACCCCGAAGTACCACCAGTCACGATAAATGGATATTACCCCATGGAGGGCCCGTGCCTTGAGCGCCGATTGGGCCTTAAAATCAACCGAGACCTCAAGTGGAACTCGTGCATACGACCCATTGCTAATGATACAGGAAAAATACGTACGTACCTGACTCCTCCTGTTTTCCTCTATATTTACAAGAGATCAACCCGAAAATGCAGTACTACCGCCGTATTTGGTTAAGAGCAAGCAAGTCCACACTTTCCGTTCTCGATAGGCTTCAAAAGCGTCTCCGCATCCTTCTGGGTGACAAATTATTTTCCACCCTAGAAACCTGCTCTCGCAAATGGGATGCAGCCATTCTGTGATTTCTCTAATGCTACTTCCATGGAAAGTACTCAGACGAACTGACCTTCACAGCTAGGACCCGCCATGATACGCACATTGTAGCGAACCACCCTCTTTCCCTTCATATTCCATTAGTAAGAAGCAAGCTCCACTCGGATAGCTTCTTCCCAAGAACCACTACTCTGTAGAACAGACTCCCAAGAGAATGCTTCCCCGAGCACAATAATATTAACTATTTCAAGTCTAGTTTGAATCGTTACCTTCCCCACCTATCGGCATAAACTGTGTCTCTTACACTGTAACCCTCTACCTCGAGTGGCTCCAGAGCTTTGTACAACGTGCATCTCATTATATTAAAAAGAAGTGTCTACTTTGCTTTGTAATTTATGAAAAATTTTCTACCCGACACCCTCTTTACGAATCATTGGGTGGTTGTCTTAAATCTATGACTATTTTCTGAGGAGCTATGTTCGTTAGTACTACACCAGTTCATATATTTACAGATAAGATTCACACACAGGCACGGATCATCCTCATTACCTTAGCGAAGAACTGCCGATTTGTGGAACAGACTCCTGAGAGGATGCTTCCTCTAAAATCTGAATCTCTTCAAGGGCAAGATAAGACGTCATTTATACTAGATATTATCATCATTTTTACAGTATTTATATTCGGACAATTGTCGCCATCTTTGTTGTTATCACGTTTCGATTATTGTGTCCTTCGGCCTTCCTAAGGTGTATATACGATCTGGATAACCTACAGGGAATTTTGAACATAAAACCCTTTACTTCATCTACGACGGGTAGACTGTTCTTATTCCAATGCTCATGTTTAGAGTTGCCGTCGAGTCCCCTTATTTAATACTGTTCGGTTACCTCACGCCCAATTCCAAATAAACAGTAGCGAACCCAGGCATTGAACTTACACAGATCGATAATACACTTGAGGAAGGCACAACGGCCGAAATGTTGTGATAACAACAACAAAGATGAGGACAATAGTCCGAATGTAAAAAGTGTAAATAATGATAAATCCTCATCCCAGAAACTCAGACAGAAATTAGACAAAATTAATAAATAAAATGTTCATACTAATGAAAATGAATCCGTGTAAAAAAAAAGGTGAGGACAAAATTCCAAATATATATAGTGTAAATAATGATAGCTTCTCGTCCCATATATTGACACAGAAATTAGTCAAAATTGATAAATATAATGTGCATACAAAGGAAAATAAGTCTTCACAGTATTCGAAAGATTAGGATAATAGTCCGAATATAAATAGTGTTAATAATGATAACTCCTCATCATATAAATTCAGACATATATTAGACAAAATTAATAAATAAAATGTTCATACCAAGGAAAATACGCAGAATCCCAAAGATGAGCATAATAGTTCGGATATAAAAAGTGTAAATAATGATAACTCCTCCTCTCAAAAATTCAAACAAAATTCATCATCATAATTTACAATTGTTGCTGTCTCCTCTTCCAACCTCGTCGAGGGCCCCTCTCGCTTGAGAGGCTCTTGTATTTTGGTACTATTAACATTATTTTCGCATTATTGCAGTGAAAAACCACAATGTACGAGTCTAACCTTCGATTACTCCGATGAGGACAAAGAGTTCTTCTACTCTATAGATTTTATACCGACATAAATAGATTGTACTGAATTCGACATCGATCAAAGATAACCTATTGAAATGTCTTAGATCAATCAATAATATTTTCGTTCTCTCACCCAGTGTCGACTCTCATCGCACGTGGGATTCTTCTCGATTATTCTAGAGACATTTCAGACGTTGTCTGCGTCGTTTCTGCTTTTATCACACCGTTTCCACATATATAGTGCACAGCATTACTTGTGCTTCTGAATCTCTAAAAGGAAATCTTTTCACTGACGTAAATAGCTTTGATCTTCATCTACTTCTCCTTATAAGATTTGGGGTGCTATCTTTTTCAGCGTCCCTCGTATTTCAAACGTTCTTGGCACTGATGAATTTACCTATGGCTTGGCATAGGCAGCAGCGCGGGGTGGGGGATCTAGAGGGGTCAACAAGAGCCTTCTAGCCTTGGGCCGCTGATAAAACAAAAAAGAAATGGGGGATGGTCCTTAACTAATTTGGATCAATTGAGAATCTGGGATAACTAGTTAAATTGTGTCTTTTAAAGTGCATTTAGAGTTTGATGCATCGTTTGATATACAGGGTGATTGAAAAGTAACTTCTCATTTTAAAATACTTATAATCAATTTAGCAACTATAATTTTTACAAGGACTGGATATAAGAAGAGGGAGTTTATCATGTGGTCTTATTTAAAATTTGATATGGGCGCCAGATTTCAAAACTAGGTTCTCGAGCCGCCCAAGTATTTATTTATTTATTTTTTGTATGTAAGTAAGTTCGATTTCTTTTCAGTGTGTAAGTGCGTGTAAAGTGAGAGGGGATATTTAAGTAGACACGAGGGGAGAAAGAAAGAAAGAAAGAAAGAAAGAAAGAGCGGTGAATTTACATGCAATCTGTTTTAACCAAGGATACCTTGAGGCGGTGTAATAGTTAGCTAGAACAATTACGACTGAGTAGTGAGTTCGACCCTGACTAGGTTCCCCATAGTTTCGGCCTTGTGCCACATCTAAGCTAGGCTTGAAAAATCACTACGATCTGTTTTAACCGAGAACTAAGTAAACGAAAGAACCGTTTCTAGCTTTTCTTCAGACACGGAAGTATCTTGTCGGCCATCTTGTTTATATGTAAATAAAACGCAGGAGTATCACTTATAGTTCTAATTACAGATCCCCTTACCAAGTTGTGACACAATCTATAAGAGAAGTTTGCTAGTGTAGATTCGATCAGTGGAAGCGTGATTGAAAACAATTCCTTTGTAGTTGCCGATAGTTGCAAACGAAGTGCTGTTGAAATCGAATACGTCTACCGAAAGTTTTCTTTGACGACATGTGTATATAATGCCCTGAAGCGGCTCACTACAACAGAAAGGTTTCAACACCACAATAGAAAGATTTGAGTGGTCTGTTAATTTTCCTCTCTGTCACGTGGTATGCATTGCACGATGCTCGCCATGGAAACGAATACAATCAAATTGATTTTGCAAATTCAAAAATCGAAAGTTGCAAGCTTTTTTTTTTTTTTCTTGTGTCGGTACATGCAAGTATGCTTTTAGGGCACATCGACGTGTTGTGTGTTTTAACAAGCTTGTCTCGCTAGATCAATTATTGGGAGCGCGATAGATTCAACATTGCGCCACAGATAAACCACGCTTAGAGAATTCTGAGCACTTCCACTCGGTGTAATGGTAAGTAATCTTGTCTCGCTCGAGCAATTACGACTCGGTAGTGAGTTCGATCCTCACCGGGTGTCCTATGTTTTCGCTGCTGGATAGAACTATTATTTCGGAATTAATTCCTTAGGTAGGATTTCGTTGCTTTTAGACCTTGATTTATTCAGACTTGGGAACTACACATTTTCTTAATTGTCACAAACTTCCAGATGATGTATTCTTCATCGTTTCTATCTGGATTTATCAGGCACGAAGTATATTCTTTCTTTTTATGTGCCATGTCCTTTCAGGACGTAAGGGATCATGGCTTTCCACATCCCTGTATCCCTTGCAGCTGTCAACAAGTTCCTTCCCTCTGCTTCCTCCCCGAGTCCACGTTCTATCATCCACTTGCTTAAATCCGCCAGGTATGTTACGCGTTGTTTTCCCTTGTCTCTCTTTCCCTTTATTCGACCCGTGAGTATCAGATTCTCCAAGCCCTCCTTTCTCATTATGTGTCCGAGAAACTTGTGGAACGGCCAGCTAACTAAAGGTGGTTTCTCCAAAAACCTCCGTGGAGAAGGCAACGGGAAACCACTCCACTACAAATCCCAAAATAAATCATGGCTAACAACTCAGACTATGCGAAACCTAACGGCGTGAAGATGGGAATTAGCTCCCCGCCCGGTAAAGACTGACATGCCCAACGAGTTCGAGTTCGAATTCCAGTCAAATCCATTACATTCATTTACGAGCTAATAACCTTTGGAAAGATATTAATCCTCTTCTTCTCCCCCCCACCAGCTATGGGTTAATAGTAGGAGAGACAGTGTTCTATAGACTTGAATGACAATTGATCTACCGCAGAAAGAAATAGCAAATTACTGCGGGAAAAAATCTGCCTCGTCAGTCATGTATCGAAAGATATATGATCGCCTAAGAGTGTATCACGCATGGCATATAGCCAACTGAATTGTTTTGAAGATTTTAAAATCGTTCATTATTTTATTAGAATTAATGCATTTTCGGTTACCGTGGTTGATAGGCCTAGATTCTCAGGGTGCATTTAGATAACCTAATTCCTATACCGGTACTCCATTATCTATCGGTAATACTGACAAAATGGTTGTCATTGGAATGACAGTACACCAATCAAAAAAAGGAAAAAATCAGTTAATTCTTCTTTTAGAAGGTATTGATTGATTTGAAATGGCATTCTGTAGTGGATGAGGTTTTGCTCTTCACGTGGTAACAAAAGGGAAGACACTTAGGCTATGTAGGAAGCAGGACGCGGGCAAAGGATCTACTGTAGTCAGACTTGAACGAGAACTGAAGTAAATTATTTAAATCTTTGTATCAGATATTTTACGGTAAGTGTTTTTATTTCTTACCATTTTAAGGGAACTTTGTACAAAAAAAATTCAGACCATTTATTTGTTATAAAATATATCCACGGTAATAACCAGTACTGCAATAGTTGATTGCTGCAAGCCTACTAGTAATGCTCAAAAGCTGGGATCGCCATCAAAAACGAGATATAAGAAAATTATATATATATATATATATATATATCAAATAATTAAGTGAGAGATAACATTAAAGTTTCATGACTATATATTTTCTGGTGAAATAAATTATAGACATGGAATCATAAGTTTGTCTATTTCTTAATTATTTAATTAATATTTGCTCTGTTGTTACATTGAGCTCTCTGGATCACATCTTCTTTGGAATTATCCATATGGATTACTAAACCCTTCATTACCTTACTATATATATATATATATATATATATATATATATATATAAAAGTGAACATAGAAGTCAACACTTAGAGGCGACAGTCTGTTTCATGCTATATGCAATCGTCAGGCCACGTGTACTGTTATTTTTCTCGGCTATTTATATATATACACGTGGCCTGACGATTGCATATAGCATGAAACAGACTGTCGCCTCTAAGTGTTGACTTCTATGTTCACTTTTATATTTACACACGCTCTATCTCTGATATTGAGCACTTTATTCCATAAATATAGCACACTTTAAGACTATATTTCTTTATATATATATATATATATATATATATTTCACAAAAGAATTCAGGAGTCGCACTATATCTAGGTTAGGCTTATATACGAATACGAATAAGAATACACAATATACTTTGACTTTTCCAGATATATGGTTTACGTACATATCACGTTGAAGGACCTGTTCTCGTAGGATCAGTGAAGGTTAAGACACGTCGAGACTGGTCAGTATCAAGATGCATGTCCGCTTGGGAATACCAGATACTGTATGCTTGGATGTGCGGGTGGCGTAATGGATAATGGCTTCGAATCGGATGAACACGTTCCAATTCCAGTTGTATTCGTTATAGTCACTTACGCGCAATTAGCTTTGGGAAAGATATGAATCCAACACCTCTCCCCCCCCCAGATATGGCTTAATTAGTAGTAATTGAATCAGCTAATCATTATTACATCGAAAAATTCTTACAATCACAAAATTCTGACTTTAAATAACCTAGAAAGGTTGATAAACCGTAAAAAATAACAAATCAATCAATCTTCATCATTATTGTTTCGTCCGATTGATTCACCGGACTTTCTCTGAGGTCTCTTGTATTTGATGGAATTGCAGGGATGTTAAGTACAATCCTCTATTAAAAGACTCTCTTCCAGAGGGGGCTGCGTGGGTAGTGTATGATAATCGTTTCTAATTTTCGTCTCATCTGTTGCATTCAACTTCACACAAATGGATCCATGTCTTCTGTCTCCAATCTAAAGGTTAAATTTCAATTCCAAAGGCAATTAACAAGTAATAACGAATATAAAGATGTCAAGAAACAATAATCGCTTACATCTTAAAGGGACATGGAATTAAACTAAGCTTTGCAAAAAATCTCATATGACAGGCGCAAAAGGTATATTATCCCACTGCAGTTAAAATAAAAACTTTCGTTAAACTTTTCATGAAACTAACATCTGTGACAGACACCTGCGGAAACCCGTAGAATACATCGGCTGAAACGTTGTATTAAATAAATCAACATCAGAAAATTTGTCCCAACAAATCAATCGATAAATGACTACTCGTTCAAATTAGGAGAGGCAAGTTCAGTGTCTTAGCTCTACCCAAGGAATACTTTACCCAAATATGAGATTCCTACTTTAAACATGTGCCATATTTTGTGTAAGTAATTGCACGAATATGTTTGGCACCATACTCATTGCTATAATTTGGGGAGGTTCCAGTGGGTCGATCTCGTCCACGCAGCACCTTACTCATTGCAACGTGGGAGATGATCCGGGCCAATGATTAATGCCCACAGTATTTCCCAGAGATGAGCAATTTTCTTTACTTATTTTTTAAGGCCCACGAGCCACTTAAGGTATATGGGTACAGAATGGGGTTGTTGTATGAACATAAAAGTATGAGAATAGAAGTGCAATTTATGAGGATATGTAGGAAAGAAAACGGTTGACTTCAAGAGGGTAAGATTGCCAAGATTAGGGATATATCATCCTTGGAGTCTATTCTATAATTTACTGATTCTTTGAAAGAATCTGTCCGAATAGAACTTTCTTATTTTCAGTGAATATCAAGCAAATGAGAATAATTCATCTCTGTGGAAGCAGCATAGAAAATTTTAGCTATTAAGATCTGAACTGGTGCAAATAATTAATGTACCAAATTAAAACATTTCTCATACATATAGGGGTAGAATAGAGATAGCTTTGCGACATTTGGTCTCTGGGGAAAGGGGATGTAAGGTAAAAAATAATTAATCACTGACAAAGCTGCGTCGAAGTGTTTGGAGTCTATCCGAGCTGGAAAGGGATAATTGTAAAAATAAAGTCTGGATAAGAACTCTATATACCATTGTTGATCTCGTCCTACTCTTGCAAAGTTAGAGCATCTTAGGGGGAGCCAGATATTTCTGGTAGTCTTAATAATATGTACGCTTTTGATTCCAACTATAAACATGTCAATTTGTGATATTTTATTCCCCTAAGATGGACCAGATAAAAAGAAATTAAACCTGCATTTTTCACCATGCGGTCCTTATGATTAATTTAAATTCTGGGACTATTCCTGAAGTAATATAGCGATATCACAAGTATCATGGCGAGCGGCTCGGACAAAGAAAGTCACTGAATGAATATAAATTACTTTTTGATATAATGAAATAAGCGTACATCTGTGTTCCTCCTCACTGGAATATGATTGCCTGGTGTCCGTCATAAATACCGACGGACGTGTAGGAGAGTCGGAGCCTTAGTCTGAGAGCTAATTCTATAACGACGCCTATTGGACTACGCCATTGATCTACACTTCTTACCTGCGACTACAATCCGTACCAGTCGATTACAGCTACCGTATTCTACTTGGTTATAGTAGCCAAAACCACATAGCTACTTCGTTCAAAAATATCCCTTTCCGGGATATATCACTTTTTTAGACAAAAATTTCAAGAAAAAGAACAATGTTCAAGACAAAGAACAATCTTCTAGTGGTCGCAATTCGCGTACAGGGCAGATTGACGCAGAGTGGCGGAAAGTGACGCCGGGTGTCAAGAAGATCGCATCGCATCGACAGGAAAAGAAGAAAGACGCCTGTTAGACCATTCATCTACCCTCTCAGCTACATTTGATCTCTGCCTCGCTCATCTAAAGCAGTATACAACCTGTGACTAAAATCTGCTTAATGATAGACATCCTCATGGTCTTAATTCATTGGTAACGATCTGACTAAAAGATAATTTTTAAGCCACGAAAGTTTGACAGGAAGACATTGCACCTTGACAACCAACCTGACCTCTGGTCTAGGCTACAGTGATATACAGTGAGAGGCTGTCTGAGGTATTACCAGTAAGTGAAAAGTGACTTTATTTCTATGTTCGTTTTGGACCCCTTTCCTTATTAAGTTCTTGCGTAGCCACCGGAAGGAAGTGGGCTTCCTCATAAGTATAAAAGCATTGTACAAACATTGATCTTTATATATTAGAGAAATTCTTGAAATATCTTTTGAATTTTCTGTCGAAACAAAAGGAATTGAAAAGAAAAATACCTAAAGAGAAATGATATTTTTTTATATGTAACCGGAAGGTCAGACTAATCTTCTCCTCACAAATACTTATATTCAGCTAACCTCAGGTCTTAGACGATTACGGGGCGCCTTCGATTCCGTTCCACTCCAGATCTATTCCAGAACATTGCCCAGACCTCGATATATTTAAAAAGAAAGAAAAAGGCGCCAAATCTCTTTCGTTACTGTCTCCTTCTACACCACGCGAAACCTTCCAGATATTCATCAAACACAAACCCACACATGCACACACAAACACACACAAACACACACACATACAAATCGATCTTACTTATATTCTGCTCTTAAAATGTCGAACATGTATATCGATGAGAACCTAAACGATTGCTGACATTCACACGCCTCTGCCCTTAGCTGCTCAATTGGATTTTCCGATCAATATCATCGAACAACACAAGCTAGAACCTGCCGGGTTTTACACACGAACTTGCTTTCCTTCAATTACGAACAAAACTGGCAATTTGTCATCTTTTTAAAAAAAATTATTAAAGAAAAAATACCTTCAAAACGTTCAATTTCAATATCACAAACGTCCTGGGTATAACGATAAACTACGCCGACGTCCTGGGTATGACGATAAACTGCATCCGCGTCCTGGGTATGACGATAAACTACAATTGCGTCCTGGGTATGACGATAAACTACATCCGCGTCCTGGGTATGACGATAAACTACATTCGCGTCCTTGGTATGACGATAAACTATATCCGCGTCCTGGGTATGACGATAAACTGCATCCCTGTCCTGGGTATGACGATAAACTACATTCGCGTCCTTGGTATGACGATAAACTACATCCGCGTCCTGGGTATGACGATAAACTGCCTCCGCGTCCTGGGTATGATGATCAACTACATCCGCGTCCTGGGTGTGACGATAAACTACATCCAACAGCAAGGCCCATGATCAGGAGGATTTGAGGAGCTTGAAACCACCTCTTAATTGCTGGTGTTCCCATGTCCATACTGACAGCACCCGTCAGAGTCCCAGGTATGGGCAAATATTTACCCTCCCAAAAGAGATCAAAACACAATGAAAGTGTGAAAATAGTTTTTAATACCAGCAATAAATTTTTGGAAAAAGTATTACGAACAGTACATTTTTTAAAAAAATATTATCCTATTTAGATTATTCGGACTATTGTCCTCATCTTTGTCGCCATATTTATTACAACGTTTTGGCAGTTGTACGCTCCGGCCTTTTTCAGGTGGTTGGAATGTCGGACTGAACCCTTTATTTTGCTCACTGGGGTTGACTACGCTAGTTCCACGTGCCATGTTTAATGGATGTCAGTTACCAGATATCTCCTGTTAAATTTCACTCTGAAAGTTCTCCACTGCCTTAACCGGGTATTGAACTCACACTCTTTGGGTCCTGTCACTGGATCTAACTGGATAAAGGCGGATAAAGAGTGTGAGTTCAATACCTGGTTAAGGTGATGGCGAATTTGGAGAGGGGAACTAATAGGAGATAACTGATAACTGACAATCTACCCCTGTGAGCGAAATAAAGAGTTCAGTTCGACATTCCAACCATCTGAAGAAGGCCGGAGCGTACAACGGCCGAAACGTTGTAATAAATATGGCGACAAAGATGAGGACAATAGTCCGAATAATGTAAATAATGTACATAATACCTCATCTCAGAAATATAGACAGATACTGAAGGGACGAAACGTTGTAATAAATATGGCGACAAAGATGGGGACAATAGTCCGAATAATATAAATAGTGTACATAATACTTCATCTCAGAAATATAGACAGATACTGAAAAATATAGCCGGCAATAAAAATCTTGTCGGCATTAAATATCGCATTGAGGTTGATATACCGTAAAACATAACAGACCAAACCAAACCAAAATCACAAACAAATGCAACTACCGTACCCTTGAAATGCTAAAGGTCATAGTAATTTTCACCGTTCCTTAAAAGGAAATCTTTGTCGTTCAGTCACCGAGCAGCGAGTACAATAGTCGAATGAATTTGGTTTTGTTTCATGGAGTTGTTTGTTTTTTACGGCTTTTAAAGGTTATTTCAAACTGAAACATATGTTTGAATTGTAATTTTTTTGTAATAATAATGTAATAATAATAATAATAATAATAATAATAATAATAATAATAATAATAATGTTTTTTGTTACACGTATCTTAATATTTAACACTTATCTATAAATACGGCTAACTATATGCAGACTTAGGGTTTTCAGTGTGCCAAAGCATACGTATTTTTATACAAGTCAAAATCAATATACATGTTCTACAATATATTTTATATGGTAAATATATAGTATATATTAAAATTGAAAGAGCTAAATATCTTGTTTGCGTTATAGTAGTTATTAGTTCGAATTTCGCGATGTGATTTGCGGTCGGGTGCCATTGGAAATTGCTTGGCGTGCCACTTGTGGCACGCGTGCCGTAGGTTGCCGAACCCTGCCTTAGAGTACAAAACGTGTCGGCTAAGATAAATTTACTTTTTGTCTTTATTTATTACCAACTATAAAAACTCCTCAAAAACATTATATTACATTACAAATCTTCCCTGAATCCATTCTTAAAAGAATCAAACTTATGTTTCTCTAAACGAAAACGTATGGACGTAAAAACATTCCCAAATCAAAAGACGAAAAAAAAAACAGAATGTCTTTGAGACACACGCATACAATTACGAATGTACATGATCATCTGATGCCCAAATAGGCAAACTAAATTTTTTAGACACTTACTTACATATAGCAATATTTACGGTTATTCAGGTTGCCTTGGAATCCATTAATTTCTTGGAACTTCGGATGAAAGCGTTGTCTCACGTTGAATTCGAAACATTGGCTTAAAAGAGTCGACTGCACGTGTCACATGACTGATAAATGAAAAGTAAAAACACCAGAATGTCTTCCTTCTTTTTCTCCCTATCTCCGTCTCTGACGAATCTTTAATAAAAGCGAACCATGTTAGATTGATAAACATTTCCTATTTGTTCTTTATCTTATCACACACACACATACACGCACATATATATTTATATATATATATCAACCACACAATTCCTTCTTTTTCTCTATATCACATTCTCTGATGAAGCTTTAAAAAAACGAAACATGTTAGATTGATAAATATTTCCTATTTTTTCTTTATTTTATCAAATATACATACGTAGTTTTTTTATTAGTCCTTGTGAATATACAGGGTGTACCACAAAATGTACCCACCTCCTCGTAATTTTAAATATTTATAAAAAATACAATTAATTTCTACATATTTCTGAGATGCGATATTGTAATTATTTGCACCATTTACATTGTTCGGATGTTGTCCTCATTTTTGTTCCCCTATTCACAACGTTTCGGCCGTTGTACGCACCGGCCTTCTTCATGTCTGTCTATATTTCTTAGGTGAGGTATTGCAATTATTTGTACTATTTGCATTGTTCGGACTGTTGTCCTGGTCATTGTTGCCATTTTCACGACGTTCCGGCTGTTGTACGAACCGTCCTTCTTCAGGATTTGTCTATATTTCTTAGGTGAGGTATTGCAATTATTTGTACTATTTGCATTGTTCGGAGTGTTGTCCTGGTCATTGTTGCCATTTTCACGACGTTCCGGCTGTTGTACGCACCGGCCTTCTTCAGGATTTGTCTATATTTCTTAGGTGAGGTATTGCAATTATTTGTACTATTTGCATTGTTCGGACTGTTGTCCTGGTCATTGTTGCCATTTTCACGACGTTCCGGCTGTTGTACGCACCGGCCTTCTTCAGGATTTGTCTATATTTTTTAGGTGAGGTATTGCAATTATTTGTACTATTTGCATTGTTCGGACTGTTGTCCTCATCTTTGTTGCCATATTCATCAAGTACACGTCGCCCAATCGATAAAATTGTTGGTTAGACCCAGTGATTTGAGTCAAAGACTTGTGAGTTCAATACCTCGATACAGCTGAGGAGGAAAAAAAGACTTGGAGAGTTGCGTTAAAGCGAGATAACTGATACTGCGACATCCGGAAGTGGAATGGCACGTGGAACTAGATCAATTTACCCTGGTGGATGAAAGAAAGAGTTGGAAAGAGTCCGACATTCCAATCACCTGAAGAAGGCTCGTGTGTACAACGGCCGAAACGTCTTCCTTATGCCCACGAAGATGAAGTCAACATCCCGAACATGTTAAATAGTGTAAATAATTAATATTTCATTTCATTTAGCATTTACTTTAATATTTCATTTAAATCGTTAGCCTTCTTTGTAATTCATTCAACATTAATGTTTTTATTTACATTATTCGCACTATGGTCCTCATCTTTGTCGCCATATTTATCACAACGTTTCGGCCGTTGTACGCTCCGGCCTTCTTCAGGTGGTTGGAATTTCGAACTGAACCCTTTATTTCGCTCACTGGAGTAGACTGTTCGAGTTACACGTGTCATGTTTGATGGATGTCAGTTATCAGTTATCTCCTGTTAATTTTCCCTCTGAAAGTTCTCCACTGCCTTAACCGGGTATTATGTACATTATTTACATTATTCGGACTATTGTCCTCATCTTTGTCGCCATATTTACTACAACGTTTCGGCCTTTCAGTATCTGTCTATATTTCTGAGATGAGGTATTATGTACATTATTTACATTATTCGGACTATTGTCCTCATCTTTGTCGCCATATTTACTACAACGTTTTGGCCTTTCAGTATCTGTCTATATTTCTGAGATGAGGTATTATGTACATTATTTACATTATTCGGACTATGTCCTCATCTTTGTCGCCATATTTACTACAACGTTTCGGCCTTTCAGTATCTGTCTATATTTCTGAGATGAGGTATTATGTACATTATTTACATTATTCGGACTATTGTCCTTATCTTTGTCGCCATATTTACTACAACGTTTCGGCCTTTCAGTATCTGTCTATATTTCTGATATGAGGTATTATGTACATTATTTACATTATTCGGACTATTGTCCTCATCTTTGTCGCCATATTTACTACAACGTTTCGGCCTTTCAGTATCTGTCTATATTTCTGAGATGAGGTATTATGTACATTATTTACATTATTCGGACTATTGTCCTCATCTTTGTCGCCATATTTACTACAACGTTTCGGCCTTTCAGTATCTGTCTATATTTCTGAGATGAGGTATTATGTACATTATTTACATTATTCGGACTATTGTCCTCATCTTTGTCGCCATATTTACTACAACGTTTCGGCCTTTCAGTATCTGTCTATATTTCTGAGATGAGGTATTATGTACATTATTTACATTATTCGGACTATTGTCCTCATCTTTGTCGCCATATTTACTACAACGTTTCGGCCTTTCAGTATCTGTCTATATTTCTGAGATGAGGTATTATGTACATTATTTACATTATTCGGACTATTGTCCTCATCTTTGTCACCATATTTATCACAACGTTTCGGCCGTCGTACGCTCCAACCTTCTTAATATTTTTTTTTTAAAATGTTAACGATTAATCTTGTTTACAAAAGAATAAAACATGCATTTATTGTCATTTAAAGATTGGTTACATTTTTAGACACACCCTAACGAAAAGTACCGAAGTTTCATCATCACCGGCAAAACCCAGAACCGATCCCGTTGAATGATGCTCAATCAGTGAGCACACAACCTCTACTTTGGGCGTCTGTTACGAAACCTCAACTCAAATGTCAGTTGCAATTCCTATATACGATCCATCGTTAAAGATGCTGGAAAATGGTCGGCCTCCCTTTACCGCTCCAGTAAGTACCTGTGTGCTCTTTGTATCGTCTACCTTTACAATGGCCAGATCAGAACGAAAATGGCATATACTGGCGTATATGGACAGGAGCTGCACAATCTTCCCGTTCCACCATCGATAGATTTCAAAAGCGTCTCACCGTTCTAGTGGGTGTCGAATTAGTTTTTTATTGTATTTATAAAATCGCTTGAGAATACCGTAAGGTTGAAACCAAAGTAGCGATATCAACTGATCTCCTAATTTTTAAATTTAAAAGCACTACATATTATGTTTCTTTTTTACACTCGTGTATTGAGCACCTTTTAATATTAAGTTGGTGCAAAAATAATGACATAATAATGTCGTTTTTTGACGTTAACAAATACGTCAAAAAACGACATTATTACGTCATTATTTTTGCACCAACCTAATACTACTAATTCAACTCTGATCACCGTCCATGGTATGACGATAAACTACATCCGGCAGCAAGGCCTCTGATCAGGAGGTTTTTTTTTGCTGTTTCCAGGTCCACCCTGACCCGGGGTTGTAGCACCTTTTAGGGTCCCAGCTATAGGCAAATAGTTGACCACCAAACTGGGATCAAAACACTATGAAAGTGTAAACATAGGTTTTTATAGCAGCAATACATCTTTGTAAAAGATTATTTCCAGCAATAAATTTTTTGAAAAAAATAAATATTACCAGCAATATATTTAAAAAAAAAAAAAATTAGCAGCACTACATTTTTTGAAAGAAAATATTACCAACAATTTAAAAACTTGTCGACATTAAATAACCCATTAAGTTTGATATGCCTTAAATCAAACCAAATCAAACCTGACCATTAAAATTTCGCCCCTGTACAGTTGAGCACTTTCATCTTCAGTGAGCCATAAAATATTTTGACCAAAACACTGTAACATACCTCATGTTTTATGTGCATTAATTCACCATTATACTTTTTCTTTCGAACGAACAAATATTATTCGTTTCAAGCGCACGGTGTTTGTTTTCATTATTCAAGAATTAAACCACAATGCAAGAATTCAAAACATCGCGCTCGCTATAAAACACTCCTACTCCAAACAAGGAAGAATCCATGCTGATTTTATTAAAAAATATTGAACAATTCCTTACCAGAATACATATATATATATATATATATATATATATATATATATATATATATATATATAGAGAGAGAGAGAGAGAGAGAGAGAGAGTTGGATTGATCCGAGATTATGACTCTAGGTTTCACGCTATTTGCGATCATCAGACAAACTGATTAATCTTTAAATTTGGGATTTATATAGGGTTGCGTATATCGGTATTTTTATGGTAGTAGTAGGAAAAGTTGTCGTCGAAACACAGACACACACACACACACACATATATATATATATATATATATATATATATATATATATATAGATATGTAAGATCTGATGAAAATGTATCGAGACTGGTGCTATAAAAGAAAGCTACAACAAATATCAATTCGACATTTAATATCCTTCGAAGTAGTCCCCTTTTGAAATCACACTTATTATCCAGCGTCGTTTGATGGGGCCAATCCTGAAAGTACTTTTTGGGTTAAGCGATGGCCAAATTTCATTTTCTTGTATTTCCGTGACGTCCCGAAATCTTGTACCTTTCAAAGGAGATTTGATATTTAAAAATGAAGACCAAACAAGCGGAGAGATTTACGGGATATTCCTGTTCAATGTTCTTGACCCCAAACTACTTCAGAAGCCATCATCACTGTTGGAACTTCTGTGGAGGGGTGAGACGACCACACGAGACACATTATTCTTCCAAGCTACGCGATAAACAAAGAAAGTGAGATGAGAACTATATTAAATTGTGATCATACGTGACAGAGTTCAAGGTCAGTTTGTAATAAAACGACTAATCTCTGCGTAATTTAGCTCCGTAATATATATATATATATATATATATATATATATATATATATATATATATATATATATATATATATAGGCACATGGTCGAGTGTTTAGAACCTGACCATGGAAAATTTGTCAGGAAGGAGACTTCTTGAGTTTATCGGACTGGCGGGGTCGATCCAGAGTGTGGCACCTTTGGAAAGTGCTTGAAAACCATACCCCAATTCAGTAGAGGGATCCCTTGAGTGCCGTCGACAGCTGTGCTAGCATGAAGTCACAAGTCATCGTGGCCGAGGATTTGAGCGTGCTGGCCTTGTTCAAATTGTTGATCACGCTTGATAACACGCATAATACGAGCTATATATATATATATATATATATATATATATATATATATATATATATATATATATATATATATATATATATAAGGTTAATGGTCAGAGTTTAATCAGAGCAGGCAATATTGTTATTAAAATGTGCTCAATACACGTGTAAAAATAAAACAAAAGTAAAAATAAAATGTAGAGCTTTTAACTTTAAAATCAGGAGATCAGTTGAATCCGCTACCTTGGTTTCAACCTTGCGGTGTCCTCAGGCGATTTTTATCAAATGACCTCTTAACGCTTTATTTTTTTAAAATAACTAATGAACACCATATTGTGATTTTCAAAAATAAATAAACAAACACACGACGTTGCGTGTAATAGAAAAGGAGGAGAAGGACATGTAGAAGTCTAATAGGATAAAAGAAAGATATTATAGGATACAAAAGTAATGTACATTTCAATTACCACCCCACGGATAATTTTATAAGTCTTTGTTTTTCTTCTTTTTCAAATCCTCCCTCCTCCATTCATTAGTTTAAAAAAAAAACAAATAAAGCGTTAAGAGGTCATTTGATAAAAATCGCCTGAGGATTGAAACAAAGGTAGTGGATTCAACTGATCTCTTGATTTTTAAACTATATATATATATATATATATATATATATATATATATATATATATATATTGATGCATGTTTTGTTAGATAATATAGATAAGTGTTGTCTATTTATGTTATGTAAATTCTTTTCATATCGTCTGATAAGCTTAATAACATTATCAACACGGACAAAACACTGATGATAGTCTGTTTCTGTTTACATGGATGATTTCCAAGCAACGATAAACTCGTGCATATAAGACGCTGGAAGCGAAAATTGCACCCTAGCTCATCACGTCACACATGACCACGCGAGAGTAAAAACAAGAAAAGTATGGGAAGCTGTTGGTATAAACCAATGCTTTCTGTTACCAATTATAGGTATTTAAGAATATTTGTGGAGATTTCATTATTTATTTTGTTCAGGTTAGGTTTCAACGGTTTTATGTATATAGCTTCAAGAATTTTTAGTTTTTGTTTATTGTTTTCATGTTTAAGTTTAGTTGTGATTTCAACAAAGATTTTCCGGAATTGTGTATGCAGCCAAGCATTTTGTTTTACATCCCTAAAAATGTTAGAGTTATCATTCATATTTTATACACTGTTGCATTAGAACATGTAAGTTACTGTTACAAAATTATACACTGATAAGGATGTATATATACTGATACGCTTTTAAAACTTTATAATATAGTTCCTGCAAGAAATGCATAAAGAGAGCAGTAATTTCATATTGATATCTATTTTATTATTTATAAAAAAAAAAACAGTAAGGAAGTTAGTTAAAAACAAATTCTAACTAGCCCTGGTAGTTTTCCATATTAGGAAGCCATTTTAACGGAAGAAAATATTCGGTCTTTTACGCGTTCTTTATCTGAATTGAATTTAAAAAAAAGAAAAACATTCGCAATGAAGCTTCGCTATGAACTGATTTTTTCTTTAAAAAAATACTAACACGCCTCATTATCTTCCTTTTCTCCGATGTGATTTTGAATAAACGCGCCTACTTCATTTTTCTAAGCGTAAATTGTGTAATAGCAAAACAACTTATTCTAGAACGCGACGTAGTTTGCTTTCCTCGCAGCGTTCGAAATATTTAACAAGCTGAACAATGCCGTACTCACCAGCTAATTATTTAAATATGGCGGCTGAAATCGTCTGCCCAATATGGTCGTTAAAATGTTCTGATTAAAACACACTCACGCTTTGTCAGAAAAAAAGGTGGGAGAAGAAGGAAGTGCTCAATCTTTAAATCACTTCCAACCAACAAAAATGTGTGTTGCTTCATATATTTTTGGAAAAGACGGATTTCTGAAACGTCTGACGTTCTGTTGGTCATCTTCCATATAGGGTTGTTAGTTAACATATGATATCGCTTGCAGACGTTTATTGATCATCGCAACCTAGTCAAAGGAACGAAGCCACTAATACGCAGAGAGTTGCTGAGTGTGAAAGAATATAAGAAAAGAAAAAACATTATTAACGAGCAAGAACAATAAAAGAACAGAAATTAAGAAGATAAAGATTCACATTGCATTTAATTTTTGAAGATTAAAGGTAACTGGAAAGTAAGAAGCCGGAAGAGAGTTTTACAAGCGAGAAACGTGAGAAAAGAAACTGTTACTGTAGAGCTGATCGATACATCTAGCCATTTTGACAGTAACAAGATGAGACCTTGCCGCCAATCTAATACTGCGCTTAAATCCGTAAAGTCTAGCTCCCATAGAAGAAATTTAATCAGAAAAATTACCATGAAAGTATGTATATAAAAAGGCAAAGAAACCTACGTTATGGCAGTATGAAAGTGACCGGAGACGAGATGTCAAGTCAGGACCCGTAATATAACGTATTCTTCTTTGGATTTTATCAATAATCTCTCAGCAGCAGATACAAATTCTATATAAGATAGCTACAATTTGTTAATATAGATTATTACAGTAGAAAATCTCGACAGCAGAGGAAAAGTGAAAACAATAAATCAAAGTATAAAATAAGAAGAAAATGAAAACATACAAAGAATTATGGTAAATTTTGTGCCAATGTTGATATTTCAACAAATTCTTTAGATGACGCTAATTGCCATCATAGATTAACCTATTTTCTGGACGAAGAAAGAATTGATAATGACGATGCGAGGTTAACAGTAATTACAGATGAAAACGTTTTATCGGAAGGTTGAAATTAGTGATGATATTCATCAGTGTATCAAACAATATAATTAGCAATTTCGACACGCACAATCACGCAGATACATTGAGATCACTTACGTGGTTTTTCATCCTTCTACTAATCGTCGTTGATTTATGCCTAATCTAATCGCTCGCTTATTACAAGTGCGATACTCATAATAATAAAAAATCATTTAAAAAATGACAACATTAACTCCTATTAGAGACTTCGGCATTAAATTACATCAGCAGCTTATATATTTACCTTGACATTCACAGCCAGAAGAATACTTATGTGCATTATTAAGTTTAAATATCTTGTAAATATTTACTTTCATTTATAAATACTTATTGGCACGTAAAATCCTCATATTTGCTTCGATAAAATCCATCAGAGGATGAAACGTGTCGGTAAAGAAAGTGTGAAAATGTATTTCTTTTAACTTTATCCATATATTGTACGGCTCAGAGTAGTGGACACCATACAGGTAGTATATACGCCAGCTGGATGTTTTCTATAAAAGCTGTCTGCGTGCAATCTGTGGAGTTAACCTTCAAGATAGGACATCTAACGTAGATCTGTTTAACAGGAGTAATACTGGAGGAATCGTGACTTTTATACAGTCTCAGTTACGGTGGACTGGTCATGTCTTGAGAATGTCTGATGACAGGATACCCAAGATCCTAATGCACAGCCAGTTAGATCAGGGCTACAGGAATGTAGGACGCCCATGACTAAAATACAAAGACAAGCTGAAAAGAAACTTGTCAGCTGTCAATATACCACATAACACCATTGAGCACTTAGCCTTGGAGCGGGTAGAATGGAGATCAACGTGTTTTAGTGAACTCAGCAGTTTTCAATCTGCTTGTCTGAGTCATCTTCAAGAACCGAGAGCAAGATTTAAAAGGTCAGCCAATCTAACGGTAATCTCATCCCACAATCCTCAGTCTTGCTTCATATGTGGCCTCCTTTGTAAATCACTAGCGGGTCTTAAGTGCCACTTAAGATTATCACACAAAATTTTATAACTGAATCAATAAGTTGTCAGATCCTCATACGTCGAAACCGACGGGAGAGTCAATTCTATCTATCTATCTATCTATCTATCTATCTATCTATCTATGAAAATAAGTGGATACAACGTCTAAAAACAAAATATCCAGCCGGGCTAAATCACAAATTTAACAATATATAGATATAACTCAACAAAAAAAATACCCACATTTCTCACCCACACAAGACAGACAGGCTTACGGAGGTGTGGAGGCCTCACACTTATACACTCACTCACACGAATATACACACTTACACACATCATACGCACTCACTCCCTAATGAGCCAAATGATAACACACACCCACAGCAATACACACGCTTACACATATCATACTCACTCACTCCCTAAGAACCAAATAACACACACACAAACACTAAACAGAGACACATCCCCTCACCAAGTCCAATAAAACTGTCAAACTGACCAGAGAATTCATAGCAGCATCCAGCTCTTATCTCAAATAACAACTTAAAAGAGACTGTTTGACCAACACAAGGAATGTTAAAAGATTCATGTTAAAAAGATAAAAAAATAAAAAAACAAATGAAAACTACAGACAAAAGTTCATTTTCTCTATCAAGACATTCATTTCTGTAGTTCAGTGCTAGCAGCAAGCAGAAATATTTCTCCTCCCGATGATGGCCATTTCGGCCGAGACTAGTCGAGGAATCTAAATGGAATAATAATAAAAAAAAACGAAAGTATATTAATCTACAACCCAATGTGTCTGAAGATTTTAATTTTTTAATTTTTTTTTATTGTTCAAAATATATATATATATATATATATATATATATATATATATATATATATATATATATATATAGAGAGAGAGAGAGAGAGAGAGAGAGAGATTAGGAAATGGATTAAATTCGACATATTTTTAATTTATCTGTTTAAACGTTATTTTCCATATTTGGGTAAATGCTTTGTTTTTATTTAATAGACTAATATTACTCATAGTAATATTAAAAATTAAACAGTAATTATTAACAATAAATTATAATATTTAATAAACCGTAATATATGCTAAAATGTAAATTGTGATTGTCATAAAAATCAATAATTGAAACTTAATCTGGATCTACATGTTTATATTACTATTTACTATTATATTACTATCCTTAATTAAATAACTGATGATCCACTTCTGAAAAATAAAATAAAAATGCAACTATAAACAGATATAAATCGTTTATGTTCATTTGCTAAACATGGTTATTTTAATTGCCATATACAATGTCTTGAGAAATATAATTTTTTTTTAAATTTTAAGGAATATCTTGAAAATAATTAAAAAATTTTTTTGAATATCTATAGTTTTTTTTAAGTGATCTCTCTCTATATATAATACTTAACTGCGTCACCATTACGGTAGAGAGATATATATTTTAATTCAATTTGTACGACTGTCAGTCCAAACTCAGCACCTGAAGATTACATTGTGCATAAAACTCCGAGTCGTTCTATCGGTGAGGGATAAAATGTATATTTATTAATATATACTTAATAGCTCTGTTGTATTACATTGAGCACTGTTTTATTAACATCACCACTATACGTGCAATTCGTCTCTCGTTATTCGATCGAGCACTATAGAGAAAAGGGTAATTTCAAAGCAGCCGCCGCCGCTAATGACACATCCTTTTTCATTAATGAATTGAGACCTCTAGCTGATGGCGTTTTTATACATCCGTATACAATACGTTAAAATGTGTGTGCTTTTTTATGTATGTGTCGGAAGTTGTAGGAATTTTGCACTTTCCAAACACGGTCAACACATTGTGACCGTGTTCATAGTTAATGTTATTGAATGTTGGCTCTTCCTTTTTATTTATTATTAGCGCTTTCATTATTTTCAATCATTTTTTACATGTGGATGAGGCTGTTATATTTTTATTTTCTAATAGTATGTTGAAGATGGATTTTGGTAGGTTTCTCTGTGTGTTTAAATGAGACCTAATAGAACTATATTCGTGTAGATGTAATGTGAGTCGTGTAGATAGGCATGTAGTGGTATAACCAATATAATTATGAGTTTGGTTTGATCAGGATATGTAGTGAGTACGAAATAATAATAACTCCTTTTATCTACTCCATGAAATTCGCGCGAGCTGAGAGAAAATATGGAAAGAAATTCACGGCCCTATTTGAAATTTAATAAACTAAACATAGGCCTGAAAGATGAGAAAAGAGGGAAATAAATTCGTGAGCTTATGTGAAGTTGCTTTTGGTCCAATTAAATTAGGCGTTGAGCCGAGAAAAAGAAAGAGAAGAAAAAAGCTAGCCTATGCGAAATCCGTTTTGATATAAAACGAGGAAAAATTAAATTAACAAGAGAAAAATGTCTGGAGCCATTTGAAACGTTTCGTTCACGCATCCAGCTTGAAATATTCGCCAATTATATTATCAGCTTTTAACCAAGCACGCGTCATTATGAGATGTCTTCCATCAACAATCCAAGGAAGCATAATCATTTCAAACCATATCTCTTCGTTTACTTTTGAATGTATGCAACCGTAGAACTATTCTGTGAGCAACCATCTTGTTTTAAACAGTTTCGAATATTATTGTCTGTTAGCTCATTTATTCTGTTCATGACAATTCCGCCAAATTGCAGACTTTAAAAATGTCTGATTTATTTTCCGAGCAACGAGCAACAGACACTACTTCAAGCGTGTAAATTACTGAATAAATACCTAATCTCGTTCTTCTTCAAATTATGCGTGTTTTACTTGTCATTATCATCGTCCATTAATCTTCATGCCGTGAGTAAATAAACTGTTCATTTTAGCCAGTATGCCCTGCGCCATTACTCACACAGCCAAATACATACACACACACACAGACAAACACACAGGTACACATATATATGTCTGTATATATGTTTCATTAAAAAATATAGATATATTATGTCTAGTTATTTTTAAAATAATCCTTTCTAGTTGCCTAATTAGCTTCTTGATGTTGAGCTAAAAGTCATCAAGGAAGGCGCCATAGTTTTTCCTTACACAAGTACTTTCGATCTTTCTTTTCGTACTATAGATCTTTCCTCGGGAGTGAATTAGGCCTTCTATGGTGAATTTCAACTTAACATCAAAATAACCCTAGAAAGTGTTACTATGAAAATAGATATATATCTATATTAGTCAATAAAACATAACTGAATGAAGATCTGCTGCCCAAATATACATCACACACACACACACACATATATACATACATATATATATAATAGCGGGCCACTCGTATTTGAGGATACCAGTCTACTAGGGCATCTAGTCCGTCCTTATTACAGACGCCCACTGAGACACATTTGTACACATTTGTGTTTTATCAACACCCACAGAGCCCCCGCCCCACCCCATGGATTATACTGCAACTATGCTGAGCAGACCTTTGTTACAGTTTCTGGGAGAGTGTGCGTTATCGAGCGTGACCAACAGTCTGAACAAGGCTAGCACACTCAAACCCTCTGTCATGATGATTTGTGACTGCATGCTAGCACAACCACCGACGTCTCCAAAGAGTTCTCTCTACCCACTTTCACTCACAAGGCTTGGACCAACTCATGGTATGGTTTTCAGGCACTTTCCTAAGGTCCTGCACGCGCTGGGATCAGCCCCTCCGGAAGTCTGACAGATCGACCATGGAGAGATTTGAACCCGGGTTTCCTGTCATAAAGTGAACATTCTAACAACTAGTCCACTTGTTCCAACTTATCTATCTATCTATCTATCTATCTATCTATCTATCTATCTATCTATCTATCTATCTATCTATCTATCTATCTATCTATATATACACACACACACACACACACACACACACACACACACACACACACACACACACACACACACACACACACACACACACACAAGTAAAAAATCATGTTAATACTAATGATAAGGGCATCCCAACTAACGCCTGAATTAATTAGAATAGCCACTAGATAAGAGGCCCGATGGAGTAATGGTTAGCGTCTATGATTGGTAAATTGGAGTGCTGAGTTCGAATTCCAGTCGAATCTATTAAATTGATTTGCGTGCTAATGATCTTAGGAAGATGTGAATCCTCTTCTCTTTTTTTTTTTTTGTTGCTCATCTATGGGTAAATAGCAGGACAGGCCGGGTTCTATAGCCTTGGATGGGAACTAGTCTACCGCAGAAAGAAATGGCATCGTAAATATTGCTTTATGTATATAAGTCTATCAATGATAGTAGTTTGTCTCTGAGGGATTCGGATGTTAATGCATATTCGTAAGCATATGTTTAGTGGGGATTATTTCTATTTGAGGGCTGTCCCTATATTCATTTCGGGACGTTTTTTACGCAAACACCGGTTGTGGTAAATAAACATACTTTACAATCTTTTATAATGGATTTAATAATTTTTAATGATGTAATATTGTGTTCTTGACGTGTGTTCATAGTTGTTAAAAGGCATCAGAAGATATCGATTGACATTACATTTGAATATTTGATGTTTTGAGAATTATAAACCTAATGTTTTAGTAGCATTTTTTAGAGATCACATTACAATTTTTCGTTATTATTGTTGATTCTCGAGGACTCTGTATTACTGGATCCCATATTGTATTCATTTCTATGCTTGGCCGGATTACGAGATTTTTTTTGCCTAACAAGATGGCCGGAGCATACAACGACCGAAAGGCCGTGAATATGACCATAAAGATGAACGCCACAGTCCAAAAATGTAAATACTGCAAATAGCTACAATAACTCATCTCAGAAATATAGACAGTACCTGATAAAGGCCGACGAGTACAACGGGCGAAACGTTGTGAATATGATCATAAAGATGAAGGCAACAGTCCAGAAATGTAAATACTGAAAATAGCTACAATACCTCATCTCAAGAATATAGAAAAATCATGATGAAGGCCGTACCGTAAAACTGCCGAAACGCTGTGAATATGGTAACAGAGATGAGGACAACAATACGAACAATGTAAATAATGTAAATAGTTACAATACCCCATCTCAGAAATAGAGACAGATTTTGAATGTGAATATGGCAATAAAGATGAGGACAACAGTCCGAACAATGTAAATAGTGTAAACAGTTACAATACATCATGTAAGAAATAGAGACAGATCCTAGAGAAAGCCGGGCCGTACAAAGGCCGAAAAGTTGTGAATATGACAATAAAGATGAGGACAACAGTCCGAACAATGTAAATAGTGTAAACAGTTACAATACCTGATGTAAGAAGTAGAGACAGATCCTAGAGAAAGCCGGGCCGTACAAAGGCCGAAAAGTCGTGAATATGACAATAAAGATGAGGACAACAGTCCGAACAATTTAAATAGTGTAAACAGTTACAATACCTCATGTAAGAAATAGAGACAGATCCTAGAGAAAGCTGGGCCGTACAAAGGCCGAAAAGTCGTGAATATGACAATAAAGATGAGGACAACAGTCCGAACAATGTAAATAGTGTAAACAGTTAAAATACCTGATGTAAGAAATAGAGACAGATCTTAGAGAAAGCCGGGCCGTACAAAGGCCGAAAAGTCGTGAATATAACAATAAAGATGAGGACAACATTCCGAACAATGTAAATAGTGTAAACAGTTACAATACATCATGTAAGAAGTAGAGACAGATCCTAGAGAAAGCCGGGCCGTACAAAGGCCGAAAAGTCGTGAATATGACAATAAAGATGAGGACAACAGTCCGAACAATGTAAATAGTGTAAACAGTTACAATACATCATGTAAGAAATAGAGACAGATCCTAGAGAAAGCCGGGCCGTACAAAGGCCGAAAAGTCGTGAATATGACAATAAAGATGAGGACAACATTCCGAACAATTTAAATAGTGTAAACAGTTACAATACCTGATGTAAGAAATAGAGACAGATCCTAGAGAAAGCTGGGCCGTACAAAGGCCGAAAAGTCGTGAATATGACAATAAAGATGAGGACAACAGTCCGAACAATGTAAATAGTGTAAACAGTTACAATACCTGATGTAAGAAATAGAGACAGATCCTAGAGAAAGCTGGGCCGTACAAAGGCCGAAAAGTCGTGAATATGACAATAAAGATGAGGACAACAGTCCGAACAATGTAAATAGTGTAAACAGTTACAATACCTGATGTAAGAAATAGAGACAGATCCTAGAGAAAGCTGGGCCGTACAAAGGCCGAAAAGTCGTGAATATGACAATAAAGATGAGGACAACAGTCCGAACAATGTAAATAGTGTAAACAGTTACAATACCTGATGTAAGAAATAGAGACAGATCCTAGAGAAAGCCGGGCCGTACAAAGGCCGAAAAGTCGTGAATATGACAATAAAGATGAGGACAACAGTCCGAACAATGTAAATAGTGTAAACAGTTACAATACGTCATGTAAGAAATAGAGACAGATCCTAGAGAAAGCCGGGCCGTACAAAGGCCGAAAAGTCGTGAATATGACAATAAAGATGAGGACAACATTCCGAACAATGTAAATAGTGTAAACAGTTACAATACCTCATGTAAGAAATAGAGACAGATCCTAGAGAAAGCCGAGCCGTACAAAGGCCGAAAAGTCGTGAATATGACAATAAAGATGAGGACAACATTCCGAACAATTTAAATAGTGTAAACAGTTACAATACCTCATGTAAGAAATAGAGACAGATCCTAGAGAAAGCCGGGCCGTACAAAGGCCGAAAAGTCGTGAATATGACAATAAAGATGAGGACAACAGTCCGAACAATTTAAATAGTGTAAACAGTTACAATACCTCATGTAAGAAATAGAGACAGATCCTAGAGAAAGCCGAGCCGTACAAAGGCCGAAAAGTCGTGAATATGACAATAAAGATGAGGACAACATTCCGAACAATGTAAATAGTGTAAACAGTTACAATACGTCATGTAAGAAATAGAGACAGATCCTAGAGAAAGCTGGGCCGTACAAAGGCCGAAAAGTCGTGAATATGACAATAAAGATGAGGACAACAGTCCGAACAATGTAAATAGTGTAAACAGTTACAATACGTCATGTAAGAAATAGAGACAGATCCTAGAGAAAGCCGGGCCGTACAAAGGCCGAAAAGTCGTGAATATGACAATAAAGATGAGGACAACAGTGCGAACAATGTAAATAGTGTAAACAGTTACAATACCTCATGTAAGAAGTAGAGACAGATCCTAGAGAAAGCTGGGCCGTACAAAGGCCGAAAAGTCGTGAATATGACAATAAAGATGAGGACAACAGTCCGAACAATTTAAATAGTGTAAACAGTTACAATACCTCATGTAAGAAATAGAGACAGATCCTAGAGAAAGCCGAGCCGCACAAAGGCCGAAAAGTCGTGAATATGACAATAAAGATGAGGACAACAGTCCGAACAATGTAAATAGTGTAAACAGTTACAATACCTCATGTAAGAAATAGAGACAGATCCTAGAGAAAGCTGGGCCGTACAAAGGCCGAAAAGTCGTGAATATGACAATAAAGATGAAGACAACAGTCCGAACAATGTAAATAGTGTAAACAGTTACAATACCTGATGTAAGAAATAGAGACAGATCCTAGAGAAAGCTGGGCCGTACAAAGGCCGAAAAGTCGTGAATATGACAATAAAGATGAGGACAACAGTCCGAACAATGTAAATAGTGTAAACAGTTACAATACCTGATGTAAGAAATAGAGACAGATCCTAGAGAAAGCCGGGCCGTACAAAGGCCGAAAAGTCGTGAATATGACAATAAAGATGAGGACAACAGTCCGAACAATGTAAATAGTGTAAACAGTTACAATACGTCATGTAAGAAATAGAGACAGATCCTAGAGAAAGCCGGGCCGTACAAAGGCCGAAAAGTCGTGAATATGACAATAAAGATGAGGACAACATTCCGAACAATGTAAATAGTGTAAACAGTTACAATACCTCATGTAAGAAATAGAGACAGATCCTAGAGAAAGCCGAGCCGTACAAAGGCCGAAAAGTCGTGAATATGACAATAAAGATGAGGACAACATTCCGAACAATTTAAATAGTGTAAACAGTTACAATACCTCATGTAAGAAATAGAGACAGATCCTAGAGAAAGCCGGGCCGTACAAAGGCCGAAAAGTCGTGAATATGACAATAAAGATGAGGACAACAGTCCGAACAATTTAAATAGTGTAAACAGTTACAATACCTCATGTAAGAAATAGAGACAGATCCTAGAGAAAGCCGAGCCGTACAAAGGCCGAAAAGTCGTGAATATGACAATAAAGATGAGGACAACATTCCGAACAATGTAAATAGTGTAAACAGTTACAATACGTCATGTAAGAAATAGAGACAGATCCTAGAGAAAGCTGGGCCGTACAAAGGCCGAAAAGTCGTGAATATGACAATAAAGATGAGGACAACAGTCCGAACAATGTAAATAGTGTAAACAGTTACAATACCTGATGTAAGAAATAGAGACAGATCCTAGAGAAAGCCGGGCCGTACAAAGGCCGAAAAGTCGTGAATATGACAATAAAGATGAGGACAACAGTCCGAACAATGTAAATAGTGTAAACAGTTACAATACCTGATGTAAGAAATAGAGACAGATCCTAGAGAAAGCTGGGCCGTACAAAGGCCGAAAAGTCGTGAATATGACAATAAAGATGAGGACAACAGTCCGAACAATGTAAATAGTGTAAACAGTTACAATACCTGATGTAAGAAATAGAGACAGATCCTAGAGAAAGCTGGGCCGTACAAAGGCCGAAAAGTCGTGAATATGACAATAAAGATGAGGACAACAGTCCGAACAATGTAAATAGTGTAAACACTTACAATACCTGATGTAAGAAATAGAGACAGATCCTAGAGAAAGTTGGGCCGTACAAAGGCCGAAAAGTCGTGAATATGACAATAAAGATGAGGACAACAGTCCGAACAATGTAAATAGTGTAAACAGTTACAATACCTCATGTAAGAAATAGAGACAAATCAAAATGAGTATTATTATCTGATTGACAATGGCTGTTATGTAGGGTTGGAGACACCATTGAGAGAGAGTACTTTCTTAAGCTTTTCAACCCAAGCAAGACGGGAGTGTCACGAGCACGCAGGGGGTTACATAAAAGGAGAGAAATCGTAAAGAGGAGTGTTTGAAGAAAGGATATAGAGAAGGACGGGGATCAGTATCAAAGCATCAGAAGATGTCGATTGACATTGCATTTGAATATATGAAGATTATAGTTATCAGGGAAGCAAGTAAGAAAGAGGAAGGGAGTTCCACTGTCAGGAAGTGCGAGAGAAGATGCTGTTGGAGTAGAAGAGGGGGTTACATTTAACTTTTACGACAGGGAAAGGGTGGGATGCAGATGTCATCCTAGTAGCACGCTTAAATTCATACAGTTGGGGTACCAGTGAAAGTAGCTCCCCAGAGCAGTTGTTTTGTAATCTCAAAGAACACTCGTTGCCACTTTTGGTAATGTCAACGAATACTCGTTGTCTCTTTCGTAATGCTCGTTGTAGTAGAGACTTTGTAATCGCAGATACAACTATAATAACGCCAGTTGAACACTATCACTAATAGTACTTGCTCGATAATACTGGCTCGAATAGTAACCACCGAATACTGATCAGCATAGAGAAAAGCGATAAGGAGAATAATATAGTGAATAGTATAGAGAATAGCAATCCGTATAGTAATAGAGGATAGAATAGATATGACGATCAGAATGGTAATAGAGGATAGATTAGGAATAAGGATCCGAATAGTAATAGAGGATAGACTAGAAATGGCGATCTGTATATAAATAGAGGAAAGAATAGAAATAGTGATCAATTAGACGCTATGCTAATTCACATCTATGCGTTTCCTCTATGGTCATGTTATCTATACTTAATTCAAAATGGGATCGCCTGAGTTTGCTCTCTGGCGATCTACGTTCAACCTACAACGACACTTTATTTGTACATAACAAGTTTCCATGAAAATATTTGTAGAAAAGACAGAGGGAAGCCACATCACGTCTGTGAGAAAGTGACTGAAGACAAGATCTTATTGGATATCCGTCTTTAAATTTTGTCGAGGACTTCGAGACGAACAGCGGGAGCACCAGACTATATATTGCTACAGTATTCAATGCAAAGACGAATGGTAGATTTATGTCTTTACTCAGTAAGTGACTCCGTACTTAATACACGGTTCGATCATTTCAATAAAACACTGCATCACGTGACATAGCCCAGGTATTATAATGAAAAAGATTACGGATTTCAGCAATTCGGATTAATGGATTAAGCAGTTTATGACAGATGTTAGAAAATACAACTCCTACGCTGAATCAGATCACAGATTACTTGTAACTAAACTGACAATACCAGCCCACAAAATAGCTCGCCTCCGCCTACATAAACCAAGGAAAACACCGAGATATTACTTTCAAATCTGTAAAATGAAAGGGACTTCTGTAATTTAGTAATAAATTAGAATTCAGATTTATGTCAGTGAATCTAGATCAAAACATAAAAGAATCAAATAATGAAATCTTATCGCTGTTATCTGAAGCACGTGAGACCATCCTAAAACAAAGCTAGAAGGAAAAATATACACCTATGGGACGACAAACTTGAGATAAAAAAACAAATTGATACGAATACGAAAGAAAGGAAAGAGAAAAAAAATGGAGGGAAAATACAAAACAATTAACCAAAAAATCAATAATAATTCTAGTTAATTCTTAAAAAAAAAAAAAAAACAGTATCTCCAGGAAAATAGGAATTAAATTAAAGACTTCAAAGAGTATAGACAATTCGGTAATATGTGAAGAAAAGCGAAAAGCCATGATAATATCATACAATCAATACAACAACAGAAAAAATCTCTCAAAAAATAATTTGATGCGCATTTGAAGCCTAACCAGACTATACTTAAGACGCTCGCATCAAGAAAACATATACCAATATTCATCCAACCATTACAACGATCATCCACCCACCAAAAAAAAAACAGCCTACTGATGAGGGAATTAAGAAAGTTATTAAATCTAAAACATCACCTGCCATTG
>OZ010587.1:16253495-16295884 GCA_963932145.1 Acanthosepion lycidas
ATATATATATATATATATATATATATTGGGTTGATGCATAATTATCAGGCGTTTTTGTAGGCGAGTTATTTGTTAATAAAAACATTGCTGTTTTGTTTACTTTTTTTAAATAAAAATATTATTTTGTGTGTCGATAATCATATTTAAAAATGTTATTGTTGAATTATGTTTCTTTTTTCATAATAAATATTGTTTAAAAAACGCTTGATAATTATGCACCAACGCAATACTAATGAAAGACTTAGCAGATGAAGAAATTTATGCCGATTTGGATAACTTGGTTGCCCGGTGTCAAAGCATGGATTGTCTCAAAGAACCGTGACTTCTTTGACTGTGGAATCGACCGTCTTCCAAGTAAATAGGAAGCAGTTATTGAAGTAGATAGCAACTATGCTCTGGAATAATCATTTAAAAATGTTATTGTTGTATTGTTGCTTTTTGTTTTTATAAGTATTGTTTAAAAACGGCTGATAATTATACACCAAGCCAATAATAATGACAGACTTCCAAAAAATTTGGCAGGTGAACAAAGTTTAACTTGGTGACAAATGAAAAGCATGGATTACCTCCAAAAACGGTGACGTCTTTGCCCGTGGAATCGACCGTATTTTAAGAAAATGGGAAGCAGTTATTGAAGTGACCACGCTCCGAAATAATCATTTAAAAATGTTATTGATGAATTGATTTTTCATTTTTAATATTTTTTCAAGAACGCCTGATAATTATGCACCAACCGAATATATATACGAAAGAAAAAAAGTTACCGTTTTATATACGAAAGCGGTTCGTTCCCTAAGAGATTTTATAAGGCTAAATGTAGAGAATTTACTTTTTTTAATTTTATTGATACACTGATTTTACACAAAGGAAAGAGTTTTAAAACTTTTAATTTGAGAGCGCTCAAAAATATCTGGAAAATTTGAAAACATTACCATATTTTCTTCCACGTTACTCCTATATATAAATAAAAGATAGCAAATTATATCTCCATAATTATATCCCCAGTTAATAAATATTCATGCATTTCTAAAGATTTTTTTTTATCTGTGGTGCAACATATTATTATTTGTACGTTTTTTCTTTCTATTTGAAGCTAATGATATTGTCTTTACAGATATATTTCACACATATCTGAATTTTTATACACATGCACACACACTAACACACACACATAAATATATATATATATATATATATATATATATATATATGTATGTATATATATCTAGTTGGTTGCGTTGATGTCAGTTCGTGACTCTGGCCCTTTACGATCGTCAGATAAACCACTGTGTTGACTTCAATGTCCACTTATATTTACATACGCACTAATCCTGATATTGAGCATTTTAATCCATAAATATAGCATACCTTAAAATCATATTATACTATTTTATCATATATATATATATATATATATATATATATATATATATATATATATATATATATTAGTAGTAGTAGTAATAGTATAACAAGTTATATTCGTCTGGAAAGCCTTTGGTGTCTTGATTTGCAAATAATCAAACCAATACCAATGCGGAAGAAAGGTATAGAAAGAAACCAAGAATATGTACGGTAAATCGAAAGAACCAAGATGTACGTTAGCCGAAAATAATCATCTAGCATGCAAGTCCAAAGCCCAAAGAAAAAAAACGGATACGAGTAGGCAAAATAACTAAATAAAGTGCTCGATACAGTTTGCCTCGGTCTCTAGGTTTAACTAGGTATAACTATATATATATATATATATATATATATATATATATATATAAGAATTATTTAAAAAAAATATGATTCCTTATTGACATAACTGTTCTCAAGTTTCAAAAACAGGAGCCAAAAACTTCAATATAATTATTAAAATTTA
Organism: Acanthosepion lycidas; assembly: GCA_963932145.1. Lineage (NCBI taxonomy): Eukaryota > Metazoa > Mollusca > Cephalopoda > Sepiida > Sepiidae > Acanthosepion > Acanthosepion lycidas. The sequence continues at coordinate 16,255,363 of OZ010587.1, forward strand.
ATTATATTAAAGTATCAGATTCTGTTTCATCCTCAAGCGAAATTTTTGGAATAACGCAGCTTTATAAACATATTCATTCGTAAAATTAATTACTATGGAAACGGCTGAAGGAATTATTTTAATAAGTGAATGTAAGGGTTGACATATTGTATCGACATATTAGTTTTTGGCTCCTGTTTTTGAAACATAAGAACTCTTATGTAGCGAAGGACTTATATTTTTAAAAATAATTATAATTTAAGGTCTATTTTTGTATTGAGCACTGATTTTTGAAAATAAAAGAAAGACACTAGAGAACTTCGGATTATAAACTTAACGTGTTCTTTCTTATTTTTCTTATATATATAAAGATAGAGCGTTAATAGAATTTATGTAGAGAAGCAAGTTATCGCTGACAAATTTTTCCATATCTATCTATCCGGCTATATATATATATATATATATATATATATATATATGAAAATTTCTCCGATTTAACCAGTAGAGAAGACAATATATATCGAGAGAGAGAGAGAGAGAGTGAGACATGAGATTAACATAATGTTGGAACCAGTAACCCCATCCCAGTGTGTTAGTGGCTTTGTTGCTTTGCTTGGAGTGAAAAATAATCGTCGTCATTTGTTTCTTTGGAACCTATTTTTTTTTTTTTTTAACCGTCTCTCGTTTTCCATCTGTTGTAACCTAGAAAAGGTTACTGAATGAGGAATGACCAAAAACTGAGGTTGAAAATGAAATGGTAATCTTTATAACATCTTTATAACACCAACAAAATACAATACTCGCCAGCGGCGTGAAGTAGGTAAACCACTGCTAGTGGTGAAATACTTAGACAGCAGATTTTCTCCACTTGCAATTGTGCCCAACGGATTTATGTGGATTGGGAAATACCCATTAGTGTTCACAGATACGGTATATAACACATAATGAGAAACATTTGAACAGATTAATAGATAGATAGATAGATATACAAAGAAAATGAGAAAGATTGATATGAATAGATAGATAGATATACAAAGAAAATGAGAAATATTGATATGAATAGATAGATAGATAGATAGATATAGATATATATACGAAGAAAATGAGAAAGATTGAAATGAATAGATAGATAGATAGATAGATAGAAACAAACTGTGAAGGATAGATAGATAGATAGATAGATAGATAGATAGATAGATAGATATGAACATGTATATATATATATATATATATATATATATATATATGTGTGTGTGTGTGTGTGTGTGTGTGAAAACTGTCCAGATAGATAGATAGATAGATAGATAGATATATAGATAGATATATAGATATGAAAAGATTGTGATAAATATATTGTGGCTAAATATTTACACAGACTGACATAGATAGATAGATAGATAGATAGATAGATAGATAGATAGATAGATAGATAGATAGATAGATGAAAGTTTCTTTTCCCTCGTAATATAACATGAGTAATGTATTACAAATAAATGAAACGCGCCAGGAAAATATTTTTGTAATTCATTTATGCAAAATACATTAGCGCATCTGTGTTTGACGCAGTTTCTTTTTTTATTGGCGGTTATCATTTGCAATAGAAAAAAAAATGTTGTAATTATATTGAGTTCCCCATCAACAGACGAGAAAAGAAAAATGAGAACTGCCCGTGTTGAAAGTAAGGAAGAAAATAGAGAGAAAAAATATTCAACACAGGAATAGATCTCTTCATTTTATTCTTGATTATTTCTTCTTCTAGTCTCTTTATATAGAATTCTGTTTTCCCAACAAGAAGACACACTGTCATTTTGCATTCATAGCTTATCATCAAAAAAAATGGAAAGAAAGGAAAAAAAACGGAATTAATAATAAATTAACGTAAAAAAAATATGATTTTAAGGATGTCTTTGTTATATTTTCTTAAGAGACGCTTTCTGTAACTCTTTCAACCGTTTTTGGCGGGCTTAATCATTTTTGCCCCCAAGCAAGGCGATAAAGCCTCTGAGACGCAAGAAGTTACTGTTTAAGAATATAAAAAAAGATTATTAAGGAAAGAGGACAAGAACACGTGTTAAGAAAACAACAAATAACGAATGACATTGCATTTAATTTTTTGAAAAATCAAAGTTGGCCGGAAAGAACGACATCGAAAGTGAGTTCCACGAGCGAGAAGTGCGAGAGGAGAAACTCTTAGCGTAGAACTTACGATCGCATCCAGCAAATTCATTTATAAAATGGCCGCTAATATAGTAGTGCGCTTAAATTCGTAAACCGTTTGAACCATAACAGTTTCTATGGGAAAAGTTATAGAAAAGCAACAGGGAAGTTAAGTTACGACAGTTGGAACGGGACTGAATCCGAGATGCCAGATCAGGACTAATGATATTACAGATTCTTGAAGTCGAAGAACTAAAGAAGGAACCTTATATGAACATTTACCATTGGAATATTTAGAGAAAAAGACATTAAAGATACGCTACGATGATGGGAAAGCCACTGAATCTGAGATGCTAGGTCAGTACAAATTATATTGCAGATACTTGAACTCAAGGAACCAAAGAAGAAAGCTTACCTGAACAATTAACATGTGAATATGTAAAGAAGTGATACAGGGTACCTGCCTTACGCCAATGACAAATTGACTGTATCCGAGATGTCACATCAGAAATAATAAGATTGCAGGTTTTTCAAGTCGAAGTACGAAAGAAGAAAAACTCGTAAGGTCTGGCTACCATAGAGGAAAGTTTATCAGAACAATTACTGTGAAGGTATTGATAGAAAAGGCACTAAAAATCTACGTTACGTCCATATGCAAGTGGCTGGAGCCTGGGCTCCACGACGGGACCAATAATATTGTTTGATTATTTATATTTCATCAAGAACCTCAAAATAACAGTAGAAGCACCAGACCAGATTTGGCAGCAATATTCAAAGCAAGTATGAACTGTAGACTTATAAATATGTAAGATAGATTCTTCTTTAGATTTTATCAAGAATCTCTAAATATAGCAGAAGCACCAGACCAGGTTTGGCAGTAATATTCAAAGCATGGGCGAATGGTAGCCTTATAAATATGTAAGATAGATTCTTCTTTAGATTTTATCAAGAATCTCTAAATATATAGCAGAAGCACCAGACCATGTTTGGCAGCAATATTCAAAGCATGGGCGAATGGTAGCCTTATAAATATGTAAGATAGATTCTTCTTTAGATTTTATCAAGACTCTAAATATATAGCAGAAGCACCAGACCAGATTTGGCAGCAATATTCAAAGCATGGGCGAATGGTAGACTTATAAATATTTAAGATAGATTCTTCTTTAGATTTTATCAAGAATCTCTAAATATATAGCAGAAGCACCAGACCAGATTTGGCAGCAATATTCAAAGCATGGGCGAATGGTAGACTTATACATATGTAAGATAGTTTTTGGTGAGAATAACTGAAAAGATTTAACTAACTTTCCAGGCAATTGATTCAATATAATCTTTTCACTTCATGTCAGCGGAAAATGTCATCCCGAGCATGCGCATGGAGGCTCGGATCAGCCATTCTGATGGCAGGCAGGAAGACAAATATTTAAAATAGTGTCACCTGAAGTAACTCTTTCGTAAGTAAATTTCGATCAACATAATGGAGGTAGATTTTATTATCCATTTTTTCTGAAAATAATAAGACTTCCGTTTTTGTTGCAGAAATAAAAACCATCAAGTGTCTTTTCTTTTTATGTGATATGTTCTTTCAGGACGTAGGCGATCATGGCCCTCCACCTCTTTCTATCCCTCAGCAAGCTCCTTCCGTCTGCTTCCTCCCCCAGACCACGTTCTGCCAACCACCTGCCATGTTCGCCAGGTAAATCACCCCCCTGCTTTCCCTTATTTCGCTTTCCCTCTATTCGACTTGTGAGTATCAGATTCTCCAGGCATTCCTTCCTCATTATGCGTCCCATAAACTTAAGCTGTCTCTTCCTGATATTAACTATACCCCTCCTCCTTGTTTTCAATCTCTCTAAGATCTCATCGTTGCTTACACCCTCGGTCCATGATATCCTCAGCATCCTTCTGTAGAACCACATCTCCGTCGCCTCGAGTCTCTTCTTCATCTTTGAGAAAATCGTCCAACATTCGCTGTCGTAAAGAAGGACAGATGTCACGTAACATCTCAGTATTCTTTTCTGTTACCAAAGACATATTACCCCTCTCGCAGTACTCGGCTGAGCTTTTGGAATGTGTCCTTGGTCATCCCAGTACGTCTACGGATCTCATCATCGCACGTACCCTCCTGATATTAAGTATAAGTCTCCTCCTTGTTTGCAACCCCTCTAAGACCTCATCGTTGCTCATACGCTCGGTCCATGGTATCCTTAGCATCCTTCTGTAGAACCACATCTCCGTCACCTCGAATCTTTTCTTGAGGACAGAATCTGTGATTGTCAGAAAAAGCAAACGCTAAAAATGCAAGCTTCGAATTGGCGTTGTCGAGTATAGAAGTTTAAATATCTGAGAAGCGTTTTTAACAGAGAATGATAAGTATGGCACCGAAAGCCGAGCACGAGCGGGAATAGCCAAAAAATACTTTCTAAAAGCTATGCAAAGTACTTAGGAATAGCAAGATTTCATTAGAAACAAAGAGAAAATTCTTGGAGAGTTATATAATATCCGTCCTGTTATATGGCAATAAATGCTGTACGATAACACCCCCAGAAGAAGCGACTTGGGGCAACGTTGATTCTAGAGACGGATGCTGAAAAGGCCATGGTTGGAGCGTGTAAGCAACAACGAACTCTTAAAGAAAATGGTAACAAAAGAAAATTTATAGCCGGAATCAAAAAGAGACTGCTGAAAATAATGGACACAAATAGGAAGATGGGTGGGGGTGTTGTAAAATTTGACATTGACAGGAAACATTGAAGGCAAAAGGGACAGGGGGAGGCTGCCGGCAATCTTGTAATGAGTTAGTTCGAAAGAATAGTGGAACTGGGCGTAAGACGTTAGAACAGTGTTACGTGCTACGAAGGATGGGTGATCTATCTATCTATCTATCTTCATAATTCTTAGTGTTTTCATTGTCTATCTATCTATCACAGTCTATTTATATCTATCTATCTGTCTATCTATCTTCATAGTTCTTAGTGTTTTCATTGTCTATCTATCTATCTATCTATCTATTACAGTCTATTTATATCTATCTATCACCGTCTATTTATATTTATCTCTCTATCTATCACAGTTTATTTATATCTATCTATCTATATTCATTAGTATTAGTGTTTTCATTGCCTATCTATATATCTGCCTATCTATCTATTTATCTATCACAGTCTACTTATATCTATCTATCTATCTATCTATCTATCTATCTATCTATCACAGTCTACTTATATCTATCTATCTATCTATCACAGTCTATTCATATCTATCTATCTATCTATCTATTCAGTCTGTTAATATCTATGTATCTATCTTTGTTCATATCCATCTATCTTACTCTTTTCTTTATCTATCAATCTATGCACACACACACACACACATATATATATATATATATATATATATATATATCACAATCTATTCATTATCACAGTCTATTCATATCTATCAATATATGTGCCAATGCTCATATCTATCTATCTTAGTTCATATCTGTGTTCATATCTATATATCTTACTCTTCTCACATCTATCTATCTATCTATCACAGTCTATTCATATATATATATCTATATATCTATCTATATATCTATCTATCTATTTAGTCTGTTAATATCTATGCATCTATCTGTCTCTTTTTATATCCATCTATCTTACTCTGTTCTTTATCTATCTATCAATCTATACACACACACACACACACACATATATATATCACAGTCTATTCATATCTATCAATGTATGTGTCTATGTTCATATCTATTTTAGACTATCTTTCTAGCTAGCTAGCTATCTCTGTGTTCATATCTATATATCCTACTCTGTTCACATCTATCTATCTATCTATCTCAGTCTATTTATATCTACGTTTATAGCTATGTATGTTCGTATCTATTTCAGTCTCTTATTATCTGTCTATAACTGTATATTCATCTATCTACTTATATACTGATGAATCTATCATAGCCTATTCATATCTATCTATCTATCTATCTATCTATCTATCTCTCTCTCTCTCTATATATATATATATATATATATATATATATATATATATATATCAGTCTCTTCACATCTATCTATGTTTGGCTTACGGCTGCATCTCATTTCCGTGCTATTACCGAAGTTAGTACCTAGATGAGTAACCGTTTGGGAATGCCAGTTGCTGTAAGTTGTATGTGCGGGTGGTGTAATGGCAAATGATTGGGAATTTTTCATCGGAGAGCTGAGTTCCAATTCGACTGGTTTCTTTGCATTCACTTACGCGCAAATCTCCTTAGGAAATCTATTAATTCACCTCCCGTTCCCCGGCTATGGCTTAGCGATACTAAACCATTTTTAGATCAAAACATAAAAAATAAAACTGCGTTCAAAACATTTAGATTTCAGCATTAAATAACCCACAGAGCTGTTGATATGCTGACAAGCAAAAATATCCAACAACTATCCTTGTCTCTTCATATCTACCATTTCACTTACCGAATATCAAATTATCGTATTTCAATGCAAACCGAGGAATTTGCCAAAGAAAGGAAAACGTAATCCAGTTCTATTATCCAAGTTTATTGCCAATTTTCCATCAACTGATGTCAAGATGGTAATTTAATAGGCAATGAATATCACCAAATTATTTGCTAGCGCGTTGTCTCCTATTCCAATCTGTTTATCAACGTTGATTCGAAGATCTCCTATTCTTGTGAAGCAATTAATTCGCTGATGCCACCTGTAAAGAAATTCCTGTTATTTTATTAAATTTGAGATTGCAATTAATATTCCTTCAAATATAATTACAGTCTAGAATATTCGTAAATTCAAATCAGATCAGATCAAAAAAGTAGTAAGGATGCCATATCTCGATTGATTCAGGAGAGTTAAGTTACCTAATATTCTTGATTTGTATGGAGAGACTGTACTGAATCTATTGCTAGGTCTGCTACTAAAATGTTAGTTCACTGTCCTAGATAATTTTTCTCTCCAAAATCTATCTTACGTATCTCTGCCTAGAATACTCCTGTATTATTTGGTCCAGCATGATCTGCAGTAGAGTGACTCGTTGACATGAAGTGGAAAGAATATATTGAATCCATTGCTAGGTCAGCTGCTAAGAAAGTGGGTTCACTGTGATAGACAATTTTTCTCGCCAGAATCTATATTACATATCTATAGGTCTATGCCTAGAATATTACTGTATTATTTGGTCCAGCATGATCTGCAGTCGAGTGACTCGTTGACACGAAGTGGAAAGACTATATTGAATCCATTGCTAGGTCAGCTGCTAAGAAATTTGGTTCCCTGTGCTAGATAATTTTTCTCTCCGGAACCTATCTTAAGTATCTATAAATCTACCATTCGTCCATTGAATATTGCTGCCACATAAGGTTCGCTGCTGCTGTTGTATATTTAAAGATTCTTGATAAAAATCCAAACAATCAGCAAATATTATCCGTCTTGACTTGACGTTTCGGCTTCATTGTAGATTTTCTGGGCTTTTAATTTCTTGATAATTGTTCGAATAAGCTCTTCGCTGTGGTACCTAGACCTTATTCATTTAAGTGCAATACTAAAATTTCCACAAATTCTTATCGACTTATATTTGAATCGCCTAGATGTAACCGTAAGTTCTATGTTAACTTTTTCTTTTCTTGCACTTCTCGCTAATGAAACTCTCTTCCGGCTTTGAGTTTTTCAGACGACTTTAAAAATTTAAATACAATATGATTCATTATCTAATGTCTTCCTGATTACTCTTTTATTGTTATCGCTGCTTAATAAAGATCCTGTTTTTTCTTATCCTTTCTCACTCTGTAATCCCTTGTGTCTGAGTGGCTTTACTACATTGCATGGGGTGAAATCATAAAAAAGTATCTGGATATACGCTGACCATCCTTTACCTGCGTTTAAAAACGGCTACGCTGCACTGTGGGCAATGACTTATTTTCCATCTTAATATCTCTTTCCCAAGGACGAAAAATCACGAGCTTCTCGCTACTCCATCGCTACTGCTATGGCATGTGTTTTGATAAGCTACATTCTTCAGACAGCTTATTCCCAACAACTATTACTTTTTCAAACGGACTCCCGAGAGAATGCTTTCCCAATCACAAAAAAACTTGATCTTTTCAAGTCTAGGGTTAATCGTTATCTTTCCTGAATAACCGAATAATTTCCATTTCTTCGCTGTCCAATTATGAACACAGTAACTCTCAACCTTGAGTGGTTCTTGGGGCTGGTATCGGGTGAACATAATTTAAACCGATTTGCCGTTCTGTGATGAATGGGAAATGTTTTAATTCCAATACCAAATTGAAACCTTGTTTTCGGATTACAATTCTGATTCACAAAGAAAACAAAAATTATGAAAGAAGAGAGGAAAACACATCGTCATATCGAGGGAGGCATGTTCACTGAAAGTGGTACAATTATCCAAATAGCGATGTGGGGCGCCTGGAATTAGCGACCCTGTCATTTACAGGACTGATGCAGATGGACAATGAAAGAGATTCGAAAAGTGTCACTATATGCCGTTTCCAAAGACTCCACGCGAAGAGAGAATTTAGTCGACTGGTCAGTTTGAATGTCGCTCCAGATTGCCAAAAGTCAGGTTGAATGAGACAAATTTGGTATTCAGTCTGGAATTATTACAGGACAAACAAAAATAAGGAAGGGTCGCCTCAATTTCGAGAAGCCTTTATCCAATGCATCGCTGCAATAACCCCGTCTGCATATATATATATATATATATATATATATATATATATATATATATATATATATATATATATATATATAAATAAAGAGAGAGAGAAAATGAAAATCAAAGTAGAAAAATTCAGCGTAGCGAGTCCACATGGACTTTATTCGTCATGGAAGACGAGATGCATTTTTTTTTACTTTGCCATCCATTTGCTGAAAATTGTTCTGATATATATATATATATATATATATATATATATATATAACACATTAATTTTATTAAACTGATTTTAAAGGAATACAAGACGGGCGAGCCATTTAAGCTAGAGTATTACTGCTAGTATTTAATTATTAAATAGGTATATAGTTATGAGCAGAAATAGATAGATAGATAGATAGATAGATAGATAGATAGATAGATAGATAGATAGATAGATAGATATTGAGAGAAAAAGATATGAAGAGAATGGGATAGATCGATAGATAGATAGATAGATAGATAGATATGAACAAAGATATATATATATATATATATATATATATATATATATATATATATATATATATATAGAGAGAGAGAGAGAGAGAGAGAGAGGAGGGTCGAATTCGAATACCACTCGGATGCATTACATTCCGTTACGTGCTAATACCATTGGGAAAGGTATGTATGTATGTATGTATGTATGTATATATATATATAAATATATACATAATTTATTTTTTTAGAGAGATAGATACATAGAAAGAAACAGAAGCGATAAATAGAGATGCAGAGACTGGGAATGATAGATAGATAGATAGATAGATAGATAGATAGATAGATGGATGTGTGTGAAGAAACTGATATAGATAGAAAAGGAGGAATGGAAACTGGCGGACAGTTAATGAACTGAAACGGCGATAAAGATACGCTAATATTTTAGTGAATGAAATAGAAATATCGATTCTAATGTGAAAACAAGACTGTCTTTTAATCTTTTTCTGTCACTCGAATGTCAGATCTTGTCTGATTTTATTTTGCTTTATGATTGAATATCAATAAACATACGCACACTATATAAAGTCGGATTAATGTTTATTAGGCACTTGAAATTCAATTCCACTTCATATAGCCTTTGTATGTGTTTTCTCTTTATCAAAGAAAAATCAGAGCAATTACAATAATATCCATACTTTTGCAAGATTTAAATACATAATTCTCGCTTCGATTTTCACAACTATTTTTGTTTCTTTTGCAGCAGAATCTTTGAAAGAATAAAATTCGAAACAATCTCAGAATTTCAATGGTAGCTGTAACAATAAACGAAATAACAAATGCTAATAGTTTTATGATTCAAATGCTCTTCTTTCTTTTGTCATTTCTGCTTGCTTCTGACGTTCGCCTCTGACAGCCACTGCCAATCAACTAACCGTTTTTAGGCCTCTGACACCCCATCTGTTTTGTTCCTCTACGCTGTCTTTCACATTAAGACTTAGACATTTAGTTATTATTTAGTTATTAGTCGATATTTTCGAGTAAATTCTGCAGCTATCAGAATTGGGGTCATCATCCTTTTTTTTCTTAAAAGTCATTGTCTGTTGGCCATTTGCATCTTATTTTAAAATGAAAGCGTTTAAATTAATGTTATTTATTTTTTAAATGCATAAAAAATTTAAATTAATACGTATTTAAATCACAGAGAAGTTTCCATAGATAAAACGGTAATTTTTATTACTTTTAAAAATTTATAAAATTTTAAATATTGCTCGGAAAATATTACATACACCATTTTGCAAATTAATTGAAACAAAACGAATAATTCCTTTATCATTTATTTTCATTTTTTCGTATTTTTCCAAGGAAAAATGACCCAGAGCACATGTTAGTAATTTGTATATCCATTCCACAAAGTCGTTCCTTTCAGATTGACCACAGATTCTTGATTGGATTTAAATCAGGAGAGTTTCTGGGACAGTCTATAGTACTTTGATTTGTTCACTGCTAAGGATTGCCAGTGTGTTTGTGCTGTGTTATAATTTTCATACGCCTCCATGGAGTAATGTCCATCGAAAATAATGGCTGTAGGACAACTAATAGACAGTCTTGACAATAGTGACTGGGCGTGGTAAAAATCAGACGCAATCACTGATGACGCAATATTTTTCAAGGCCAAACAAATTTCATCATATATGGCAGTAAATGCTGGGCAATCTCTTCCCAGATGAAGAAGACACTTGGGTCCATAGCTATGTGGTTCTACAGAAAGCTACTGAGAATACCATGGACTGAACATGTGAGCAACGGCGAAGTTTTAGAATAAGTGGAAACAGAAATAACAATTATACTTCAATTATAATAGATAATTATAAGTTCAGAAAGCAATAGTCGACACTTCTTAGGTACATGATGAGGAAAGAGGGCTTGAAAAATATGATACCCACAGGACATATTGAAGGTAAGAGAGACGGAGTATAAGGAGCTGCCTAAGGAATGTGTAAATGGTTGACAGAACACTGTTTAAGATATAGCGAAAATGAAAAAATTACTGAGAGCTACAAAAGATAGTAAATTGTGGAGAGCCGTGATCGCCAACGTGATGAACACATGCTGCCTAAAAATCATATTCAGTAGTACTAATATCGTAACGATTATCGACGTAGAAAAGTGGAAAACATCGCGTTTAAACTCTGACCTATTCCGTTATGTTCAGTTTCGAACCTTGAGAAAGGCATGAACCTATCTCCCCTTGCCATTTCCATGTATGGGTTAAAAAGAAATGTAAATTCTTGCCTTGTGTGGCAGCCAATAAAAGAAAGAACAATTCTGAATTCTAAAATGTAGACAAAAGAACGGGAAACCAAATCCACCAAATTAAGCAAGATTCGTGGCCATTAGTAGGTAATAAATTTAAAGGTCTCTATGGAGAGTCATAATAGCTTACGATCTCACTTTATGTGTCATTGAAAAAAAGAACTAATCGTAAATACCACAGAACACGGATCATAGCGTAGAGTAATAGTCAAATGGTCAAAATTAGTAATACTCGTATTTATCTGTCAATAGATTTATACTCATCTACGGTTGACCATTCCTATAGAGCAGGGTTATCCAACCCTTTTTTTCCTGTTAGGCCAAATTACAAATTTAGGAATATTCTCCGGGTCACAAAAGTACTTTATATAAATATACTTTTTAAAAAGTTCAAAACAATCTGAATATTAAATTTTAATGAAAAATATAATTATAAAAATACTGTATTATTGACAGTAAAAAAGAAGTTACACAAAATAAATTCAATTTAATTTAATTTTTTGACATTGCTTTCCTTTTATAATATTGCCAATATCTGATTTCATTGTACAATGAATGTTAGTTAAATGAAAATTCCTCAACATATTTCTTTCCGCAGTTTTTATATTTTTCATGCACGAAAAGAATTGTTCACAGTATTATATACTACTCCACATGTATAACAGTTTTCTAGATAAGTTAAATAATTTTGTATTTAGCTCTGGCCCCACACACCAGCTGATGTCTTGTCAATGACCTTTGCCTGCTTCCTCCTTTAGTACAACAGGGAAGTAAACCTACTAGCAGAATCTGAATATAATATTCTAAACATATGTTACTAAAGTAAATATAAATACAGTGCTGTTCAATAAATGTGACTGAACTGATTTTTTTAAAGCTAAATTCAAGGGATAAGCGATCTAAAATCCGAAGAAGAAGCTTTGAAAGCTCTTTGAATTTAGCAGTACTGTCAAGCATCCGTTCAGTGGGGATGCTTTTCTTTTTATGGAACTGGTTTCTTAAAACCTATTGAAAAGACCCTCAGGAGCGAGCAGTACAAGAGAATTTTAGAGTCTCATCTGCTCCCTTCTGCTGAAAGGGTGCAAATCGACTCCACTAATCTCATTTTTATGCAGAATAATGCTCCAGTCACAAATCAAAATTGATGAAGGAATACTTTGATGAGAAGCAGGTGAGTGTTATGACATGGACGCCCTGATCTCAGCTCTATATAAAACTTATGGAGCATGTTGCTCAACTGCTTTCTCGAGAGCCAGACTTTATAATGCTCCATAAGTTTTCTATGGGACTGAGGTCAGGAGATTGGGGGGGGCATCTCATAACACTCACCTGCTTCTCATCAAAGTATTCCTTCCTCAATTTTGTGTGTTTCGGCAAAGGTATTTATCCTCTTTCCTTTATAGTGTAATGGGGAAGTTAACATATTAAGCAAGATCTGAGAATAACCTTCTCGATATACGTTACTAAAATAAATGAAAATATATCTAAAGATTTTATGCCGCATAAAAATATTAAGTGGGCCACAGTGCGACCCGCGCGGCGAAGGTTGGACGTCTCTGCTATAGAAGATCATACAGGAAAACAATAGACATGGTCAAAATGGGAATCACAGAGAAGAGGTTAGCGGCCAAAACGGAGATCAGAGAAAAATAGTTGTTTTGATGACATCTTAATCACTAATGTGGCACGAATATATTGTTTTGAGTTATGTTATTGGGTTTTGAATCCATTGCCAGGTCAGCTGATATGAAAGTTGGTTCACTCTCTCGGGTGAAACAATATTTCTTTTCGGAATCTATCATGCATATACGCAAGTCTATCATTCATCCATGCTTAGAATATTGCTGCTACATATGGTCCAGTGCCCCTGCTCTTTATCTGGAGCTCCTTGATAAGATCCAAAGAAGGTGTGTCTCGGCAAAGGCATTTGTCCACTTCTCTTTTTTATTGCAATGGGGAAATGAACCCATTAAGAACAATCTGAGAATAATTTTCCCGAGATACGTTACTAAAGTAAATAAAAATATACCTACATATTTTACGGTGCAGTGAGCCGCATAAAAATATTAAGTGGGTCGTATTGAGACCTGTAGGCCGCGGGTTAGACGTCAGTTTCCCCGGGTCATGGTCACTGAGACGCATATTATTCCCCGCGAGGGTGGTGTAATTGGCAACTTATCATGTAATGCCATCTACATCTGGCTACCATTCTGCGTTCTAATGGCAGTTTATTTAAACTGTTTACGCATGGTTTCGTCAGTCTTTTCCTTCTCAAAAACTTCACTACGGCTACGGAGTCCCATCTGCCCCTGACAGTGACAGGTTGACCCGCTTTTCAGTAACAATAATCAAACATGAACGATGTTATTAGGTTGGTGCAAAAATAATTACGTAATAATGTCGTTTTTGACGTATTTTTTAACGTCAAAAAACGGCATTATTACGTCATTATTTTTGCACCAACCTAATATCTATTAAGTTGGGGTTTAGCATGATTGCTTTGCAGAACACTGCTGGCAAGCACAACAAGAATTTGCGAATGATCTACAGCTCTGGAATCCTAGTCATGGAGCAAGATTGGTTGGTCGTCCAACAATCACTTGCATTTTATTAACGCCCTTTGTTATTATTGATAAGGAGGAAGTTCTATTCGGACAGTTACGTCCCAAGAGCCTCTGCTACTCGGAAAAGACTCACCCTCTTATTTTATTATATGCTTAGCTTTACCGCTAAGAGGGGACTTTATTCCAGATATTCAGCTTAGAATGTCCCTCTTCTAAAAGACAGAAGCGTTAATAATGTTTGTGATACAAGGTCATTTGCAGACGGACGCTGAGTCTTACTTAGTTACTCATGTGTTACGAATATATTGTTTTAACTTAGTGTTATTGGGTTTTGAATCCATTGCTAGGTCAGCTGTTAAGAAAGTTGGTTCATTGTATCGTGCGAGACAATTTTTTCTCTCCAGAATACATATCTATAAGTCTACCGTTCTTGCATTCTTTGAATATTGCTGCCACATATGGTCCGGTGTCCCTGCTATTTATCTTGAACTCCTTGATAAGATCCAAAGAAGAATCAGCAATATTATTGGTCCTGGGAGTCGGCTTTAGTAACTTTCCCACAGCCGAAAGGTTGCCCCTCTGTGTCTAAAAATACTTTCATAAGAATTGCTCGGATGAGCTCTTCGCTAGGGTGCCTAGACTTTTTTAAATTAAGCACAGTACTATACTGGCGTCGAGATCAGATAAATTTACAGTTGAGATGTAGTCATAATTTTTATGGAAACAGTTTCTTTTCTCGTACTTCTCGATTGTGAACATTCTTTCGGCTCCATGCTTCCCAGCCAAAGTTAATCTGCAAAAATTTAAATGCACTGTCTATCGCTATCTGTTCTCCTCCTGATTACTCTCTTCTCTTCCTGCTCATTATTAATGTTTCTGTTCCCAATTCTTCCACACCTTGGAACTCCATTGTGTCTTAGTGGCTTTACCGACTTGTATGGGGTGATACCGATTTAAAAAAAAAAATTTCATTAAACAAAAAAAAAAAAAAAAAACATACGCGGTATCACTGATCGGGTTTCTTTTTATATGTAATTTGTCTCAAAATAAATAAACTGTGACAAAATTATATTTCGACAAAGGTGGAAATTGTAGCGAAACAATTGCGTGTTTTATATAAGCAATGTATTTTTAACATGAAATATTAAATTTGCTTGTGCAAATATTATAAAAAAAACATATCTCCAGAAAATGGTGTAAAATTCGGTCATATTTTTGCGGCCGCGTTGTAAATTTTTAATCAAACGGAATTTTCATTGATTTTCACTAGTAAAACAGAACTATTGAAATAAGAAATACATATTTTGCAAAATGAAAATTCAAATTTTTCTTTGTTTAATAATATTTTTAAATTTAATTCCTGTATTTTTTTTTCGTGCATCACTGGTCCGATCAAACTTCGTAGACAACAATTAAATTATACACAAAAAGAAAATGAAGTAAACCGTATCATTATAATCCAATTTGTTTGTGGGTCTTTTTTTTTTTTTTTTTTCTTACCAAAGTTGAATACCAAATCATATCAACATTGAAAGCGTAAAAGAAATGAAAACGTTAGTATTAGGTTCGTGCAAAAATAATGACGTGATAATGTCGTTTTGTGACGTATTTTTTAACGTCAAAAAACGACATTATTACGTCATTATTTTTGCACGAACCTAATAATTGCTGCATAAAATGATACCTTAGAAATAATGATACGTTTGTTTTGTAAAAACAAAATCATTACCTGTTCTTAAGCAACATATTATACAATAGCAGACTCAGAAGGTGAATGAACTGGAAGTACTCTAAGAAAACATCGTAAACGAAGGTGAGAAAACACTACTTACGATCTGATACAAAACAAAAATAATGGTCATCAACAAAAAAAGGACGAATCAAGATACGCCTGTCTGAAAAGTAACGGAACTGATCATTCTACGACGGGTGAGGCATCATCTGCAGTGAGTTCTTGCCAAACGATCAATCAGAACGTCTACAAAGAGACCCTCCACTTATTTATTGGCTCAGTGTGCGAGATAAAACGATAGTTGGGACAGGACAAATTGTGGATGCTTCACCACAATTCACCTGCTCACAACGCGATGAAAACCCAGCAATTACTGGCCGGTAACAAATTTACTAAAGGCGATAAACAAACTGAACATAGGATAGGTTCAGCTGACGGTAGTTTCGCCCCAAACCGCAACTTACTACAAAAACAAAACAATAGCGTAAAAAACTCGAATTATGTTCTTAAATAGTCTCATCAGACTGGGAATCTTTATTAAGATAATCACAGTAGGCTATTTACAGTAAAGAATAAACAACCAAGAAAATATTACAAGACGTGCGACCCGAGCAAGATGGCGCTTTTGAAAAATATGTAGGCGTCTATTCCGTGTCCGTTTTGTTGCATAGATTTGAAAGAAAGAATAACAATAAACACTATTTAATTCATCTGTTTTTCTTCTTTTCTCTGGGGCTGCGCTGGGAAAGATTACATAAGCACGATCAATATTTACCGAACTGACCTCCTTTATGCGTTTCTGGATCAAGATGTCTAGTGAAACATTGTTTTTATTTTTCTAACAAGATCAAATCCAAGTACTTTTTACGTTAAATTAAGCACACATTTTATGTTGCTGCTATTTCTTAGAGGAAGCATCGTAATTATTTACAGCTGCATACGATGCTATGTAATAAGCACTTTTAAAAAATTGCTAAAATATATCACATCTTCGGAGTTGAGGCCTATCATAGGCAAACTTTTAACCCAAAAGTTCAATATCATAGGCTAATATTTTTCTTCTGATGGCAAATACTAACTGGTCCAACTTCAATACGAGTTTTGAGAAAACGACCTTATTATTATTATTTTATAAACTTTGAATTCTGGTGTATATTCTTTTCTTTCCGGGGCCTGACCAGAGACTTAAGGCGTGGCTATTAGTAATCTTTTCACTGAGTCTATTCGAATATTTTCCGATCAATTCGTGGGCTCCAACTAAAACTGGAATTATTGATGTTCTCGCGTACCACAATTTTGAGTTTTGGATTTCAAAGTGTTTGACTTTTCATAGATATTATTATTATAATTGTTATTTTTATTTTCTTTGATTTCTGGCGTTTACACATTTCTATCCGGGTTCCGCCATAAGGCTAAAAAGGGCATCATAACACTTTCCACTGACAAAAAAAAAAAAAATTACATAGATAAAGCCCTTCGTAAAGTGTGGGCTGTACTTGTCAGAACAATTTTTTGTATCTCTTTGGGGCATGGACTTCCAGGAATCCTTTCAATTAGTCTACTGGAGTCTTTTCCAACCAATCCTAGGGCTCCAACTACAATAGGGATTGTTCATATTCCCATGTGCCACATTTTTATTATTATTATTATTATTATTATTATTATTATTATTATTATTTCCTTTGATTTCTGGCATTTACACATTTCTTTCCGGGTCCCGCCCAGGGACCTAAGTTTAGAAATGGCATCATGACAATTTCCACTTTCAAGAAAAAAAAAAATGACATAAATAAAGCCCTTCGTAAATTGTGGGCTGTACTTGTCAGAACAATTTTTTGTATTATTATTATTATTATTATTATTATTATTATTATTAAAGCCATAGTAAAAATATTAACAAAAATAACTGTAAAAGTAATTATCGTAACAATTTAACAATGCCGTTCATCCGTATTTGCTGATCTTTTCCTCTATGAGCCAATGTTCCTTCAGACTAGGGTGCATCGTTAATGACGAATGACGTCATACTCAGATAAACACAAGAGGCTATTTACAATAAAGAATAAACGACCTAGAATATATTACAAGACGTACGTCTTTAACAAGATGGCGCTTTTGATAAATACATATGCGTCTATTACTTGTTCGTTTCGTTGAATATATTTAACAGAGAGAATAAGAATAAGAAACGCTAATTTAATAACTGAACAGCGCTTAAAACCTACGAACGAGACGATATGTCACTCGATATGTGCAGTGGAATCAGAAATCCATAAATTAAATATAGGTCAGGGTTGGGAATTTCCTGTATTTCAACCGGATCGACATTTACCTGATGAGGACCGGAGGCCGAAACGTTGTGATGACAACAACAAGATGAGGACAATTAATTTAGTTTGGTCCACTTAGCTGGGATATTGATGTGTGACAGCAACCATCGGGTTCGAGGATCAAGGTCGGGAGATCATTATCCTGCGCCATAGCAATGCTGGTCAATGTAGCTGGTTGCTGAGTGACCAAGTCGTCTTGCTCCATGGCTAAGTGCCAAGAACAGTAGATCATACGCAAGTTCTTGCTTTGCTTGCCAGCAATGTCCTGCAAAAAGCATTCTGCGTTCGAGTAAGAGCGTAGAAATATCAGATATGGGTCCATAGAGCTGTGATTTAGTTGGATGTTTTCTCCACTGTAGATTAAATATAGATCTCAACATCCGAGTTTAGGTTTCGTCAAGATTTCGGGTTTTAGTTAATGTTCAAGCTGTGGCACCATACATGAACACCGATTCTACAGTGGCTCGGAAGGACCTTCGTTTGAGATATGTGTGGTAGATCAGATTTCCAGATTACATCTATTTTATTGAAGGCAACCCAGTGTTTAGATATGACAACAAGATGAGGACAATTATTTTTGTTTGGTCGACTTAGTTCGGATATTGATGTGTGATGACAACCATCGGGGTCGATGATCAAGGTCGGAATATCATTAGGGTTGCATTCTGCGTCATCGCAATGCTCGTCAATGTAGCTGATTGCTGGGTGACCAAGTCGTTTTGATCCATGCCCAAGTGTCAAGAACAGTAGATCGCACGCAAGTTCTTGTTTTGCTTGCCAGCAGTGTCTTGCAAAAAGCATTCTGCTTTCGCGTAAGAGCGTAGAAATATCCGGGATTTAATTGGATGTTTTTTACACTGGAGATTAAATATAGATCTCAACATCCGAGTTTAGGTTTCAACAAGATCTCGAGTTTTAGTTAATGTCCAAGCCGTGGCACCATACATGAACACCGATTCTACAGTGGCTCGGAAGGACCTTCGTTTGTGATATGTGTGGTATATCAGATTTCCAATTACATCTATTTTATTGAAGGCAACCCAGGCTTTAGATATGTCAACAACAAGATGAGGGAAATTATTTTTGTTTGGTCGACTTAGTTCGCCAACCATCGGGGTCGATGATCAAAGTCGGAAGATTATTCGTGTGGCATTATGTGTCATAGCAAAGCTAGGCGACCAACTCATCTTGCTCTATGGCTAAGTGTCCAAAGCAGTAGATCACTGACGAGTCCTTGTTTTGCTTGGCAGAAGCGTCCTGCAACTCGCATTATGAATTCGTGTATGATTGTAGAAATATCAGGGATGGTTCTATACATCTGGGATTTACTTGGGTGTTGTCTCCAAGGGATGTTAAGTATAGCCCTCCGCATCCGTGTGAAGGTTTCATCATTCTAGGGTTTTAGTTAATGTCCAAGAGGTGGCACCATACATTAACACCGCCTCTACAGTGGCTCGAAAGAATATGGCGACAAAGATGGGTACAGTAGTCGAAATAATGTAAATAATGTACATAATGCCTCATCTCAGAAATATAGACAGATAAAAAAAGATACTGCATACTGTATGAAATGAACAAGGAGTCTTCAGGAATGGAAGCGGCAAGTAATATTCGTCTTCTCTATGGAAATAAAGAGTTATGTTTCCAGAGGTATCGATGATATTTTGTTTGGCTTTGATCTCGAAGATTTCCCTCGATGTGCACGACCAAATTCTGTCAATGTTCAGCTTCTGCAGACAGCAGTCGGAGAAGATCCAAAGCATTGCCAGATAATTAGCAAAATATTACAAGTCACACTTCGATGAGAAAATGCCTTCACGATGTCGGAAATGTTTCTAAACTTGGTCAATACGACTATCATCACTTGACTGCTTCGCATCTCATTCAAAGAGTTACCATCTGCTGGTTATTGCAGAGAAAACATGCCCAACAAAAAAAATAATATTCATCTTCGAAATAAAAATGGAAAAAAACATTCCCAGGTCAGAATAACAACCGGCAAGAATGAAACTATCCGCTTGTTGGGTTAGAAAAGGTTTCATCTATCATGAAATGAGAAGACAAAGCGAAAAAGTTAATATGAAGAAATATTCTAAAGAACTGAAAAAAATTGCCTAAAAAACTGTAGAAAATTCTTGGTGATAACAATGATCGAACACATTAGTCCGAATACATATAATATAAAACAAGAACACGTCGCATCCCAAAATTTCGAACAAAAATACTTATTCTGTCCCAAATGATTGAAGAGTAAATATTTCCGTATTTCGTAAATTAAATCTATTGGATGCTTTAGTACACATCCACAGTGATGTTTCTAGCCGATGTTTATTAGGGGTTTCGGGTCTTTCAAAATCATACCTCTCCACGGTGACCCAGGCGATACTGTTAGGGTATCGACTTGTGTACCTTCCGTCAGCTACACCTTTTTCCATCTTCTGAAATGCGCACCATACGATTCTTCTTGGCATTTATGTCCAATGGCGGATGACTTCCGGTTCACGAGCAGTATTCGCTCTTCCATAAAAAAGGAATGAAAAACAGCATCAATTTCTACTCTGATCAGGAATAAGTACAGTAAGTAATACATTTTTTTATAAATTTTAAATTAGCGTCCGAGCATATTCGGACAAATTATCATCTCGTTAACAAGTCATATATATATATATATATATATATATATATATATATATATATATATATATATATATATATATATATTCATGAATTATTCATGCATAAAACAAATACAAAGGTTAATGATTTAAATGGCGAGAAATCCATCTATTTCATACCTGAGGATGTCTGTAGGAACAGACGAAAGCTTGTAAAATAAAAAGACCTAATGCAAATGAAATTTATAAAAAAGCATCTTTTCATTCATAAACAGGTTCGGGGTTTTTGTATATTATTTGAATTGTTCGCGAAGATGGATTTCTCGCCATTCAAATCATTAACCTTTGTAATTGTTTTATGTATGAATAATTCATGAATTTGTAAATTAATTGCACCTTTATTGAAATTAATATATATATATATGTGTGTGTGTGTGTGTGTGTGTGTGTGTGTGTGTGTGTGTGTGTACCGGGTGTAACTGCAAAATTATTCAAATCGTGTAACAGGATAACTATCCACTCCACAAAATGTTTAATATCTAAAAAGAAAAGCAAAACAAACTAATATTTTTTTTTTCCAAGTTTCCGGATAAAACGTTTAGCTATCTTGTCAGAATTAGTCATAAGAATCAAGGAAAAAGTCTTTGAGTTATTCAGCTCGAAAGAGAACCGGTTAAAATCATTTTGTGTCAGACTGTGATGAACCTTGTTACCTTAAGATAGAAATGTTACACAGGACGAATAAGTTGAAAAATGACGCTATAAACTTTATTTCAATCCTTCATGAGTTTTCGATCTTTAACTATGACTAATTATTGATGAACATGCTATTTTTGCTTATGACCACTTTTATCACGATTTTTCTGTTAAGCTAGGAGAATAATTATGCGTTCTCATTACTTAAAATAGAGTCCAATAGTGTTATAAAAACCGCCAAGAATTCCAGTAGAATATCTTTAATCGTTTCTAAGATACAACGGTTCAAACTTCATCTAACAAATGCACAATTTAGTTTTTACACGATTGGGATGATTCTGATGTTACATCCGTTATATATATATATATATATATATATATATATATATATATATTGAATAAAAACAGACCACTTTAAGGTTCCATGTAATAAGTTATTTCACCACAACCCTTTTAAAGGGCTCTGGATCATCAGACTTTACTTCCAAAGGTTGAAATGAAAAATAAAAAAAAAATTACTTATTTTTGACGGACCGCACCAAGCATATGTAAAATTAACGAAGTGAGGAAAGGAGGTGGGAGAGAAGACATGAGTGAGATAGATGTAGCATTTCAATTCTTTATCCTTAACTCCACTCTGTTTAGGTTAGATGTCGCTTAAACTTAACGCGTGTTATCTCTAGATATAGATGGATAAGGGGTGAGGGAGAAGACCGACATTAAAGGAAGAAGCTACAACAAACAATAATAATTCAATTCCATGACGGCAGGGGGTAAAGTCTGATGATCCAGAGCCCTTTTAAGGGGGTTGTGGTGAAATAACTTATTACATGGAACCTTAAAGTGGTATGTTTTTATTCAAACATATCTGCTCTGAATTTACATTTAGCTCTCTGGATATCATCCTCCTTGGGTCTACCCATACGGATTACCTAGTTTTGCATAAACTATATATATATATATATATTTCCAGTACTCTTTATGTTTACTTGTATGTTTGGTGGGAGTAAGTGTTTTCAATTAATTGTCCATTGTCCCAAGAGATTTCGCACTTTTCTATATATAGGATATCAGTGTTAATATATATATATATATATATATATATATATATATAATATTCAAAAATCAAAACTTTTGGGCGCCCTGTCTGCTGGAGCTTCAGAATACGCCGACTGTACCTCTGCAGAGGTGTAAGCCCCCTCACACAAATGAAGCGTCCTGGGTAAACTACATCCCAAAACATGACCTCTGATCAGGAGGTTTTGAGGAGCGCGAAAGCACCTCTTAACTGCTGGTGTTTCCAGGTCACCCTTGAACTGGGGTTAAAAAAACACTATGAAAGTGTAAAAATAGGTTTTAATACCGTCAATAAATTTTTGTAAAAAATTATTACCACCAATGAATTTTTGAAGAAAAAATTATTACCAGCAATATATTATTACCGGAAAACATTTTTGAAAAAAATATTACCAGTAATACATTTTTGAGATAAAAAATATTACAAGCAATAAAAATCTTGTCGGTCTTAAATAACTCATTGGGGTTGATATGCTGTAAAACAAACCAAACCAAACCAAACCAAACCAAACCAAACTAAACCAAACAAAAACTATTACCAGCAATAAAAATCTTGTCGGCATTAAATATTAGGCAGGTGCAAAAATAATGTCGTTTTCTCACAAAGTAACATATGTGAGAAAACGACATTATTTTTGCAACAACCTAATAACTCATTGGGGTTAATATGTCGTAAAATAAACCAAACCAAACCAAAAAAAATTTTGGAGGGATCAACGGACAACCTGCCCCAAATCTAAAACTTTAGACAAGAAAAAGATTCCAATAATTATAACGAAAGGGCTAAAAACTTACCTAAGCTGTCAATTGCTCAACAGTTTCCGTTCTTCTATTAATTTTCACAGTAGCGATAAATTTTTGTCTCTGAGAATGGTGTTTAGGCTGGAAAACAGGTCATCAGCCACAAGGCTGCGGAAACGTTTTTGAACTCTGTCAAGAGTTTATTATGCAACAACAGGTCTGATCTGACTCTGATACGGAAGTAGCCTGCTAGGAGGAGTCATGTACTTTCTGGATAATTTAGAATATTCCGAACATCATTGCAGGCTCTTTAGCGATTGACTTTTATATATAAGTTCCACTTGAAGTCTGGAATGAGTTTTTATTCATGACAGACGTTTCTGACCTTAAGAGTGAAACCATCCATCATGACTGTAGAAAATGTCGAGGGTCTGCTCTGAGATATAAAAGATGCATGAAATGTTATCTGAGCGAAAACTGTAATTGGCGAACGGGTTAATTAGCCTAACCGATGTTTCTTTCTGCCGAATTTATCTTCAAGATTTCCTGTGAATGTCAAATTCCTCAATATTTATTTCCTCACTGTATGTGCCAAAAATTTCATCACTCTTTTTCTGATCCTGTGTCGAAGGTTCTTTTTTGTTCTTAAGACTTCTTGTTGCTCAAACATTGGTCCAGCATTTCCTGCGATGTAAGATGATTGGCATTGCCCAATAGTTCTGTTCTCTCGCTCTCATACACGTACCTTTCTTTGGGTTTCCTGAACCTAAATGTGTTGACAAAGTTTCTGCCGCGAGTGGCAAAGAATTCCGTTAGGAAAACCAAAGGAAACAATTCACAAGCCAATCGGAACAACGAGATGGTGTTGGGGACGTGCAGAATTTATTAATTATGCTTGAAAGAATCAGAAGGAATTTGTGTAGGTTGCGTGACTTTCTGCATCCACAACAAATAAATAAACGAAATTTAAAATACAATTAAGAACAAGACATATTCAATTAGAAACTAATATAACATTTATATACAATTCGAAACAATATACAAGCAGGATAATTGGTATATGTTATGTTGGAAAAAATGTGTATGATGTTTTAGATTTCAGAATGTCTCTCTTCGTAATTGTTCGTTCATTTACAGTCTTTTTAAATTTGTATTGATATTAATAATTGTCAATATTAAGTGTCTTTTTAGAAGGAGTTTTTAAGGAGTGATCTACCTTTGACTGTAATGTTTTTAAGGTTGTTCGCGAATATAATTCACTTTAGATAAGCAATGTTTAAGAATCGATGTCCACAGAGTTGATTGAGTTTTTTGATCGTGAGTGAGTCAGCGATGATGTATCATTGCGCGGTAAAATCGTGATTTCGAGTGACGTGGAGTATGTTGGCAATTTCTCTGTAGGTGTTTGTTACTGACTGCCTGGTGCGGTCAGCGTTTATTTTTATAAGTTCTGAAAGTCCGAAGTTGGCTCACTTGAGTTTTGGCGCAATTTTGTTTTACACGTGAACTTTCAGTGATGAACCAATGAGACTGGTTGATTCACCTAGTACAGTTTTAATTGGTTGGAGTTTTCCGTACGTAGGCGTAAGATATAGACTGTTCTGTTGCTAGGGTTGATAGGTAAGAAAAAAGGACGAGTCTACAATACCTCCCCCTAGATTAATGGCTATGTCAATGTGCATTAATATGTAATGTATGTGCGAAATTTAGCTGGCCAATGAACATGTCTGACAGTAGCGATTGGTACTGAGGTATTATCTCATTGTAGCCATTGGTTGTAGGTATAACAGTCGTCAGACTGATTGTCGAATACTTGGAAATGAAACCCCAACGTTGTAGATTAGTTCTAGTGTCAGTTAAAGTTTGTGACGCCAACTCAACCGATAATTTGTAATGGGTTAGGAAGTCCGCTCCTATAATCGGCATTGCGACATCCGCAATAGTAAAAATCCACGTAAATTCTGGTCTAAGGCCGATGTCTAGCGTTAGGATTCGCTCGCCGTAAGTGGTGATCGGAGTGCCATTAGCGGCCTGTAATTTGAAAGATGTATGCTTAACCAGAGTCTGTTTGCTGCAATTTTTGAAAGGCAGGACACTTATTTGGACACCGGTGTCAACTAAAAATTTCAAACCGCTCGCTCTGTCGTGGATGTAAAAGAGAAGATTAGTTTTTAAATATCTGGCATCCAACGTCTCTACTGGGTGCCAGCGGGTCCGTTTCCCGCCTGTTTGTATGGAAATGACTTTTTTTATACGAACATGTTGGTCGGCATTTCTTCGCGCGGGCACCAAAATTTTCGTGGTACCAGCAATTGCCATGTTGGTAACGATCACGGCGTTGTTGGTATGTATGCCAAGACGTCGATCTTGAACCACTATTACTCTGTCGCGTAAAATTATCACGCCGACTTTCGTGTGGTTTTTGTAAATCACGCAGTTGTAGAGATATTTCTTGTAATTCTGAAGACAATTTTTGAATCTGTTGGTTGACATCTGGCACAAGGCCATCCACGGTCTCCGTTGAGTAAATCTGTCGTACCGGGGCAGTATCGTTCCCAATTTTTGTATGTCAACGTCGTCTGTTAATGCAGCCAAGATTCGTATCATGTCTGATGGTAATTTTTCCAGCCACATTTGGCGGAATACTGTGGCTGATATGCTGTTGTCGCCCAACAGTTGTTGCATGCGTCGTAGTAATTGGGACGGTTTCGCATCTCCAGTTGTAACGTTTGTTAAAAGGTCTCTTATTTTTCTTTCCTCCGAAAAACCAGATCGGTGTAGGATTGCTTGTTTGAGGGTCTCGTACGGCTTGTCTATTGGTAGAGAGGTTAATATGTCAGCTACTTCAGCCGCTACTTCCGCGGGTAGCTTCTCTACCACGGACGCAAATTTTGATTGCTGCGAGGTTACGTGTCTGGCCTGGAATATCGCGTCCAATTGTAAGAACCACGTCTGAACGTTTGGGTTGAAGGCCTGATTGCTGTTTCTGTGAGAGGAACTGGATCAGCCATTTATAAAGTCGTGGTTTTGTTTCTGGATCTTTGGTCTGCTGGTTCGAAGACAACACGTGTCGATTTAATTTCTTCCCGCGCGTTGGGGTCGTCACTAATTTTGTTTTCGTATGTCGGGATTCCAATTTTGATTTCTTAAAGGATTCACACGTCTGAATCACCAATTTTATTGGTAACGTCGAACATTGAACGTCAGGGTCATCAATTTTGTTGATGACGAGTTTTTCTTGCATTAACGTCGGGGTAGTCAATTTTGCTGGCGATGGTTTTTTTTTTTTGGTTTTTTTTGGGTTTTTTTATGAACGTCGGGGTCGCCAATTTTGTTGGTTTCGCACGTCGGTGGTCACCAATTTTGTTGGGGACGTGCAGAATTTATTAATTATGCTTGAAAGAATCAGAAGCAATTCGTGTAGATTGCGTAACTTTCTGCATCCGCAACAAATAAATAAACGAAATTTAAAATACGATTAAGAACAAGACATATTCAATTAGAAATTAATATAACATTTATATACAATTCAAAACAATATACAAGCAGGATAATTGGTATATGTTATGTTGGCAAAAATGTATATGATGTTTTAGGTTTCAGAATGTCTCTCTTCTTAATTGTTCGTTCATTTACAGTCTTTTTAAATTTGTATTGATATTAATAATTGTCGATATTAAGTGTCTTTTTAGAAGGAGTTTTTAAGGAGTGATCTACCTTTGACTGTAATGTTTTTAAGGTCGTTCGCACATTGATGTTTACTTAATAGGTAGTGAATAAAATTCACTTTAAATAAGCAATGTTTAAGAATCGATGTCCACAGAGTTGATTGAGTTTTTTTGATCGTGAGTCAGCGATGATGTATCTTTGCGCGGTAAAATCGTGATTTCGAGTGACGTGGAGTATGTTGGCAATTTCTCTGTTGGTGTTTGTTACTGACTGCCTGGAGCTGTCAGCGTTTATTTTTATAAATCCTGAAAGTCCGAAGTTGTCTCTCTTGAGTTTTGGCGCAATTTCGTTCTGCACGTGAACTTTCAGTGATGAACCAATGAGATTGGTTGATTCACCTAGTACAGTTTTATTTGGTTGGAGTTTTCCGTACGTAGGTGTAAGATATAGACTGTTCTGTTGCTAGGGTTGATAGGTAAGAAAAAAGGACGAGTCTACAATGGCATAACTGGTATTTACTTTTTTTGAGGCTGGGTTTGCTAGTTTTGTTCGTTTTCAATTTGATTGCTTTCATGTTTGTTTTGGTTGGTTTGGTGGATGACTAGCAGGCAAGGGAGCAGGCATTCATTTGCGGATGCACATATGAATAACATGGGTTGAATCGCCCGGAGATACTATCGTAAGGGGGTCTATCGTCACAGCATCGAGAGGTCCCACAGGAGACGACTACTCGGTCCAGAAACCATTCACAAAATGCAACTACAATAGACCCGATATTATACAGCTTCTGACAGGATAGACTCCTTCGAAGTTACTCGAATGTTCGGATCCTGACTATCATGCGGATAACGCCCCCCCACTCCCCACCCCAAAAAGTTACCTCCAGCACCCTTTATGAGGGGGCAAACAAACCAGGAAAGATTCAGCTGCGATACTCCGAGTGTAATTTTCTCACCCGCCTAGAGGTCAGGGCAACAGAACTTCTATTTGAGTGAGAAACATCGTACCAGCCAGAGAACAAGGGTACCAACCGTAAGTTCTATGCTAATAGTTTCTTCTGTCACATTTCTCTGCTGCGGAACTCTCTTCTGACTTCTTGCTTCCCTGTCAATATTGATCTTCAAAACATTTAAATGGAATGTCTGCCATGATCTCCGGTCTTCTTAACTGTTGTTCCTTTATCGTCGTCTATCATTAATTGTTTTTTTTTTTGTTTTGTTTTTTTGTCTTATTCTCTAACACTCCTGTAAGTCTTTGCCTCTTAGTGGCTTTGATGACTTGCTTGGGTGAAATGCTTAAAGAAAATCTCTACACATTTAAAGCCGTAGGATAATTCAACCTCGCCGGGACAACTCAGGACTAAAAAACATATTAATTCATAGGCGAATAAAAGTAATTTATTACGGATTAAAACTTTAATTAGTGAATATTTTTCTTCAAATAAGACATTTGAAAAGGCATTCTGTAAAATATGAACCACCTTTTTGTTTGTATTAGGTTGGTGCAAAAATAATGACGTAATATTGTCGTTTTTGACGTTAAAAAATACGTAAAAAAAACGACATTATTATGTCATTCTTTTTGCACCAACCTAATAGTTATTTTTAATAAATTAAATTTTAAAGAATATTATATTTTAATAAAGTAAGTTGATATATAAAAAAGTAATTCAATAAAACACACTTGTTTTTAATTAATTTTAATAAAGCTAATCGAATATGCAAAAGGAAATGAAGGAGTTTTTTTTCTTTTTAATTTAAAAATAAATTACACTACGATTTTCTTTATTAAAAATAATTGAAAACAAAGAACTGCTTCATTTTACTTTGCATATTTCGATTTACTTTATTAAAATTAATTAAAACAAGTGCGTTTAATTGAATTATTTTTATATGTCATTTTACTTTATTGAAATATAAATTTCTTTAATATTTACTTTATTAAAATAAATTCAAAAATTATTCACTAATTAAGGGTTTAATCCTTAATTAATTACTTTTATTCGATTATAAAAATGTTATGTTTTTTTCTGGTGCTGAGTTGTCAAGGTTCTGAGTTGTTTCTGCGATTATTTGACGGTGTTGAGTCGGCGGTTTTGTGTTGTCCCTACACGCACGCTTATTGCTTTTGTATGATATTTTTTAGGTAACTAAATGTAGAAGTGTTTTGTTTTCAGAAAAAAATATTGGTTGACGTCTTGGTCATATTTCTTTGAGCTATTTTTATTACTGCAACCCGCTTAGTGTGCATCGGCCGTTAACCATATCAAGCCAGCCAAGTCGTTATTGGGCAACTCCCTTCAACTTCGTTCATGCCAAAAGGTTTTCTTTTATAGCACACTCGGCTTTTCGCCAGACTCATTCTAGCCTGTAGACTCTTTTCTTGGTTGAGAATTCCAGTCCAATGCCTGAATGTTTGTAATGTGGTCAGTGTGTTCCCGATCGACATTATTTTCAATTCTTCACATTCTGACTAACGTGATTAGAAATCTTTCTAAAAAATTATTACTTAATTACATTATAATACAGACAATATATTCTTTGTCTGTTTGTAATAATATTAAGCTCAAATTATTTAATGACTGGAACAAAAGGGTTTCTTATTAAAGAAACATCTTTGTTACAGACATTAAATAATAAATTATTAATATCCTGTCTTAGTCATTATGTCTTTCAGCTGGAAACAAAATACGGAATTTTTTCGCTTGATAATGCTTCTAGCGGCTAAACAGAATGGAAGAGAGCTTGGAAGAAAGATTTAATCTCCAATTTTATTTCCCCCATTTTGTGCATTATTATATCCCTGATATAACACCATAATTCACAGACGAATCGGAATGGCTGTAGGGAAAATGAATGAGATTTTTATAATGCTAAGATATACACAAAACCACATCTACATATACACATATGTCCCACGCGGAAAACAATAGATTACATATATCTACACAACAAAGCAGAGTGTTAGTAGAAACAAAAGAAGGTTCTTGCATATACTATGGAGATACTCATGTACCTGGAGAAGCCATATTTTGGGCTCCAGATTTAAACGGTCGGGATTCGTCTAAGACTCGTGCAAGGACATGTTCCATCAAAGAGAAACAGTAAGTCTCGGGTTTTTTCCAAAATGAGGACTGCGAACTGTAGTTTATTTATATATCTGGGAACGATATATTGCCAAAGGGAAACGGCAAGATGGACATGTTAACTGCTGAAGGAAGCTAAAAAACCAAACTCACGAGGTGGCTGCTGTAACCAAACTGAAATTTAACTGCCGCTATCTTCACTGTATGGAGTGACGTCAGTAAGCGGTCCGTCACGGGACATCTTCACCAAAGGAAGATAAGCACCTTATGGAAAGGAGCCAGCAGAATTGAGATATATATTGACATAATCGCAGAGGCCGGAATAGTTAAGACGCTGTCTGGCAATGCCATGGATGGAAGGGGAGCAACGAGGAAGTTTTAAAGAGAATGGAAACAGAAAGTAAATTTTTTATCATTTCACCCCAAGCAAGGCAACAAAGCCCATAACACGCAAGCTTTTAGTGAGTGTGAAAGAATATAAGAAAAAGAAAAACATTATTAATGAGCAAGGACAATAAAAGAACGGGTATTTGAGACGACAGAAAATAACGATTTACATTCCATATCATTTTTAAAGATCAAAGTTGACTGGAAATCAAGTAACCGGAGATAGATCCGCCAGCGAGGCGTGCAAGAAAAGAAACTGTTAGTATAGGCCTTACAATTACATCTAGACATTTCGACTGTAAAATGATGTGACCTCGCCGCCAATCAAGTACTGTGCTTAAATTCAGATTACAGGTACCATAGAGATGAGATAACCAAAAAATTATCCTGAAAATATCTATAGAAAATGCGGAGGGAATCTAAGTTTTGACGGTGAGAAATCAACTGAAACGAGTAGCTAGCTCAGGGCCAATAACATTGCAGATTCTTCTTTGGAGTCTATCAAGGATCTTTAAATATATAGCAGGGCCACCAGACCATAGGAGACAGTAAAATTCTAAGAATGGACGAATGGTAGACTTATAAAGATCTAAGATATATTCTTTCCTAGTAGTAAACCAAGCATTTTATTCAATATAATCTTTCATTATCAATAACTGTTGTATTTTTCGCTATGCCTAATGAGGAAAGAGTACTGAGAGAATATGATACTCACATGAACAAAGGGTAATAGCGAATAACCGACTTAACGTATTATTATAAATGGATAGCAGAACAGATATCATAAGGGTACAAACATTGCTGAGAGCTACAAAGAAGTTGTGGAGAGACATGATACTAGAAATAAAAGAAGATACTAAGAAAAGTTATTGTTGTAGCCTAGAAAGGGTTACTGAATGAGGAATAATCAAAATGGTGGTTCGAAATGAAATGTAATCTATAACATCAACAAAACGTACTACTCGTCAGCGGCGTGAAGTAGGTAAACCACGAATAGTCGTGGGCTACTAAGACAACATATTATACCAACTTACAATAGGATCCAACGTATTTATGAGAGTTGAGACATAGCCATTATTTTTCATAGGTACGGTATATAACAGTTATGAAGTTCAAAGGTCAAAGATTCTTTCAGAGAAAATGTCGAATAAATGGCCGATAAAGAATTGACGAGAGAACTTTTTTAGTTTTTACAGAATGACAAAGCTATCGACTCTGCTATATCCAAACGTCATTGAAAGCGGCAAGAGTGTGATATTCTGTCTTTCGAAACGGAAACTTCCGTTTTCGAAAAGTAAAGAAAAAAATAAAAATATAGCTGCTTATTTCAACAGTGCCTGCCAAACAAATAACGACTAATCCACAGCGTTTTTTTTTTTTTTTTTTTTTTTTTAGCAAGTCATAATCACTCTCATGTTCAGAACTGGATACCTGTATAAATTCCAGTAGTGCACCTCGAGGCGGTGTAATGGTTAGAAAGCTTGTCTCGCTAGAACAATTACGACTGAGTAGTGAGTTCCAACATCACCGGGTATCCCCTATATGCGGCCTTCTGCCACATATAATCTACGCTTAGAAAATCACTAAGTTAACTGGAGGCGGTGTAATGGTTAGCAAGCTTGTCTCGCTAGAACAATTACGACTGAGTAGAGAGTTCAAAACTCACCGGGTGCGCCATACTTTCGGCCTTTTGCCACATCTAATCTACGATTGGAAAATCACTAAGGTACCTCCAGGTTGTGTAATGGTTAGCAAGCTTGTCTCGCTAGAACAATTACAACTGAGTAGTGAGTTTGATCTTCACCGGGTGCCCCCCTATTTTCGGCCTTGTGCCACATCTAATCTACGCTTGGAAAATCACTAAGGTACCTCGAGGTCGTGTAATGGTTAGCAATCTGGACACGCTAGAACAATTACCACTGAGTAGCGAGTTCGAAACTCACGGGGTGCCCCATACTTTCGGACTTGTGCCACATCTAATGCCGGATTGGAAAAACACTAAGGTACCTCGAGGTGGTGTAATGGTTAGCAAGCTTGTCTCGCTAGAACAATTACGAATGGGTAGTGAGTTTGATCCGCACCGGGTGCCCCCTATTTTCGGCCTTGTGCCACATCTAATCTACGGTTGGGAAATCACTAAGGTACCTCGAGGTGGTGTAATAGTTAACAATCTGGACTCGCTAGAGCAATTACCACTGAGTAGTGAGTTCGATCCTAACCGGGTGCCTCCCTACTTTCGGACTTGTGCCACATCTAATCTACGCTTCGAAAATCACTAAGTTACCTAGAGATGGTGTAATGGTTAGAAAGCTTGTGTCGCTAGAATAATTACGACTGAGTAGTGAGTTCGACACTCACCGGGTGCCCCCTACTATCGGCTTTGTGCCACATCTAATCAACGCTTGGAAAATAACTAAGGTACCTCGAGGTGATGTAATGTTTAGCAATCTGGACGCGCAAGAACAATTGCGACTGAGTAGCGAGTTCGAAACTCACCGGGTGCACCATAATTTCGGCCTTTTGCCACATCTAATCTACGCTTGGAAAATCACTCAGGTACCTTGAGCGCGTGTAATGGTTTGCAAGATTTTCTCGCTAGAACAATTACGACTGAGTAGCGCGTTTGAAACTCACCGGGTGCCCCCTACTCTCGGCCTTGTACCACATCTAATCTACGATTAGAAAATCACTAAGGTACCTCGAGGTGGTGTAATGGTTAGCAAGCTTTTCGCGCTAGAACAATTACGACTGAGTAGTGAGTTTGACTATGACCGGGTGCCCCCTACTTTCGGCCTTGTGCCACATCTAATCTACGCTTGGAAAATCACTAAGGCACCTCCAGGTGGTGTAATGGTTAGCAGGCTTGTCTCGCTAGAACAATTACGACTGTGTCGTGAGTTCGATCCTCACCGGGTGCCCCCTTATTTTCGGCCTTGTGCCACATCTAATCTACGCTTGGAAAATCACCAAGGTTCCTCGAGGTAGTGTAATTGTTAGCAAGCTTGTCTCGCTAGAACAATTTCGACTGTGTAGTGAGTTC
Source organism: Acanthosepion lycidas (assembly GCA_963932145.1). NCBI lineage: Eukaryota > Metazoa > Mollusca > Cephalopoda > Sepiida > Sepiidae > Acanthosepion > Acanthosepion lycidas. The sequence goes on from OZ010587.1 coordinate 16,288,912, forward strand.
GATTCTTATTGTGTGCCCCATACTTTCGGCCTTGTGCCACATCTAATCTACGCTTGGCAAAATCACTAAGGTACCTCGAGGTGGTGTAATGGTTAGCAGGCTTGTCTCGCTAGAACAATTACGACTGAGTAGCGAGTTCGAAACTCACCGGGTGCCCCCTACTTTTGGCCTTGTGCCACATCTAATCTACGCTTGGAAAATCACTAGGGTGCCTCGATGTCATGTAATGGTTAGCAAACTTGTCTTGCTAGAACAATTACGACTGAGTAGTGAGTTTTTCCTCACCGGCTGCCCCCTACATTCGGCCTTGTGTCACATCTAAGCTACGCTTGGGATATCAGGGCACCTCCAGTTGGTGTAATATTTAGAAAGTTTGTCTTTCTAGAATAATTTCGACTGAGTTCGAAGAGACACAGTGGTGTATTGGAGAGCGCCTCGTATTGAGGAATCGGAGAGCCGTGTTCGAATTCCAGTCATATTCATTACATGCTACTCTTCGCACGAAAGATATGAATCCTCTACTTCTCCACCCCCAAGCTATGGGTAAATAGCAGAGCAATGGAAAGGAATGGCATCCTACTGCGAGAAAACATCTTCCTCCTCAGTCATATATCTTTCGATACATGATCGCCTACGCGTGTATTACGCATTGCATAACATAACCGACTGAATGAGCCTTGGGATTTCGGTTCTCTACAGAGGAGGCAGGGTGGAGAGCGATTTGCACGGTGGAGTAATGGATAATGGCTCTGATTGAGTAATCAGGGAGCCCAGTTCGAATTCCATTCGAATCCATTATATTCACTTGCGTGCTAATATTCTTGGGAAAGGTATGAATCCTATTCCCCCCACCCCCATTTATGTATTGTAGGACAAAACGGTTCTTATAGCAATTGGTCTACTGCAGAAAGAAATGATAACCTATTACGCCAAAAAATCTCTCTTTTCACTCATGTATCATGTATGGCACATGTGGTTCGATCCTCAGTGGGCGCCCCATTCTTTCGGCTTTGTCTCACATATAAGCTACGCTTGGAAAATCCCTATATCAAATATCGTCGTTGCATTGGAATCAAAGACTTTTTCTTTCGGTTTAGGTTTCCGGGAGTTCATTGTTGTCGTCTGTTTAAGATTTTGTTTCTTTTACGCATTTGTTTTATTTAATTTTTTTTTTTTTTAAATCCCTTATTTAATTAAAGTTAGTGTGCGATTAATGTGTCCCCTTCGGACATGCTATATTATTTTAAGTCTTCATTGCAACAAAAAAACAGACACAATTTTTGTGCGAAGTTCACTAAATTAATGTAATTTAGGAAATCTAGTTATTTTACTTGGAAATTAATTTACCCTTTTTCACTTCAGTTTAAAATTCATCTCTATGTAAATTTTATTCATAAAAGCAAATACATTCATATAGAATTTTATTTATTTTCTCATAAATTTTATTTCTGATTCTAAAAGTGAACGAAATTTCTTCCTTTCATCAATTTTTACCCCAAATCTTATACTGAAATCTAACATTTTGGTAGTATTTGTTTTGTTTTTTTAAAATCATTTCACCCCAAGGAAGACAATAAACCAACGTAAAGCGTTACTGATTATGAGATAAGAGAAAAAAAAACACTATTAATGAACGAGAATAAAAAACAACAGGAATTAAAATGCAAGATAACGATTGATATTGCATTTCAATTTTTGAAAATAAAAATGGAAAGCAAGAGACCAAAAGAACAGAATTTTCGGCGTCACACTGGAAGCGAAGACATTTAGTTTATATTTTCTTTTGCGATAGTTCAATGATGTAGTCGGATTAAAATATTGTTTGCTTCTTACTTTTGCTTAATTTTCCTATTTAACATGAATTTATTTAATTGAAGTCAGTATGAAATTTATTTAATTTGTTGCCATCAGACTTGCTATATTCTTTTATATTTTCATTGCAAAAAATATTTTTGGTGCGAAATTCACTGAAATAATGTAATTTAGGAAGCCACGTCTTGTGACTTGGAAATTAATTTACCATTTTTCACTTAAAGCTAAAATTTGTCTGTCAAAGTTTTATTCATAAAATCAAATACACTTATCATCAACTTTATTATTGCGTAATCTCTATCTCTGTTTGTGACAAACAAACAAAAATGTACGTTGAATTTTTACCACGTTTTTGTATAGAAATCTAACATTTTAATTTTACTTGATATTTTTATAATCTCTCCCCGATGCAAGGCGATAGAGCCGCTAAGACGCAAGGGGTTTATCGTGTATGAGAGAATACGAGAAAAAAGGCAATATTCAGGAGGGAGAGCAAGAATTAAGAAGACCGACGATAACGATTGACATTGCATTTCATTTTTTAAGGATAAAAGTTGACTTGTAAGCATGAGGCCTCAAGAGAGTTTCACAAGCGAGAAGTGCGAGAAAAGAAGCTATTAGCATAGAACTTTCGACTAGAGGGATGCCTAGTTTAACACGCATGCGTTTTCGATATGTACGCTAAAATTTTTATATACCAAAATTCAGTTAGTGCATGGATCATAATCGATTAGTGTAGTCTTATGTTGTCCCGTTTAACCATAGACATTAGCCACACTAATCGAGGGATTCCTGTACATCTAGCAATTTCAACAGTAAAATGTTGAGACATTGAAGTACTTCAATCTAGTAGTGTACTTTTAGTCATTAATTCTACATACCAAAGAGGAGTGTAATATTTATTTTGATAGAAAAAAAATATGGCACAACGCCAAAAGCGGGGCTAGGGGGACGCTGGTTTTTAATCTGACTTATCTTAAACTTAGCTAGCCACAATTACTGGCACAAACATACCACTGTATTTCTTGCACCAAAACACCACATTCTGAATAACCATTCTTACTACAGTCACCATAATACCTCAGAGTCTCTTTGAAGTCATAACTAATTCCCATATATACAATTTGTCTAGGAAGAAGAAGAAAGTCCATTAGAACAATAACCTGCAAATATTTAGAGAAAAAATACAGAGAAACTACTTTAAGGCGGTGGGAAATAGACTGAAGTCGAGATGCCACGTCTGGACAAATAACATTGCAGATTTTTCTCTATAAAGCTCACTCCGCCATGAGTTACATTTATATTGGAAAATACACAAATGTGGCACAAAGCCAAAAAGAGGGATAGGGGAAGGCTGGTTTTACATCTGCCTTATCTTAAAGTTAGCTAGCCACAGTTACTTATCAAGACATACCATAGTATTTCTTACACCAAAACACGACATTCTTACTTCAGCCGCCATAATACCTCAAAGTCTCTTTGAAGTCCTAACTAGTTCCCATATGTACAAGTTGTCCGTGGAGAATTCATCCAAACAATTACCATGAAAGTATTTATAAAAAAAGGTACAGAGAAGGTCCGTTACGACGGTGGGAGGGGGTAACTGAAATAATTTGCGAGGAACCATGATTGTCAGCGTCTTCAAGGGACACGGCGTATAACAGAAGATATTAAGAACTAATGTCATGAACAAAAGGGAAAACTGAATAATAATAATAATAATAATAATAATAATAATAATAATAATAATAATAATGTGGCACATGAGAACATCGACAATCCCTGTTGTAGTTGGAGCCCTCAGATTGAATGGAAAAGATTCCAATACAGCCATTGAAGGGATTTCTGGTAGCCTTTGCCTTAAAGAAATACAAACAAAATTGTTCTAACGAGTACAGCCAACAGCTTACCAAGGGCTTTATCTCTGTAAAATACGTTTTTTGTTTTTTATTGTTTTGTTTTTTTAATTGCTCAGTGGAAAATGTCATGATGCCATTTCTAATCTTAGGACTCTGGGCGGGACCCGGAAAGAAATGAATACACACCAGAAATCAAAGGAAATAATAATAATAATAATTATAATAATAATAATAATAATAATAATAATAATAATAATAATGAGTTTCAAATGGGCGTAGAGATGCAAGTACAGCACAATACACCGGCTAAAACTGCAAAATACTTAAAAAAGACAGCAAAGACGAATGCAACCGACCAGATACAGAAGCGATGGCAAGATAAACCGCTTCATGGCCAATACTCTGTCCGTACCAAACAAGCTGACATAGAAAAATCCCGTACCCATCAGTGGCTACGTAGCGCAGGGTTGAAAGCTGAAACTGAAGGTTTTATTCTTGCTGCACAAGACCAATGCTTGCTAACTAGGAATTATCAAGCACATATACTAAAATATTGTGTCAGACCAAAATGCAAATTCTGTGATAAATATCTAGAAACGATTGATCATCTTGTATCAGGTTGCACAGTATTGGCACCCACTGAATATAAAACCCGGCATGACGAAGTGGGCCAATATCTGCACTGAAAAATCTGCAACTTCTACTGGAAGGAAACTGAAAGAAACTGGTATGAACACCACCCAGATCTGGTTACGGAGATAGGACCTGTTACAATTCTATGGGACTACACAATACACAGTGACAGAACAATCAAAGATATTATTATTAAAGACCACAAACAAAAACGGTGCCTCCTTATTGATATGGCAGTCCCTGTAGACTGCAATGTATCTTTGAAGATATTCAAAATGCTGTCAAAATACAAGGACCTTGAAATAGAAATCTCAAAAATGTAGCATATGGGAACATCAAGAATCCATGTTGTAGTTGGAGCCCTAGAACTGGTTGGAAAAGATTGCAGTTGACTAATTGAAAGGATTCCTGGAAGTCCATGCCCCAAAGAGATACAAAAAATTGTTCTGACAAGTATAGCCCACACTTTACGAAGGGCTTTATCTATGTCATTTTTTTTTTTTTTTTTTTTTTTGCCAGTGGAAAGTGTCATGATGCCATTTCTAACCTTAGGTCCCCGGACGGGACCCGGAAAGACATGTGTAAACGCCAGAAATCAAAGAAAATAAAAAAAAAATAATAACAATAATAATAATAATAATAATAATAACAAGCAAAATGATTGACGTAACTCTTCCAATATTTGTCAACACCTAGCGATGAGCGCCATTTAGGGAAAGATAAAGAAACAAAAAACACAATATTCACCAATGTTTGAAATATTACTGAACATTGTCAAGCTGTTTTTGCTTTTTTTTTTTCTTATCTTAAATCACGCTCGTCTTTAAGTGCTTTTAATACTACTACTAATACTATTACTACTACTATTAATAATAATAATAATAATAATGTAATAATAATTCAATTCCATGATGTGAATATTCCATAGATATTTGTAAAGTTGATGGAAGAATTGAAAATTTGCGATAGCATCAAAATTATTTCGTATATTCTTGAAGAGCCAGTTACAAAATGGACAGAGTATATAAACAGTTAACTCTTTGGGTAGTTTAGAAACAAAGGATAAGTATTTGTGTTGAACCATGGTCGCCCATATCCTGAAAAGTCACGACGCATAAAAGAAGATACTAAGAATATCATAAAAAGATGGGAAAATCAATAATACGAAGGCAAGTGAAAAAAAAAAAAATTATCTGCACTTTCTCGATAACATATTTTTAGGCTTGTCCCATTGCTTTCTGCTCATGCGTGGTCACGTGATCTTGATTGTGCCAATTTTCTTCTTACCGTGAAAACATGGCTTCCCCCCGCTAGCAGAATGCACAAAGGACGAACATGCAGCCTTTGTATGTGATTGGGAACAAGACGCAATGTTAATGCATTTTTTTAAATACTTAAAAAGTAATTTGACCCAAAGAGTGGTGAGTTCAATAGCTGGCCACCGCAAAGCTGAACAAAAAACATTGAGATACTAAAGGAAAATAACTGAAACGGAGATATCCAAAAAGGCACGGCACGTGGAATTAGAACAATCTGTCCTCTTGGACTAAATAAAGGGTTTACTTCGAAATTCCAACGTAAATTATCTGAAGATCGGAGCGTACAACGGCCGAAACTTCACGAATATGTTAATGAAAATGAGGTAGTGTGTTAGGAATTAAGGGGCGTAATTTATACAGATATGTAGCAAAGACAACGCTTATCCCTGAACTTGAGCAGATCGAGATTGTAGAGATCGGGGTAGCATCCTCTTGTGAGTCGATCATTGCATCTCGTCAATGGAATACGAAAGGAATGAAGGTCGTTCACTACAACGTGAGTGGGGTGGCCGGTCTTAGACTTGAAGGTTAGAAATGCTGTATCTAATGGATGTAGTTTGTCTGAACACTTTCCATATAAATAACGATAGATTAAGATCTTGCAAATTTTCGTCTGTGTGGAAAAGGGTGGTTTGGTGGAAAATAAATCATCACCCTCAAGGACGGGGAGGCGGTTTTAAACTCTGTCGAGAATAAAAATGTAAAGTGAGATACATGGTAGCAGTATTCCATTTTTGGCCTAATCAAGCTCTTGTAAAGGAAGAGGATACCAGGAGGAGTCAGTTATTTACTGGAACGGTACAAGAGTCTCGACCATTTTTCATGCATCTTTAGCAATGGTTCGTATGCCGTAGTGGTTCCAACATCCCTCAAGGCATTTCCATGGTCCATGACATGGTCTACCGATTAGTACTGATACTGATACGACAAACAAAATTATAATATATTAATAATTTATGATCGCTCATGCCATTTACTTGCTGGAACGGTACAACTGACTCGATAATGTTTCCTGCATCTTTGGCCATGTTTCGTATAGACGAGTTCCACTTGGAGGTCAGGCTTAAGTGTCTATAGATATCCAGGATACGAGGCCTTTCTGACAGGAAGACGAAAATTCAAGGTCCGTACGGATGCTGGGACGTTACTTGTTTGGTTTTCGAAGCACAGAATATGACCTGCCAGTTTTTTTTCCCCTACAGAGCTGTTAGGGCTAGGTCAGGCTCTGCTCATCTAGAGTTGTATAGGTGAAGCCATATATATATATATATATATATATATATATATATATATATATATATATATATACATTTATATATATATATATAGAGAGAGAGAGATAGAGAAAGA